>CARXXK010001118.1:0-339307 GCA_949089665.1 Macrosiphum euphorbiae
TGTGACGTCGGAGTACCAGGAGCTCACGTTGTAATCGTTAATTTTCTTCAGTTTCGGCGGCGGCGGCTTGGCGGCTGTTCCAACGACTCGCTGTAGTTGTAGCTACTAGCTGAACGACCATCGCGATCAATCATAGCATACGACGTTCCTGTTACATTCTGTTACATTATAGAAAACAACAATAACACTAATTACGATAGAAATTAATAATTTGTACACCAATATTAAAAGTCACGGAAATCACCGAGGGCAGGGGAGTGGCCGGTCTGGAAATGGGAATTTTCCAGATGGCCTGGCAATTTTGTTAGATTTTTTTTTTTAATTTAAATTAATTTACAAAATATTAGTTAATGCTAAATGCATCAAAAATTTGTTTCTATTAAATTATTGTATTACAAATATTATTAATGAAATACAGTGGAACCTCGATAAGTCGAAATTCAAGGGAAATGCAATTTTTTCGACTTATCAAGGTTTTCGACTTACTAAAGTTTTCGAGTTATCAAGGTTTTAGAAAAAAAATTCGACTTAAAGAGTTTTAAAAATGTATGTATGTATTAAAGTTTTTAATTATTATGTACTTAGTATATATGTATATACAATGTAAAAAAATTTGATTATACAGATTATTTAAATAAAAAAATTATTACAAAAAAATATAATAAAACATGTGTTGCAACTTTATAAAAGATAATTTATTATTTTACTTTGACTTAAAATTTGAGATTTACTATTACCAATTGTATTTTCTATTACATTTAAAGCAGAGTACACTTTATCGTCCACATTACTCAATTGTTCGGTGAATGTCCTTAGCAATATGAGGGCTGCTGTTGCTTGCTTCATTGAAACAATGAAGATTAGATAAAATTATCAGAACGGACAAGCCGATTAGACAAATGTTTATTAAATTATCTGTCATTATCCGTCATATTCGGAGCACAGAATGTTCGAGTTATCTATAGTTTTTTTTTCGAGTAATCGAGGTTTTCGCAAGGAGACCGAATTTTTTTCGACTTATCAAGGTTTTCGACTTATCGAGGTTCCACTGTAATAGTAAATTGTAATAGCCTCGTATAAATGTATACTCCTATGAGAAATCTTTGGATATAAAATTACAAAATATTTGGTACATAAATATTGATATCAAATAAAATCAAAGCAATATAATATTGATATAGGTCGATTATTTTTTTAAAAAAACACCCAGATAGTGTGTGGTCTCGGTTCAATCCAACAGAACTAATTACCTACTAAGAAATTATAAATTACTGATTCGACTCATTTCAGCATGAAACCTGCAAGTTGTTTATTTGTACCCTGTAGGGATGTTGAGTGGCGACGAATATAGCAATGCCAAATGGCTAATAATAACTAATAATACCATTGATTATAAGTACAACTAATGTCTAATACTAGTATTTTGTGTATTTTATAACAATCAATGATAATATATTAATACATATTAATTTTGTATTATTGGTCCCTTTACTTTGGCCATTGTTATTTTTATAAATAATATCTGTAATAAACCCAAACAAATTAGTCATTAGTGTTTGATATTTGTCCACTGGTCACTGGTGTTGAGTGTATCCACGTTTTTCCTTTTATAATTCCAGAGTTGTTGTTAACATGTTAATTTGTTTGCTCTCTAATGAAAATTTAAGTTTTTAATTATTGATCGTACGATATTATATTATGACTTATGTTGGGATTATTTTTAATTAAAAAAAAAATTGAACAACTTATTATTATTTAAATTGCTCATAAATAAAATTAAGAAACAATATATAAGAATTTCCAACACATTTGTAATAAATGTAATTAATTTGCCTAGTGCATTTCCTCATTGATAATTTATCTTGATCTTATATTTCAATATTTTGAATAAAATGTACTTGTGTTTATTTAATTTAACTTTTTTCAGATCAAACATCAAACAGTAATAATTTAGAATCTAACATCTCTATAGATTGTGGTAATGTGTTCAGACTTTCAGTTATTAGTACTTAGTTGTATATTAATACAATGTGTTAGAAGACAGAAGTTAAAAGAAATAGCAAGATAGTGATTGAAATACTTTTCTAATACTGAAAGTAATTTTGGAATAGGTAAATATAAAAATGAAATTCAAGCGTAGCAAGAAAAAAAAATTTGGTGGGTGGTCTGGATAAATTTTAAACTCCCGGCCTGGATTTGGTTCCCACTCCGCCCCTGACCGAGGGAATAAATTTGTCATATAAATAAATACAAATAAAATTCAATAGGTAGATTAACTACTACCATTGACTTATGATTATAGCATATAATCAATGTTACTAAGTGTGCTTAAAATTTTGATTTGACGAACAACTGGATGATTGAAAAACTTGGATAACTATAACAAATTTATATTTGTATTCGCTTATCATCTCTAGTTATTTATAATAATTATAAAATAGATATATTAATTTATTTAAATTGGAATTTAACTGTTTACGAATTACGATGAAAAACAATTTAGAGGGAATATTATGCTGACAAAATAATTTGCGATTTTTACGAATTCCGTCCAGATTATAAAAATAAGTACGGGGCATTTTTAAAAGTACCAACTAGATGCAATTGGTTTTTTGTAACTACCTTCGAAGTTGAAAATCGAATCTTTCTACTAGAAAAAATGTCTTCAGGCGTTCAGACACAAAAAAATAAAATATATAAAAGTATGTTATATTATTATAATTATGTCGCTCAGCTCAGTATCAAATTGCTTGACAATTTCTCGTGCGCTAAAAAGAAATAACCAACGAAACAAACACTACACAGGCACACAGCCCTTCGGGCCCCCACACGAACATGTTCAGTGGCCAGTGGGGCCCATTATCTTCTTGAAGAATAAATAAAAAAAAAATAAAAAAAATAAAATACTCAAAATGTGCATCTTGCAAAAAATACAAAAATTTAGATGACAAGTTGAGTTACTGCAACGAGTTAGGGCCGTGACCTCGTGATATTGTCTTTAGAAGTTACATAGATACCTACAGTGCCAAAACTAAGATTTTTGGGCCCCAGGGCAGCAGAAGTTTTAGTGCCCCAATTGACCGTACACCATATTACCACCCTCCTGTAATAAAATGCTTTCAATCCTACCACAATAATTATACTATAATCGTGATGTGTCGTAGGATGATTTCTCGAATTTATTTTCATCAGTGTTCATATTAAATACCGTAACCACAGAATAGATTAAAACAATTCTGTGCTTTAACCATGGTTATAAAACACTACAGTACAATCACCAATTGACTGGCTAAATCGTGGAAAAAAAGTCCCAGTAAAAAAGTCCCAACCAAGGGAAAAAACTACCGATAAAAATTAATGAAAATATATCAAAATTAAAGTATAAATATGTTAAAAGTGTATTGAAAAATACATTAAAGTTACATAAAAAATCATATACCTAATATCATAAAAAATGTTAAGTAGGTACTTACTTAAATAACATATTAAAATATAATAAAATGTAATTTAATGGAAGTCTATGAAATAATAAAATGTAAAACAATAGTCAATAATAAATACAATTATTGTACCTATATAGTTATATTAATAATGCTATCAAAATGTAATATTATAATTAGGTACCTACACCTCTTTCTTATGTTATGACTTACTTACTTAGGCCTGTTTATGGGTATACATATAAGTATATAACATATTATTATACCAAAAAACGTTTGTTCTTATGTAATGTTCCGAATCAAAGTTCAAATTATAAGTATGTCTATAGTAATTTCGTATATATTTATTAGTCACTATATTTGAAAAACCATAGAAAATGAATTCCTATTATAACAAACTAAATTTTTTTTTAAATTACCTCCGCTAATTACCTTTCAATTTATGATGAATAATTTATGGTATGAAACTTTTTATATTTATCTATACATTTTGATATATACCATATTATATCGTAAACAGCCTTAAACAGCTCAAAATAAGTCAAAATATTTGAAAAATGTTATGCTGTATAGAAAATGTGTATATAAACATTCAGTCAAAATGTCACATACCTACAGCGGCGGCGGGATATAGGATTATCTTAAGCAATTGCTTCATGTCTGAAATGGGTGGGTGGGTGTATAAATATATATATAATCGTAAGACCTCAACATAAATATCATGGCAAATATTATAATTAATAATTATTAATTGCCCCCTACAGCTAATTTGGTTCAATGAAGGGTGCGGTGGTAAAAATGTTTAAAATATACAATATGCTTCAAAGCCTCCACGATTTCGCGCCGCCAGTGCATACCTATCTAAGGTAACTTGTTGAGTTGCACCAAAAACCAAAATCAACTTTTTCAAAAACAGATTTTGGGTTCAAATTCCTGTTTTTCCTTAATTTTCCTTTTGTTTTCAAGGCGCTTTTGAAAACTACTTGAAAATTTTTACTTTTGACCCCCCAAAGTACCAACTATATTCACTTTCCTATCAGAAAAGATACTGTTGAATTAAATCAAAGTAATTTTACTGTACTAAAAGGTGATGACAGACACAAAAATAAAAGAAAAAAATAAAAATAAAAAAAACACACACATTGTAACTCAATACATTCATCGTTTCACTCAGAATCTAAAATTTAGTAAATGATTGGGAGGGCTGTTAAAGTTGTTGGTGGAGCTTGGCTATACGGTTTGCCCTATTTTCGCATAGTTATGGTATGTAAGATTTTATAAGTCTCTTTGTGTCAAGACTGTGTTAAAACTATAATTGACATCTAGGTACATTCTAGATTGTACGAAGAAATGAAAATCAGTAGATATGTGTTCGTTTATCACGGTGTTCGCATATCACGTTATTCGTTATTACATATTTATTAACCTAGTATTTTATGCCAGTATTTTTAAAAATCAAGTTGTTTTATTTCACAATAGTTTAAAAATGTCCAAAACATGCAATAGTGTACTCCGTCCATCACATTAATCAATATATAGGTACCTACCTATATTAAAATTAGTAAACCCGTGTATAAATTATTTATGTTTATATACTTACTTATTTTCCAGTTTTTTATTACCAAAATTGTAGTACGTTTTATGAATTTTTCAAAAATAATATAAAAATGTAGTTGTATATATTTAAGAATATTTTGACAACTTTGATTGCATCATAATTCGATAATATATAGTGAAACAAGTCAAGTCCCAAACAATAAATTTATTTATATACGAAAACTGTAAAAACTTGGTTTTAATCTATACTTAAACACCCCCCATTTCATAATCCTGGCTACGCCACTGTACTCTTGTGAGAAAGCTTTGGATATAAAATTACAAAATATTTGGTACATAAATATAGACATCAAATAAAATCAAACCAATATAATATTGATATTATAGGTCGGTTATTTTTATAATAAAACACCCACATAGTGTGTGGTCTCAGTTCAATCCAACATAACTAATTAGTAATTACCTACTGAGAAATTATAAACTACTGATTCGACACATTTCCGCCTGTTTCAAACCTGCAAGTTGTTTTTGTATGGCTGTCGAGTGGCGACGAATAAAGCAATGCCAAATGGCTAATAATAACTAATAATACTATTGACTATAAATACTACAAATGTCTAATACTAGTATCTTGTATTTATAATAATTAAATCAATGATAATACTTATTCATTTTTTTTTTCATTATAATGTATGTAGGTATTTATCTATTACTTATAACCTTATACCTACTATACCTAAACAATTAAAACACAATGTATAATTATTGATATTTCGTTGGTTTCAACTATTAAACCCAGTGGCGTAGAAAGACTCGTTAGCGTCCCTGGCAAACCTAAGAAAATGCGCCTTTTTAGAGATTAAAAAATTGACGAAAATACGGAATGATATTTTTTAACATTTATTTTTTATATATATAATTAGGTAATACAATATTATTTAACTACCTATCAGTTATTATGATAATGTAAATTTCAAACTTTAAAAATTTTCTTTTCTTGCTTTAAGGCTAGAGAATTCATTGATGATTTCGTCATATGAAATTTGTTTAGCAAATTCATGTTCTATGGATAAAATTGCCATGCTTGTTAGTCTCTCTTGTCCAATAGTTGATCTTAAGGGGATTGGAAGCGGCGATTTTCTGTCTTTGTCTAACACACGTGCCACATAGGATTATAGACGTGTTCTATTTCAAACGTACCGATTAATCTAGTGAAGCGATAAGAACTCTGTAAACAGATTTGAATTTGTCGTCAAGTCTACTTGAGATCGACTTCCCCACATTTTTGATATTATCCCCCAAAAATCATAAAAGTGATATATTAAAAAGAGTAATTAAAAAGTTGCCATATTTCAATTTTTGGAGAAGTTTTAATCAAAAATGTGGGAAAGTCGATCTCAAGTAGACTTGACGACAAATTCAAATCTGTTTTCAGAATTCTTATCGCTTCACTAGATTAATCGGTACGTTGGAAATAGAACACGTCTATAATCCTATGTTGCACGTGTGTTAGACAAAGACAGAAAATCGCCGCTTCCAATCCCCTTAAGTAATTTTTAATATAATATTAATATATTTATATTTATTTTTAATATATTTATAATAAGATTATTGATATATAGACGACAAATAATATAATAATATACTTTATAGACGGGCCACGGGCGATCCGATAACGATAAGCTCGATGTTCCGTGTTCACCAACACACACACGAAACACGAATTTAATGATAAACAAGATAAACAAAATCATACACATTTCAAAATGTATAGCCGTATAGGTAATAAAGAAATGTCGTTTTGAAGGTAGAATAAAAATAAGTACCAATTTAAAAGCACAAATTTGCGCCCCTTCATAATTTGCGCCACTGGCATAGGCACAGTTCGCCATACCCTTGCTACGCCACTGATTAAACCATGCCTGCTAATTTTATTTTTCCGACTTTCAGGTACCTCCTATTAGTACTTAGTGGTACCTATACCTATTAATATAATGTGTTAGAAGACAGAAGTGAAAAGAAATACGAAATACCTGAAATAGTAAGATAGTGATTGAAATACTTTTATAATTCTGAAAGTAGTTTTGAAATAGGTAAATAGAAAAACGAAATTCGAGGGTAGCGAGAAAAAAATTTTTGTTGGGTGGCCTGGATAAATTTTAAACTCCCGGCCTGGATTTGGTTCCCACTCCGCCCCTGACTATAGGCACTGTGCACTTTAGCACAACAAGTAAAACATTATATAGGTACCTACTTACCAACTAGCATAAAAAACCCACCTCGAGTATACGTCGTGTGTTAGTGTACGATGAAATTTAGAACGTTCGCAAAGGGCAGTATTAGCGCATAGGCACAGCGTGCTTAGGGCCTACGAAAGTAAAATGAATGACTGCAATTTCTTCGTAATATATTATGTTTTTTTTTATTATTATTATTATTAGAAGTCAATCTGTATACGATCGTACGCGTTGGCACAACAAGTAAAATATTATATAGGTACCTACTTACAAGTGATACCCCGAATTATAATAATTATAAATAATATCATTCAAGTAATACAAACAATAGTTTATTATCGACTACAGGTGTCCGCGTGTGTCTCGGTAAATGATGGCAATGCAATAGATGCTGTAGATCACTAGAGATAAATTCCAAATTTTTTTTTTTTTTTGTTACAATTATCTTTTGTATTATACTTCACAGTGAAGGTATGACATAAGTAGTTTTTTATGGTTTTTGACAAGGCTGGTCAAGTTAATATGAACCAATAACAAAAAGTTAAAAGTTAAAAGCTAATTTAACTATAGGTTAACTCAGTTAATACACACTTTTAGTTAACTTTTTAATAAGTTAAAAAAAGCGAATTTGATTATACAACGCTAGCGTAGGTACTTCATTTTTTCCCAACCCAAAACTAAAATATAAACTATAGTGTTAATTTATAAGTTAGATTTGAATATTATAAATTTTTAACTTTAAACCATTCACGGTAAATATTTTTTGACATGAAAACAAAATAGACTGAAATAGTGAAATATAATAAAATTAAAAACTAAATAAATTAACTTAACTTACTTCTTCAAAAGGAAAATGAATTCGTTATTTCACGTTAATTAAAAAGAAATTTAGTTAGTTAACTGTTACGTTAATTAAAAGCCAAAAGTAACTAGTTACGTTAAAAAGTTAATGTTTTGTTGAAAAATTAATAGGGTTTGCAGGGTCCTTAAACATAACATCACAATATGAATGTGTCAAGACTTATTTTTATTGAATAGAAATTTTTGAAATACTTTAATAGTTTCTTTAAAAACTAAAGTTATACACTCTTATGCAAATAATTTCTTGTCAATTTAAAAAAAAACATTTACCTACAAGTATTATCTATTAGTTTCAAAAGTAAAGCTTAAAACCTAAACTTAACCCTAGTCATTTTTGTATTTAAATAATACCCATTGTATTTTAAAATGTAAAAACAATTACAAATCCACACAAAGAAACTATAAGTATGATTTCAGGGGTGGACCAGTTGTGGATCCAGATGTCACGCAAGGGTGGGGGCAAATTTTCAAAAATATTTGTATATTAATTATACCGATTTTATTATAAATATATATTAATAACAAATTATTTTTGAGTAGCAGCCCACCAGGAAAGTTCCCGGTATCCCACCGTCTGTCCAGTAATGATTGTCTAAAATTTGTGATCAAAATATGTCACTATTGGTATTCAACCCAAGATCACAAGCATTTAAAACATTCACGAGAACACACGCACACGGTCTTTTTAGTCACACAGTATAGCACAAATCAAAGTCAACTAAACAGTCACAATGAAAATATAATAACTATCAATTTCATTTATCGAGCAGCAATTATTAGAAACACAATTTAAAAATAACCCATGGTTGATTTTTTTACGATCACGCACACGGTCTTTTTGACCGTATATTAATACTTAATGTAGGGTAATGAACTTTGAACACTTCTATATTGCTGACATCAGATCGTATACAGTTGGGAGTTGTATCTAATTTTAGTTTATCACCTAATTAGAAGGTACCTAGGTTGGATTAGGTTAATATTTTGTATTTTTCAAACAAAGAACAAAATTCTAAAAGCCCGGTCTTTTTGACCGTGAAGCGTGTGCTCTAGGGTTAAGAACAAACACAATTCTCCCGTGGCTTCAAATGGTTAATAGAATAAATAAATATTGGGTTTGGGTATAACAAGTGAGATAGCAACATGTTGATAAAAATTATTTAATTATTAAACTTTACATTTCTAATCTAAATCTAATTCCTAGTTGTAAATTATTGAAGGCATTTATAGTCCATGCATGTTTTACCCCTTCGTATTCTCTAATAATCCTATAGTTCAACACAATTATATTATTCTTTAATTTTTTTTGTACAATTTCTTCAGATCTTTTTTTTTTGTCAACAATTTCTTCAGATATTTTTTTTGAATACCGTAATAGCACATTGTTATTTCAACAAAACTCCGGTCTGTAACAAGAAAATTAAAATTTGTCAATATAATAATATAATCTCATTTGAATAGCATAAATAAATTAGTCCATTTGCAATAGGCATACTCACGTTTTGTGTCATTAATAATATCCAACTGTACTGGTAAAAATAAATACTGTCATTGTATATGTGATCTTTTATTTCATTTTCATTGTAATTTTTCATCTGTTCCAGCACATTGTTGGTGACCAGCCCCTGTAGTGTGGTAAAGTCTCGTTTGGAAATGCAATTGAACACTACCTCAACAGCCTGCAAAAGCAAACAAATAACATCATGACTTCTTCTATGCTTAGTTATTCATAAATCAAATTTGTAAAGATTTTAATAAACTGCTAGCGTTAAAACGCTTAGATATTTTTTTTCTATATTTTATTATTGTTCTTTTATGTGATCATCACAAACAGTTGGTACTATAAGCACAATTCAATAAATACAAAACTAATTTGTAGGAATAGTTCAGATGTGGTCTTGAACGTGTATCTCATTTGTCACATGAGCATAAATTATCATTCTTATTTTTTAAAGACTTGAATCGTTAGATAAAAAATAGAAAATATAAGATCTGATTTATTTTAAAATTAATAAAATTGTACATATTATGAAACCTCAAAAATTAATAGGGTTTGCAGGTGCCTTAATATTTCCATAATATTTTGGTGGCAAAGAGGTAACTAAATAAAATAATGGATTTTAAATAATATAAGCAACTAATCATACAGATATTAGGTATTCTAACACAAAATTCAACTGATATACAAATTATGGAAGTTTCAAATTCTAAAGACTAACTGTTGAAACATTTTCACAAGAGTGGAATAGATTACAGAACATGATTCCATCGTTACCCTTAACAATACTTGAAAACCAAGTACACGGTTAAAAAATATTCAAAATAGTCAACAATTTGTAGGATTTATTCGTTCAGTAAACAAGACAGCAGCTTCACTGAATAGAAAAAAGGGAAAAATCAGGGTACAGCCTACTTCAATAAGTAGGAGAAAACAAGGAGTATCTCGTGGTTCAAAAAGGGTACCATCTGGAAGAAGACCAAAAGAATATGTCGCTAAAGGAAAGCCTAAACGACAAAACAATTTAAGTAAAAACATATCGAACAACGTAATGAACTCTAAGCGTCATTTAAGTTTATACAATAATATTTGTTTTAAAAATAATGTCACTTGTCAGTAGTGTTATACTGCAGTATTGTACAGAATTTTAACTTTTAAGATGTATACATTTTTTTTTGTATTTTACAGCAGCTTTACGGTTGAATGATAGAAGTTAATGTATTGAGATATGTAAATAAATTACAAGTTATATGTAACTATGCAATTTTTTATCATTTATTCTATAATTAATAAAATCCCTAATGTTTTATTGTTTAAAAATGATTTTAAAACATACTCAAGCTTTTAAATGATGCAGGTTATACAAAAACAAAAAACCTATCTGTTTTTTGATTATAAAATAATCTTACTTATAACAGAAAATTCCATTTATTTTCTTTAATATTATACTATCTAGTTCAGTGGAGTATTTTTGGAGATTTTTCAATTGGGGGGGGGGGGCTTGAAAATTGTTACAATTTTATTTTTATTCTGTCCAGTCTAATAATTTCAGACGTTTATTTGAGGTATTTTAAAATGTTTGTAACTTTTCAACTTTTCTGGTAGAAAAAATGCTATGATCATAAGGTTTGATACCCAATGTATGTTTTTGGAAGCAAATTGGATCTAGTTGGTACTTTTAGGAAGTCAAAATTGAAAATACTCGGTGCTTTTTAAAATAATATTTGAGAAAAAAAATGAAAATTTATTAAAATAGTTTGGTAACCATCCTCACCAGGGGTTAAAATGGGAAAAAATTCTAGAGGGGACTAATGTTTCCATATAGTTTTAAGCGTTCCATATATAATTTTATGTATAATGTCTAATGTAAAAAATCCTAATTTGTTAAAGGGACCCCCAGAGGTAGAGGGACCGAGTCCTCCTACATCCCCCCCACTATAACTCCTGGTCCTCACTTGGATTGTATTTGATTAATTAAAATTTTTTTTTTCTATAAATGTCAATAAAAAATATATTTATCCGGTCAAGAAGCTTAAAAATGTAAAATATAAGTTTTTATTTTAGCTAAAATATTAACGATACATAGGCATCTTCGTTATTTTTTATAAGTATTTAAAGTTCAAATTTCGTCAAAATCACAGTTAATTTGTAGTTCAAAACTTATGAAATATTAAATGTGTATACTGTATAGCTAAGGCTTGTAATTTAATATGAGGTCTATCATACCAGAAGTTCAGAGCCTAAAAATTACAGATAATGTATGAAAATTGGTATGCAGATACAATGTTTTTTCAAAAATGAATTCATTCTGGTAAGACACGTATGAAATTGACATCTTGCTTACTATAGTATTTTTTTTAAAGTAATAATAATATGGGCAATGGGGGACCTTCAGCCCGTTAGCCCCCCTGCGGATGCCACTGGTCTAGTTAACAGACTTTCACCTTTCTTAGCTACAAACATAGATATAAATGACTACATATTATCAGATATTACTAAAATGTGAGGTGCTTTAATAAAGATATTAATAACTAATAAGTGTAGGCTGCACTTGGTTGTATTTTAAGGGGAAGGGGGAATAATTATAATTTATAAATAAAATATTTTTCACCACCACACCACCAAACGAGCTTTATATTTATGATTTATTTTATTTTTTCACTTCGTTAAAATAAATGTCTATATAATTATTTAGTAAAGTATTTAACACAACCGCTAACTACTGAAGGATTGTAACATTAATTATATTTCAAACTCTTTTTAAATTAGGTACCTAATTTAAATACTGTCTTGGATATATTTCTAATTAAAAATCAAATACTAGCATAGTTTATTTAAATACTTTTAAAAATTCAAAAAATACATAATTTAAAAAAAATTTTCACTTGTAATTGTTGAAGTATTTGAGAATTAAAATATAATAAACTCTTATTTATTTAAATTTTTAAATTTAAAATTACAGTAGTACAAAGATAAGTTCTCATGACAGTATGACACTTATCATAATATGTGACATAACAATATTAAATTAGAAATTACAAAATCAATTTTGCATACCTACTTGTACTTAATAATAAATTACTAAAATTAAAAGGTAACAAATATTTGTATTTGTTTTTAAGTACTTTAAGTGTGAGTGTTTTTTTATCTGTATTTAAATACAATTTTAAAATTATTTTTTACAATATTGATTATAATCTAGTCAGAAATAATAATTATTACCTATTTAGTCACTAGATGGTAATTATTATTTCATTTTTAACTTTTAAACGTGACAAAAAAGATTTTGATTTATTTTATCTAAGTAAAATATTTATTAAAATTTTAACGCCGTTGTTTATAAGTAAACAGACTACCTACCTAATAAATTATTTATTTTCTGAACTATAATAATATGTAGGTACATATACCATCTTAAGATTAGAGCTGTTTTTAAGTTGGTTTTTATACCTTAATAATATTTAATTGTGAAGAAATTTTTTTATATTATAATATTTGGCGCAAATTTTAAACGAATAAGCATTATTATAATAATTGATAACAGATAAAAGATTATAATATTAGATTAAATTTTAATATTTGGCGAGTATTTTAAATGGGCCAATGAAAGCAGCGTATTATAGAAAGGCGCTGGACCTATAGAGGGTTTGGTAATACGCGTCAGGGGTAGGTGCAGACTAGTTTTTACTATAAATTAATCTTAATTGGGGCAGTGAAGTTGTTGCATTTGCATATTTTTTGTAAACGGTTATATTTTTTACTGAGTGAGCTTAAAATATGTTTTGTTAAACTCTTAATTTAATCAAAAAAAAAATTATATTGCAATAAATGCGATTTTCTTAAATTTACTGCAATTTAAACTATTTTTCATAATTTTTGTTTATATTTAAGATAATATAACTTGATATATAAACTAAAAGTAAGTAAACCTGAACAAATTTCTATATTTGTTGTAATACTTATTATTTATTACTTATGACTTATACATTTATAGCTTTACCTGTTAGATGAGTTTTCGGTATCTTTATAGTTAATTTTATTATATAATATGATTTTCTGGCAGTGCTTGCATAGCATTGTACTATTGCGCACAGCGTCAAATTCGTAAACTCGTAACGAATAGTATGCCATACCTATTAAATAATGCCTTTAGAGCTTATAAAAAGTCAACGGGGTCGAGATCTTTTAATTTATAATAGTTTTATTCACAAACAAGAGAGGGGCGATTGAAGATAAAATAATTTGGAAATGCAATGAAAAAAAAAAGTGTACTGGTCGAGCTCATACGATTCAAGGTAAAATGATTAATCTATATATTTTAGGTATCATATTAGTTTATTAATTTCATAAATTTTCTTAATAGATGACATCACAAAATTCACCGATCATACTCATGTACAAAATAGGGAAAAAATCGAAGCAAAAAGAACCATAAATAAAATGAAAGAAAACGCTATCACTACAGTTATGTCTACACGTAGTATATTGGCAAATACGTCTTCACAGTTAACTTAATTTTTTCACATACCTAAGTAAAATAACTTCTTTACACAGTACTCCCTTTTTTCATAATTTTCTTGGAGTCACATTAAGTTTTAAAGCTATAATATACGCAAATATGTCAGTACATCATTTTGAAATTACAGATAATATGTAATTTTATTCTTTGTTTAATTTATAAAATTATATTATTTCAGTTACCACCCGCAGTTGCAGGTCAAATGCTGAACTCTAAGTGTTCAAAAAGAACAATACAAAGGATTAGAAAAATTGATGAAGCAGTTCCTGCAAATCAACAACCATTACATTTTGAAATTCCAGAACAATTCAGACTGACTTTAGACGGTAACAATTTTTTGTTTTTTGATAGTGGTGATAGTGACACATATGATGACCAAATTTTATTATTTTCTACCAATGAAAATTTAAATTTATTAAAAAACTCTGAACACTGGTTTTCTGACGGAACATTTTCAAACTGCCCTAACTTGTTTTATCAATTTTACACCATCCATGCAGTGTTTCATAGTGATATAATACCTTTGGTATACGTTTTATTACCAGATAAAAAGGAAATAACATACGTAAAATTATTTCAAGCGTTAAAATTATTGAAGTTTGGTTTATGTCCAAAATCATTTGTGGTAGACTTCGAAAAAGCAGCAATTAATGCAATTAAAATTGAATTTCCGAATACAAATATTCATGGATGTTTTTTTTCACTTGAATCAAGCGGTTTGGAGACAGAGACAACACCTTGGTCTTGCAAAACAATATAGTGACGATGTAAACTTTGCATTAGAGGTACGAAAATTATCAGCCCTTGCTTTTATACTTGCCGATAAGGTAATACAATCATTTGAGACATTATTAGAGAGAACGTATTATGTCGAAAACAAAGAATTTTTATCACTCTTTATAACCTATTTTGAAAGAACATGGATGGGTATCTTGGGTAGGAGAGGAAATCGTCGACCACCATCTGGGATGTTTTGATCGCCTAAAAGAAAATCTACCTAGAACAAATAACAAGATAGAGGGCTGGCACAATCGACCAATTGTCGTGTGTCCGAATGACCGCGACCAAATGACGTACATCCGTAATTGTTATCTTACCTTCTAGATTCTTGCTCATATATTACTCTGGGGATGTGCTCTCAGCTGAAATACTGCTACTTAGAGCTGTCAAAAATGTACCAATCTCAACATCATGCTCTGGCCTATGATTATATGTGAAAATTTGTGGATTTCCTGGCTGCAGATTGATCCAGGCTGTTGCTCGGAAACACCGTTTCACAAGTTCACCTTGTGCATCTTAGCTATCTGAAAAATATTAGCATTACAGTTATTAATTAAGTATAAAAAAATGACTTAGAATACAAGTATAATAATTTACTAAACTGTATTACTAACCTTCTATTGGTGGAGGTATGAATTCTAATTTTTAACATATGTATAACCATTATCAGCCATATACACTGAATGACTGGTGTTTTAGGATGTTTCACCATTCCATACAGCATAATCGACTGTACTAATCCTCCAGTATACCTGTTAAATCAAAATAATTCAAAATACACAACATTCAAACTTTTTATAAAATTAGCAACCCCCCAATAGTTATATTCTGAGACATTCCTCATTCATATAAACAGCTTATAACCTAAAATAAATTAAATTATTAAATAGACATAAGTAGAGACCGGATTTTTAGGTTTTTACATATTATCTTTACTGAGAGTATGCAGCAGTAATTGGATAAACATTCTCGACGATTCATTTACCTATGAACTGATAAACACAATTTTTTTTTTCTTTTAAAAAAAGGAATATTTTGTGTAAACAACATGTTTTAGGAATATATTGCCATATCAGGTTCAAATTTTAATACTTTATAACTTGTAATTATTATTATTTTTTATTTTCATAAGGCATTAGGGCTGAATTATTTAAGTTTAAGTTATTTTAATACATAATATTATTCTGTTGTTGAACTATATGTAATCATTTTTTTAATTTTTAATATTATTATTTTTTGAATTCATAAGGCTGAATTATTTAAGTTTGAGTTTGAATACACAATATTATTCTGTTAACAAACTATATGCAATTATTTTTTATTTCAGTATTGTTATTTTTTGAATTCATAAGTTTGTGTAACAACAGTTAAACATAGGTACACCAGTATGGCAGTATTATAGATTATTTAATAAAGTTTATTTTTATAACTGTTACTTTTATTTGTTTTTTTTTTCGTATTTAATACATTTTTATGAAAAAATATTTTTTCATAAAAGAATATTTTTGCATATAATTGATTATCTTGATGAAATTATAGAGCATAGAAGCATCTTATTTTCAAGATTTTAAGCGCATATAAAATCCGGTCTCTAGACATAAGTATAGAATGTTACTTACAATTTATATACACCAGTGATGACAAAAGGTTCATCCGAGGGTTCATCTTGTCGTTATCTTGAATCTTATGTTCAACCACCCTTGAATACCGCATACCGGACTGTACTAACCCATCTCTATACCTGTAAAATCAAAAAATAATAAATACACGACATTCAAACATTAAAAAAAAATTAACAACCTCCTCTAGCTATATTCTGAGCAAGGCCGGATTAAGGGGGGGGGGGGGGGGTTTTGTATGTAAGTACCTACATTTAAGTTAAAAAATTATACAGGGAGGTCAAAATTTAAAATTTCCAATAGTTTTCAAAAGAAAATTAGGAATAAACAGAAATTTTTTACGCCTAATAGGTTTTTGACAAAACGACTTTAGTTTTTTTTATAATTCTAAAACAAATGACCGTAAATACATCAAATTTTTACTGAATATTAGAATTATGTATTATATATTATATATTAGAATTTTCTATGAACCATAACATTTTCAAGTTTTATTTTGAGCTGTTTTCGGACATTTTCAGTTTCGATTTTATTTTTTTTTCTATAAATATCAATAAAATTCTATTTATTGGGTAAAAACTCTTGAACATATAATTGAAGGCTCCTGATATATTTTTTCAAAGGAAGATGAAAATTATTAAAAATCCGTCGTCACAATTTTTATTTTTTAAGCATTTAAAGTTCAAATATTGACAAAATACGCAAAAATGACAAAAATTCACAAATTATTTTTAGCTAGAAATTCATAAAAGTTTTTATTTTTAAAACTCAGATTTTAAAATGTTATACAAGATTCATCATAATTTTGTCTACTTTTGTCAAAAAAAATTTCTTCCAGAAAGCCAAATAAAATTTTTATTAGAGATTGAAGTTTAAATTTTTTCAACATTGGATATTCACTCGATTCCTCATATAGGTACCTAGCGATTTCCTTATTTTTTTGTAATTCAAAAATGAATAACTGGAAATTCATGAAAATTTCACTGAATATTTGTATTCTCATTTTCTATACACCATAACAATTTTGAAAATATTTTGACTCATTTTGAGCTGTTTACGGACAATTTCAAATTTCAATTTGTTTACTTTTTCTCGCTTTTTTTTTTATAAATATCAATAAATTTTTATTTTGTGGGCTGAACAGTGTGAAAATTTAATACAAGGCTCCTGATATATTGTTACAATAGCAGTTTAAAAATATTAAAAATACAAACATAGGCACAATTTTTTTTTATAAGTATTTAAAGTTCAAATTTATCAAAATCTCGAAAATTATCAATCATTGTATTTTTAAAAAATTATAAAATAGACAGTTTTTAAGTTTTTATAATTATGGATTGAAAATGGAAAACAAAGATCTATAAAATATAATTGAAGAATATAGTTATAAGAAACAGTTATTTTTTACTGACATTTTTAATTCAAATTTGGACGAAATGACATATTAAAACCAAGAATAATGATTTTAGTTATTTTGTTGCAATTTAAAAATATTATTTGTTGGCATATGAAACTTTTAGAGTATATTGTTATATTTTATAAACACGCAATGACATTTTCAAATGTAATTTTTTAAAAACTGTAAAAACTTTTTCCGTTTGGGAAGTGAACATTTTCGAGCATTATCGTTTTTGCGTGACGCTCGATAAGTATTATTTTATTTGAAGGGGAGGCGATTTTTTGTCATCTGAAGTTCTGTTGGCTTTTCAAATTTTTCGGAAAACAAGTTCTTTAGCCACCGAATCCGAGGTAAGTCGAGTTCGGAACTCGTGCCGAACGAATTTTCTATGGAGGTAATATTTTAGTTTTTTTTTAGTTAAATTTGTTTGTCACAGTTATGGGATATGCAATGGCGAAACATCATAAATTCATAAGACTCCAGATAATGGCCCCCCGATGAAATCTAAATCACGGCAGGAGTATCGAGAATGTAAGTAACATTAATTTCTACCTAGATTTTTCTATCTATTTAATGATTAATTTTATTTTAGGTTATAATCTGTTTGTACGAATGCGGAATGAGGTATGTCGCAGAATCAAGGCCGGATTAAGAACCTATTGGGCCCCGGGCTTGAAATTTCATGTGGGCCCTTTCGACAAGGCACGTGTTAAAACAAACTGGCTACGCCCGTAGGAAGATACATTTCTCTAACTATTTCACAAATGGCAATTGCATTATAAAATGAATAGGTAAGTATATGTAATTTATATGTCTATAAAGTATACAACCACTATTCACTAATTGTAATATAATAAAAGTAAAGACGGCAGAAGCTGATATTTTACAAATTTAGTTTTGCCGCTACATATATTTTCAAATACCTAATGACTTATCAGTTTTGGTCTTTGATTATAAAAGGCACCACACACATAATAAAGACATATCATATTAAGTATGATAGAAGAAAAATTTTTTCCACTACATGAAATATACGATTTCTAAACTATTTAAATGATATAATCGAAAAATTAACAAAATGTACATTTCAGCTTCTACCATCATTCCACAGAGTTAATACTTCATATTTCATTAATTTAAATTCAAATTTTCATACCAACTTTTTAATTTATTAACATACTTATTCACAACAAATATTAAATAACAGTAAAATGCGCCTTTCCTACAAAAAGGTATTTACTATTTAGTTGTTTTTGTTTAAAAAAATGGTTTTTAAAATATAGAAAAACTATTCTTTAAAATTACTGATAAATGTGTATCAGCTTAAAATTGTTTGGGCCCCTTTCATTTCGGTACTTGAAAGGGCCACGAGGCTTCCGCACCGGCTATACCCCCCCCCCCTTAATCCGGCCTTGCTCAGAATATAGCTAGAGGAGGTTGTTAATTTTTTTTTAAAGTTTGAATGTCGTGTATTTATTATTTTTTGATTTTACAGGTATAGAGATGGGTTAGTACAGTCCGGTATGCGGTATTCAAGGGTGGTTGAACATAAGATTCAAGATAACGACAAGATGAACCCTCGGATGAACCTTTTGTCATCACTGGTGTATATAAATTGTAAGTAACATTCTATACTTATGTCTAGAGACCGGATTTTATATGCGCTTAAAATCTTGAAAATAAGATGCTTCTATGCTCTATAATTTCATCAAGATAATCAATTATATGCAAAAATATTCTTTTATGAAAAAATATTTTTTCATAAAAATGTATTAATTACGAAAATTTACAGTATTTCAATAAATATTATTGAATAATATTTATTTTTTTTTCAGTTCCGAAGCCTTTAAAACATTTATTCTTAATAATAACAAGTAATATTATGGTCGTATTGATTGTCAATATTAGTAATATTAGTAATTAATTCGCGACCAGTGTTTAATTTACTAGAATAATATTTCCAACTATTTATAGGTTTCGTGGCCTCCCATAGTAATAATAATAATAATAATAGTTAATAATAAACAGAGGAAACGATATTATAATAATATAATATTTCCAACGACTTTAGGTCGGTCACAAAGTCTCCCCCGACGAACCCTGCAGGCGACGACAACGTATTATCGTAATAACGCCGCGATTTCTATTTTGATCGCAATACGATCCGGGGAGACTTGAATTGGCTTCGAAAACTTAGTCCAGTGGCAGATTGGCCCAGGTGGAGAGCGGGAGAAATCCACCGGGGCCGCTGTCTTGAGAGGCCCCTTCAATATGGTCCAGTTTTAATAAAAATATATTATAATATTATAATTTTATATTCGATTACCGAATTAACAATAATAAATAATAACACACAAAACACGCGATCCTGGGGCACGAATATTTCTACATAGCTTATCAGCATAATATTATAATGAAATAATTTCCCCTGACCCGCGCTACGCACCCCGCAATAGTATAAGAAGTCGTGAGCTGTAATTGGAAATAACGAAATTCCCGTAGGCCGCCGCCCGCCGACCGACTGTCGATCAATATTGTTTTGATTATGTACTGTTTATTATTATTTATACTGTGTTATCTTTATCGTCAATACTCAATGGTTATTCGTTATTTAATTGAAAACATTGAACGACTTAAAATATTGGGCGAGGGAAGTTAAGGACGGTTTACACGCAACGACTTATTGTACGTTTTATCGAACACGACAAAACGTATCAAGTAAAACGAAGCGTGTATACAGCAAATCGTACGTCTTATCGAATCGGAATGAAATCCAAGATTGGATCGAAAGACTGATGGGTTTGGAATCATTTTCCGCGAAATTGAACGACAAGTTCGACGCATTGTACAACTTTTCGTCCAATTTTCGTTTAGTTCTCTCCTTGGGATTCCACACTACTGGTTTTGTAGAGTAAAATAGATCTATACGCGTTCCAACGTGCTACTTGAGTCTTACTCCTATAATAATTTTGAAAACATATTTGAATTTATTATGAAGTCTATTTTGAATCGTTCGAATTAGAATTATAAAAAAATATTTTTTAACTATTTATGTCCATTAAAACTATTAAGAATACAAGTTTTTTTTTTCTAAATTTCAAATGAGGTTTTTTCTTTTTAAGAATAATACATAATATATTCTAATCTCATGATTGACAAAGTAGAGTGTAGTCATATGTAATATATATATTTCATACGTATTTTAAAAAGTTGGTAATAAAAATAAATCAAGCTGCGTTATATTAAATTTGTTGTGTGCTATATATATGGATTCACATATCAAAGTAAAGAGGAGCATTAGTCAATAAGTAGGCTGTGAGAGTAAATTGAGAAGCTCGCTCGCTCGCTGAGCTGCTTCCTTGGGTTAGGTTAGCCTCACCTCAGAAGCACATAAATATATAACTGCATTGACGCGAACAGTTCAATAATAAAAAAAAATTGTTGAAACTAGTTTAAATACTACTCATCAGTACGGTCTAAATACTACTGTTCATATTTAATATAATTTATCATAAGATCATAGGAGACGTATCATGAAATATTTTTAAGTACGGAATGCAAAATGAACCTTTGCCGAACAATTTTTGTATTTCGTATATACGTATATAAAATAATATTTTTTCACATTCATTTCGTTTTATTATAATATAAATTACTTTTGTGAGCTAATATGGTATTATAATAAAAAAAATACATAAATATTAACTGTTGACAATCAATATTACGACCAATACGTGGGTAACAGGCAACAGCGGAATAAGTAATAACGACAGTGGATCGTATTCAGTTTTAAATAGTCATCAGAGCGCTGGTAGATAAGGACAGTAAAAATAATATTATAATTTATAATATTATAGACGCGACACGCTGCACGTCGGTATACCGTGGTGGAACGATAGATAATGGGCCGCTGTAAAGGGAAACCACTCACACTAATGATCTTTTACTACACACACACACGACACACACACACACACACACATGCACGCCACACACCCACGACACATACTCACACATGCACGCTACACACCCACGACACACATACTCACACATACACGCCACACACCCACGACACACACACACATGCACGCCACACACCCGCGTACTATACGGATTGCCTATACTCAACTCCTTAACACGTTGAGTGTCGCGTCGACAATTCGTATAGGCCATAATAATTTACTCGGTTATCAGAGCAATTATTCCTTTTTTATATTATCGGTTATTCGGTGAAATGTCTTCATTTCAACGGTGTATTCGGATTTTATTTTCGTTTATTTTTAGCAAAGTAACGGTTATTTTTTCCCTGAAAATCGTCGATGACAGCGACCACGACAATTGTATGTACATAATTATAATATAGTATATATATTTATTATTCTTATAAATTATAATATACGGTTGTAAAGTAATTAACTACGGTATTCGTATTGCCAAATTTATTTTTCTCATAGTATTATAAATATAAACATATATTATATTATTATGATATATAAACGAAAATAATTCAAGGAATTTACATCATTATATTATTATTTTGTTTACCGGCATACTATTCATTACTAGAGCTATAATTTATTATTTGTACACGTCTATAAATTAGTCACGTACGCTTCGGTCATCCATTTTCTACGGTTTTGGTGTACACCGACGTACATTATTATTGTTCTGATTTACCTACGAGTTTATTTACGTATACCACGGTAGGTATATTGCTCTGGGGGCCGACGTCGACAAATAGTCGACCGACGTAATTCTCAAGGATTCTCGTGCAACGCGAGATACTACGAGGCACTCGACGTGTTAAAAACGGTCGCTATAAAATCCCCTCAACCATCAAAAAATTGCGTACAAGCGTACCTCCTATGTGTAACCTGTGTAGTTGTGTCGCAGTGGCGGCTATCAAACAAAATAAAGGTGTATCAAATTTTGAATTTAGTTACCCACCCACCAACTCTGGTATACAATGGTATACAATTTAGTGCCTAACCAATAATTTACCACCCACCCACCCAATTATAAGGTGTATCGACGGATACACCTTGAGTATAGGATAGCCGCTAACTGTGTGTATATTACGCATCAAATGTTGAATTTATAAATATAAATTTAAAGTACCTAATACATTGTTGTCTCAGTAATATCTAAAAATTATATAAATATTTTAAGTATTAAAATAATATAATACAATACAATATTATGAATTATGATATTGTTTATTCCCAGAATATATTGACCCTAAGCTAAACACCCTTGGCACTCCCAAAATGATGGCCTATGATTATACAAAAAAAAATTGTGGGTCACTCAAATCTTCTCCACCCAGGCCGAAGTACTGTCAGTCCGCCCCTGCAACTTACAAGTGTTAAAATGTAAAATGAAATAAAGTATTACAGTATTTTAAGTAATATTAGTAATATTAATTCGCGACCGCCGTTTAATTTACTAAAATAATATTTCCAACTATTTATAGGTTTTGTGGCCTCATAGTAATAATAATAATAATAGTTAATAAACAGAGGAAACAATATTATAATATAATATTTCCAACGACTTTAGCTCGGTCACAAAGTCTCCCTCGACGAGCCCTGGAGACAACGTATTATCGTAATAACGCCGCGTCCAACGATTTCTTTTTTGATCGCAATATGATATGAGGAGACTTGAATTGGCTTCGACAACTTAGTACTTACACAGGCGCGGATTCAGGGGGGGGGCTATGGGTGCTCGGGCACCCCCTGTCATCTAGGGCAATCCAAGCCACTAATAAAATACATTTGTATTCAAAATTCTAAAATAGAAAGGTGTAACAATATTTTTTTTAGATTCTGAGCGGAGCGATGTGTGGATGATGTGTTTTTATACATTTTTAAATTCAAAATTTTTTTTTTGTTTCTGTCATCACCGACCACCGTATTTGGGGCAGTACAACTGCTTCGATTTTCTTCAACGGTACCTATATGTCTATATATATAACTACCTATATATATCTCAATCGATGGGAAAGTGAATACAGTTGGTTCTTTCAGAAGGTCAAAATTTAAAATTCCAATAGTTTTAAAAGCGCCAAGAATAACGAAATAGGAATTTTTAAGCAAAATCAGTTTTTAACAAAATCAATTTTTTTTTTATAACTAAAATAAATACCTAACAGTCAATCAGTAGATACATGAAATTTTCACTGAATGTTTATATTAGCATTAATTTCTGTAAACGATAAAATTCACAAGATCAATATATTTTGAGTTGTTTCCAGCTTGTAACAATGACATTTGAAGAATATTAAATATACAGTCACAATTTTTTCTTATAAGCATTTAAAGTTCAAATTTTGACAAAATATGAAAATGTGCAAATTATTTTGAGTTAAAAATCCATAAAAATTTTATTTTTAAATCTATCATTAGAAAATTTAATTCAAGATTCTTCATAAGTATGTCTACCTTTATCAAAAAAAAAAGTATCTACCGAAAAGTCAAATTAAATTTTTACATCATTGGATATTCTCTCGATTTCTCATGTTGACATGTAGCGATTTTCTTATTTTGTTGTAATTCAAACACGAATAACTGTAGATACTTGAATTTTACAGCATATAACAACTTATCAATTCCCTTACTTAATAATATGTACAAATATTTTGACCTGTTTTGAGCTGATTACTACGGACATTTTAATTTTTTTTAGTTTTTTTTCTTTAATTGTCAATAAATTGTCATTTGTTGGGCCAAAAAGCATCAACATTAAATACAATGCTCCTGCTATATTTTTATTTTACCAGTTGAAAATTTTTTAAAATACATACAAGCAAATTTTTTTTATAAGTATTGAAAGTTCGAATTTTCACAAAATGTGTCGAATATTTAATTTTAAAATTATGTTGTAGTTACTAGTTAAAAATGTATAAAATGTTTAGCTTTTATAGCCAAGGATTGACAATTTAAAACAAAGTTCCACGTAAATAGGTAAATAAATTACTTTATTCACAAAAATATCATCAAAAGTAATATAGGTACCTACTTAGTAATATTATAGCCTGACTGACTATCTTCGCTCAGAATCGTTTTTCTTATACAATGATATTATATCATTGAATTCAAATTTAACACTATCTATTCCAGATTACAGTGATCCAATTGTGACCTACTGTACAGCAGAGAGACACCCACTTTCCCACCTTTTTTTGTTTGAGCACCCCCTGTTAAAATCTTCTGGATCCGCGCCTGTACTCACAACTATTAAAATGTAAAATGTAATCACTCAAAATACGCGATGACCAGTTGTAGTGGCTGGTGGGTAAATGTTCTGGGGAGACTTGAATATTAGCTTCTACGAGTATTAAAATTTAAAATTTAGAAACGCCGGTACGGCATTGTTGATAATATTTGTCGTGAACACAATTTCAATAGCGTTAAATTCAAATTACTAATAATAATAATACCTATTTATAATATTTAATAATTATTAAATTGTTCAATAGCATCAGCCATTCGTACGTGGCTTTGTCTCCCCGGCCGCGTATTTACAGACCGTAACTGAATTCGGCCAAACGGGTAGTACCTATGCACGTCGTGGCACAACTATCAATTAAATACGTCATAATTTACCTAAATTTATATTTTACATTCATTTTTTTTTTTTTGTATACAACTAGCATGCAACTGGAGAAGGGCTCACGTAGTCACGTTTTCATTTATAAGCTATAATAACCGTTTGAGCGTCGCGCGCCGCCACCGCTAGAGATTCGACATCGACACTCGACGAGGCAGTTACCACTTACCAGCGTCGCCTATGTTATGCATGGGAGGTGGTTACGGGTGTGCGGCGTAAACACTTGCAATATTACAAAACGCCAGCCAAGGTCAAGCCAAGTCAAATATACTGCCTCGGGCCGCTGGGTACATTGAATATAGCCTCTCTACTGGCTGGGTGGGGGACAGCTCGCACAGTGCCACGAACTAAGAACTCTTTGGTTCGTGACGGTGCTTAGCAAGTCAATAATTCGATATTAACTGGAATTACCCGCCTCGCCCCGCACCCGGCACTAAACTAGACTATTCTTAAGGCGGGATCCCACGACTCGTGTATTTGACGAATATTTGGTATTTGTGGATATTCGCCGAGTAGTGGGAATGGAGTACTTGTACGAATATTCGGTATTCGGTATACGTTATTCGTTATTCGACACCTTCCCGCCGATTGTCGGTAACTTGCTGATTATTCGAGTATTCGTGGATATTCGTCAAATACACGAGTCGTGGGATCCCGCCTTTAGAATACGGGAATTAATTCTGGGAGTCTTGATAAAGTAATTAATAATAATAAACATTGCGACGACGAGCGACGCTGACACTGCATAGTGCATACTGCATACCACTCGGAAATCTGCTTATCGATTACGATTATAGAGACTAGAAACTTAGAGTGCTCACCACTTTAATCAGTACCTACCTAAAGTTTTGTTTTATTTCACGGAACATTACCGGACCCCCCCCCCCCTGTGAGAGCACGCCTATGTACTAATGTGTAGCTAATGTTGTAATGCCTGGGGGCGGAAAGACGTTAAGTCCGCCCCTGGTTATCACAGTTATAATTTACAAACGAACTAACGTCATCATTGTTAGAAATTTGACATTATTTCAAATTCTTACGGTTGAAGTTTTATTGTACTGCAGTCAGGGCAAGCCCGGATTAAGGATCGATATTGGGCCCCGGGACACCATACACTTAGTGGGCCCCCTTTCAACTTTAACTTCAAAATAATTGTGTATTATTACATATTAACGACTTTATATTATTGTATAATTTTTTACTATACAAAAAATATTCAGAGTGTATCTTATGTCATAGTACGCGGGTATTTTTTTTAACAATTATTGTGGATCGATAATATGAAATTTCGTTAAAGCAAAAAAAGACTTTTTTCTTTATTTTTAACAGGCATTTTTTCAATAACATTTTCAACATTTTGAAACACGCAGTTGTACCAATAATAAAATCGACTTTATTTTTTTCGAATGGTACCTCCTAACCACTATATTTTTTCATGGATTCTGGTAAAGCTTTTTGTCTGAACATTTTAACATTCAAATGATCAATTTTAGTTTGCTAGGTTATTACTTATTAACTATGGTCCTCGAAAATTTAGTATAATATGCATTAATACTTTTGACTGAAATACTAATTTACAAGAGCTAAATATTTTTTTCTTATAACTACCTAAATACTTAAATAGTTAAATCAGTAATCGAAAATGCTCAGAAAAAAAAACATAATCAAAATTGTGTTTGCCAACACATTAACAGTTACATTTACAGTAATTTTTCGTGATATAAAACTGAGAATAATATTATTTTATAATTATTATTTATTAAGTAATAATAATTTAGCTACTACCTATACCTACCTACTTAAATATATATTTTTTTTTTAAACTATTGGACGCCTTAAAAAAAATATATTTTGGGGATAAAGATGGGCCCCCGGGACCGTGCCACCCTTGCACCCCCCTTAATCCGGGCTTGAGTCAGGGCCGGCGTTATACGATTTTGACGGTGAGATCAAGTATTTGCCGTCTAAAAAATAATTTATGTCGACTGAAAAATGTCGACCCGTAATTTCTTAAAACAAACTTTTTGAAGTACCCATGAAAATTCCTGGTTTTTTTGTATAATAGGTAGGGTGCGCTAAAATAATTAAAATTCGATAAATATTATACTGAAAAACATTAAAAAAAAAAATTTTTAAAAATTGAACGAAAACATTTTGAACAGTTCTAAAAGGGTTATAGGAACCAAAATCTAAAATAAAACTCCGGCATCTGCATGTTACTCATATGGAAGACCGAAGAACTTAGGTAAGCCACGGCCGCGTAAAAACTGATCAGGAACATAATAGGTATATTAGTATGTGCTTGCCAGTAGTTGTTTTTTAAGTTACCCATTTTGACTGGTCGAAACTTTTACCTCCCTCTATGAAAAAAGAAATGACTTCCCTGACTGTAATAATAACAACATATGCCTACCGACTACCACCCACACAGCCCACAGATAGGCTCTTGAGATAGCGATTAGCAATAGCATACCGATGGACGACAGTCACAGTACTAAAAAAGGTATTATATACGTATAACAATCGGCAGTATTTTGATTTATAAATCAGTAAACCCTTAAATTGTCAAGTGTGTATAGTCGAAGTCAGTGGGAATAAGGAAAACAAGGAGTTCTACTTCCCCTTATTTGTATACTAACATTATTGTGGAGTCAATTATAGTAATTGATTAAATAATGAATATCCACTTGTGTTTTAAATTTTATACAACATAGTAAACTATTAATAGTGTCATCCTCTGCAATTACCGATAGAAATAAAAATACTGCTGACTGCCGAGGACCCGTTCTGGTTTTTATTACTAAAATTATAACCTAAGAAAATCTAGGAAAACAGTTTTTAACAAGTCGTATAATTTCTATCAGCTCTCTGTTATTAAGTAAATGTCGACCGATAGTTACGAAAAATTCAAAGGGCGGTGTGAAGACCCACCATACTTTTGGTGACCAGATATTTAAAAAAAAAAAGTACAAAGCCCGTAGGTTTTACAATATAACATCTAATAAGATGTTATATTGTAATATACATGAATATAAAATACAATACAAATTCAACAACCTTTATTCATTTTGAAACATAACTGACATGAGATATCATAATTTTGTAATCTTACTATTAATTAAAAAAATGTACCTATTTATTATTTGACTTGAATTGTATGACTTTCGTAACAAAACAATTTTCAAATTAATAAACTTTTAATAAAGAAAACATTCAAATTTTTTTTGTTTACTTACATATAACCCCTATTTACCCAAACATTTAACTTACCTACTTAATGAGAAATACAATTTAATATATTTAATAACTAACTTACAAAAGGAACAAATATTAATATTTTAAATATTTTCGAGGTCTATGCATTTCTTTTAGTATATTTGATTTGTTTTCAAGTTTTTAAACACTTCATAACAGATTTTGTCATTAAAAAAAAATTTAATAAGTTAAGTATTTTTGACATATTATCATTTTAACCCAAACATACTAAATAAGAAATATAATTGAATATACCTAGTTAAAAACAACTAACTTATAAATGGAACAAATATCATTATTTTAAATATTTTTAAGAACCATGTACCTATTCTAATTTCCATTTTTAATTTTTACATCATTTAAAATAAGTACTTTTGGGCGTACTTCAGCAATTTATTTAGGACAATAGGACATGTCTTCAAAAAGAAGTACTGTCCTTATAAAATAAGTACATCTGGTCACCATATATCCCCAGTGGTGAATTGCTAAAAATATTCATGGTACTCCTTTTAGATCTTAGGTGTCAATGACATAACTATAACATTAAATCAAAAAAAAAATTTTCTCGCTTCGCTTGAGTACGATAACAACCTAATTATCTAATTATCAGATTACAATATTAATATACAAGTATTTTTCAACTACTAACTGAATGAAAAACAAAAACAAATTAAATCAAGAAATGACTTTTTATTTTAAATATACTTTTAAGATTAAATATATTGCCTTTAAAACCAAAATAGTCAAAATATGCACTAAATAGGTCTAGTAAGTATTTCTTCCCAAATGTTATGAATTGTATTTTGTTACTCACATATCACAAAATTAACCATACAAACTACAAAGTAAGCAAATATTGAAATACTCAAATAGGTACCTACATAATTTAAGTATTTCCTACTGCAACTGTCATATAAATTATTTTAATGGCAAATTAAAACATAAAAATACTATAAACCACTTCAAAATTATAATGAACATATTTTATTCAGTTATTAATAATTATCTAGGTTATAGATATTTAACTATATCCAAGTACAAATATATACAATTAAATGTATATTGTAACTCTCAAAATTTGAAAATTATTTAGTTTTTAACATAAAAAAAGGTGGGCAAGTAGGTGTCGCTCTGCTGTACAGTAGGTTACAAGTGGGTCACTGTATAATGGATGATATTAAATTTGAATTCAACGATATAATATCATTGTATAAGAAAAAGGATTCTGAGCGGTGACGGTATGTCAGTCTATGTATAAGACATATTATATACATATCTATGGTATTAAACAAAAAATTGATCTATAATAGGTACCTATAATAAATTCCAAATTAATCATATCACAATATCCATTAGGTACTGGTAACGCGTTATACATCAACAAAAACCGTGATACTATCATAGATATATAATAGTACACTTTGGAAGTTTCAAGTACCCACGAATAATATTATTCAATCACAACAAAATAACTAAAATAGTTATTCTAGGTTTTTTAATATGTGATTTCGTCCAAATTTGAATTTAAAATGTCTGTAAAAAATAACTGTGTTCATATATTTTTTAGATTTTTTGGTTACAGTATGAACTATTTATGAGAACCTTTGTTTTAAATTTGCAATCCTTAGCTATAAAAACTGAACATTTTATAATTTATTAATTACAATGATTGATAATTTTCAAGATTTTGATAAATTTTGTCAAAATTCGATCTTTAAATGTTTATAAAAAAAAACTGTGCCTATGTATTTTTAATATTTTTCAACTAATATTGTAACAATATATCAGGAGCATTGTATTAAATTTTTACACTTTTTGGCCCAACAGATAAAACTTTCTTGATATTTATAGAAAAAAAAACTAAAAAAAATTGAAAGCTGTAAATGTCCATAAACAGCTCAAAAAGAGTCAAAATATTTTCAAAATTGTATGGTGTATAGGAAATGCTAATATAACCATTCAGTGAAATTTTCATGTATCTACAGTTATTCGTTTTTGAATTACAACAAAATAAGGAAATCGCTACATGAGAAATCGAGTGAACATCCAATGTTATAAACATTTGAATTTCAAACGCTCATAAAAATTTAATTTGACTTTCCGGTAGAGATTTTTTATTGATAAAGGTAGACAAACTTATGAGTAATATTGTATTACATTTTCAAATCTTAGATTTAAAAAGAAAAATTTTTACGATTTCTTAACTCAAAATCATTCGCTAATTTTCGTGATTTTTCCATATTTTTACAATTTTTGAACTTTAAATGCTTATAAAAAATAATTGTGACTAAGGATTTTTAATATTTTTCATCTGCCTTTGAAACAATATATTAAGAGCCTTCTATTAAATTTTCAAGCTTTCGCAACCAACAAATAAAATTTTATTGATATTTTTAGAAAAAAAACTAAAAAAAAATGGAAAATGAAAATGTACCTAAACAGTTCAAAATAAATCAAAATATTTTGAAAATGTTATCGTGTATAGAAAATGCAAATATAAACAACTTGTGAAAATTTCATGTATATACGTTCATTTGTTTTAGAGTTACACCAATAACCAAAATCGATTTTTTGGAAAACCAATTTTACGTAAAAATTCCCGTTTTTCCTTAATAATTTTTATGTTGTTTTTCCCGGCGCTTGTGAAAACTACTGGGAAATTTATACTTTTGACCCCCCAAAGTACCAACTAGATTCACTTTCCTATCAGAAAAGCTACTGATGAAGAAAATCGTTTCACTCAGAATCTAAAATAACTATTAATATAATATACAAATTTGTCCATTTTTTTTTCTAAAAATTCTCAACATTCTTGAATAGTGCTCACAGTCGGTACATGTACGCATAATTGTACATAATATTATACATTTACAAGCATAACAAGTTAAAAATATCATCAGAGGTACGAAACTCCGTGCATTGGCCGAATCGGGCGGTTGTGGCATTGAACACGGTCTCGGCTACGCGGCAGTAACGTTTTCCGAATACGGATGACGGCCGGGCAGGGCCGTGTTAAGGGGGGGAAAAAGGGGTCATTTGCCCCCGGGCGCCACAGTTTGGTAAAATCAAGGGGCGCCTCGAGCTTGAGAAATTTTAATGAAAAAATTATGATGATTACTTCCTTAGTTATATATTTTTGTCGTACCGATAATAAAATAAAAATTAATCGAATTCAATTTTATGAATGTACTTATGTACTAATACTAAAAATAATGATATAATAAACTGAAAATAAAAAAAATTCACTAAAATAAAAAAACATCTATACACATTTTATTGAAAGCATTAACAACTTCTCCTATATAATCACTACATTTCCATCAATATAAATTGCATTAAAAATATTTACATGTTTGCCTGTTTGCCATGTTCTAACTCAAGTGGTGAACGATCATTCTCTGTTCTTAAAAAAGTTAAAACATACCTTCGATCATCATTATCAAGTGAAAAAACTTCACAATTATCGGTCTTATGTATGGAAACAGAAATTACAAAGAATATTGATTGGAGTGAATTAGTTAATAAATTTGCTAAAAGGAAAGCGAGAAAAAAATTGTTATAATTTGTTTATGTAATGCAATTTTTTTAATAAAACTAAACTAAATTTAGATAAAGTTTTCAACATTATAACTATATGATAGCTTAATAAACACTTATTACCCACTAAATCTATGTTAAGGTATTGTAATGCACATTTAAAATTTACCAAATTAGCCATTTCAGTTATATTTGTTTTATGTCAACACAACATCAGGGATCACGATCATCAGAAAATTAAAAATATAGATGATAATCTTTTGGAGTCTCCAAAAAAAGTCATCCTATACTTTTTCACATACCTGAAATACTGGTGCGAAGTAGTCAATAAGTGGATGATATAAAGAAGAGAGGGGGACTGGGGCGCTTAAAAATGAGTGCCCCTGGGGCCTGGGCGCCAAAAAGCTTAACACGGCCCTGCGGCCGGGCTAATATTTTGTGCGCCAAATCTACTATCCGATACTGGTAATTGGTTCTGAAAATGTTTTTTGATAATCGGCTAATAATATTATAATACCATAGAACGATAATACTAAAATATAGTAAAATAATAATATAGTACTATATCTGAGAAATAAAAATTACAAATATACAGAACATTTTGTTTTTATCGCCGAAAATTCCAATAGGTATACGGGGCTATACGGAGAGTATACGGCAAAAAAAAAAAACTAGAGAAGTGTCTACGCCGTATACCCCCGTATACCCGGATTTGCCAAAAAAATAACCCCGAAAAAAAGAACCACGGAAAAAATAACCCTATAATTAAAATGATTTGTAAGTATAGATATAATAAAGTATAAATTTGTAATACAATGTTAATAATATATAAATAAAAAATACACACCATAAATGTGTAATAGGTACAATACAATTTGTCAATTTCAGTTTCATTAATATAATAATTTGGTAATAAAGTATGAAATATTTGTAATACAATGTCAATAATATTAATAGGTGTCTATTTTAAAATCGTTTTCTTAAATTTAAATAAATTTTTTTCAAAAATGTATCCATAGAAGTTTTAAAATGCATGGACATTTGTGGCTATTTTTGTTGCAGCATTTCCACCTTATAAAATGTATACACTCTTTGTGTACAACATACATACACTTTTTATATGCCAACTTTTCTTTGCCCTTTTGGCTCTCGAAAATATCTAAACTATCCATAACTATTCAAAAAGAAATTAAATCAAATGCTTAGCGAAATATATAATAATATACGAAAGAACACTGTTGTACACCACTGTAGTACCGAATACAGAGAAATGAACACACACAAAATTTACAAACTTTATAAATTACCGCTTTTATAATATTATCAGATTATCAGAACATTAACTATAAAGTTATTCGTACCTTTCGTACCTTTATCCGTTATAATATGTCACTGTACCTAGTTATTGTATATCTGATCGATATATTATGATTTATGACAGTCAGACCGTGCTCTGAATTGTTTTTATCGTAGGTGTACACAATAATTTATCATTGAATCCAAAATTAATATTGTACGTAGGTAATAGCCAATAGGTGTGTTAAATATTTTGTATTGATTTGAGATTAATTTGCAAAATTTCATATTATGGCCTATGGGGTTATTTTTTTCGGGGTCTAAATTTCCGGGGTTATTTTTTCACGATACCGTATACCCAATACCCTCCCCCCCTCAAAACACCACTGCATACCCCCATTGTCGCCGGCCCTGACTGCAGTTCGGTTCTGTTTCTGTCCTGTTCTGTCTAGTTGTGTACTTGTGTCAAGACGTATAAACCTATACATTTTAATTTGATATCTTTTCCAAAGTAATTAGTACCAGTGCAAATAATTATTTAATTCGTACAAAATTCGCACAAATTTATACAAATTTATCAGTTAGGCCCCCTCCGTCAACTACCGGCGCCGACTGTCCTTCAAATATTATTACTAAAATAATATTTCTAACTATGTATAGGTTTTGAGGCCTCCCATAGTAATATAATAATAATAATAGTTAATAGACGGGAAACGATATAATATAATATTTTCAACGACTTCGGAGACTGCATAATATTATAATAATAATATCACAATTTCAATAGCATCCTAGTACGCGGCTTTACCGGAACCTCGGCCATCCGTCTACCGAACGATAATATTATACGCGTCACGAATCCAACCATCGGGCGGCAGCCGGCAGTTTCACCAGCGCGCCGAGTATCCTTCAAATAATATTACTAAAATAATATTCCCAACTATTTATATGTTTTGTGGGCCTCCCATAGCAATAATAATAATAATTAATAAACAAATGAAACGATATAATATAATATTTTCAACGACTTCAGAGACTTGCATAATAATATAATATAATAATAATAATATCATAATGTCGTAAACACTGAACACAATTTCAATAGCGTCTTGGTAGTTGGTACGCGACTTGGTTTCCCCCTCGGCCCTCCATCTACCCAACTATAACATTATGCACGTTTCGATTGCGACTGTCGGGCGGCGGCAGTATCACCGGAGTGCGGGCGGCGACCGCCGTTCAAATTATTACTAAAATAATATTTCCAACTATTTATTTATAGGTTTTGCGGCCTCCCGTAGTAATAATAATAATAATTAATATACAAATCAAACGATATGATAATAATATAATATAATATTTCCAACGACTTCAGAGTTCAGACCATGGACGGATAATATGTAAATATTTTTACCCAGATAAAATTATTGGGGCCTCATATAACATTATATATAAGAAAAAAATGCTCTCTTCACTGGCTTTAATACTTTTCACAATCGAATCATATTATAATGTTCATACTACACAATTATACACAATTAATTGTTGAAAACGCACAGTATTATTTATTATTAAAACGATGACAAGACAATTTTTTATGTACCATTCCTAGTAACTAATTTATTGAGCACATCATTTGAATCAATTGCACTCGGTAAATCTTCTTCAACATTCATCTGCATTAAGCTTTCTAAAATGTCTTGGGCCCAATGTATTTCTCAAATAGTTTTTATACAATATTATTTCAATAAATATTTCAAATTAGAAAAACTTCTTTCACGTCCAACTTGTGTGACGGATAACGTCAGCATGGGTTTGTACGCAACGAAAAGACTGGGATATGCATTTGTGTATAAGTTGTACTGCACAAGCACATCAAAGCAACAAACTACACGATATTTTACATTCATGTTTGGATTATGACTGCATGATACTAAATATCATTACGGTATTATAGAAATTAATTGTTCAAATTTTTTTTTACTATTTTTTTTCGGGATTGGGGGGCCTCTGAGCATAATATTGATGGGGGCCTACCGGGAAAATCCTGATTTCATATATGACATATTATATCTACGTATACGTATTAACCGATTTTTCAATTATAAAACGGCTACCTACGTGGCAGAATAAACGATTTATACGAGTGACGAGTACACGACCGCGAAGGTTTACGAGCGTTCTATGTTTTGTTATTGATATTATGGATAAAGTATATAAAATATAAATACCTAATTGTCACTGTACGTCTGTACCCACATGGTCGTATCTGTAGGCAATCGCCTACTAATATAGTTAAGGGGATTGGAAGCGGCGATTTTCTGTCTTTGTCTAACACACGTGCAACATAGGATTATAGACGTGTTCTATTTCCAACGTACCGATTAATCTAGTGAAGCGATAAGAATTCTGAAAACAGATTTGAATTTGTCGTCAAATCTACTTGAGATCGACTTTCCCACATTTTTGATATTTTGATTAAAACTTCTCCAAAAATTGAAATATGGCAATTTTTTAATTACTCTTTTTAATATATCACTTTTAAGATTTTTGGGGGATAATATCAAAAATGTGGGAAAGTCGATCTCAAGTAGACTTGACGACAAATTCAAATCTGTTTTCAGAATTCTTATCGCTTCACTAGATTAATCGGTACGTTGGAAATAGAACACGTCTATAATCCTATGTTGCACGTGTGTTAGACAAAGACAGAAAATCGCCGCTTCCAATCCCCTTAATAAAAAATAAAAATCAATCAACTATAAAGATAATCCACAAAATATTATACTATTATAAGATACCTACCTACTGAATAGTTGTTGCACATGTACACTCTACGCCACTGGTGTAAGTTGTACATCCGTAAATCTTCGTAGGTTTCATAATTAGAGTTGGGAATTTAAATATACGTACATTTTTTGATACTGTTTATTATTTTTATTTAGTAAATTTAATGCGAACTCAATAACATTTTTATAACCAAGCATTTAACCAATATACCACTTCCACTCCTTAATACAAGTATTATATTTATATATATTTTATAAGTATGCCTTGTCGCACAAACGGGGGTGCCAGGGGGTGCTTAGCACCTCCAACTTATATTAGTTATATTGGGCTAAAAATATTGTTTGAAGTAAATCGGAGATGATGGTGTTCAAAATTGTCTTGGTAATAATTATTTGCTGGAAGATCTCATGTGCATGATATAAATATATGGTGTATATATATACCTACTTATATTTATATAACTAGTACTAAGTTATATTTATACCAAGCATTGTGGAGATATGGATGTCACTATAGCGTTGTTGTGCATATGAAAACAATTGAAATGAGCGGTCACTCAAATTTTAAAACGGTAAAAAATATTTACTGGGTAAAAGAATGATCGGTAAAATTTACCGAGCTCCCATCATCAGTGCCATCCCGAGGGCAGGGCAAACGGGGCACACGTCCAGGGCCTCGCGTGTAATATACTATAATATAATATATCATGTAAATAAAATATTTCCAAACATTTTAGCAGCGACTTAAAATTTAAATATGTCTCAGATAATATCACTAATGTTTATATAGTAAATACGATCAAAGAAACCATCCATATAATAATATGTAATTGGTTTTTATTTTTGTTTAATTTTAGTGTTGGTATTTATGTTTTCCTCGAAATGACGACGTCGACGAACGTCCATAATAAGAACATGGCATATAATATAATATAATATTATTATTATTGTGACTTGAGTTGATATAATTAATTTAATGACACGAAACCTTTTAGTATAAAATATTTTCTGATATTTAAATTATCACTTATATTTATTTTTAATTATAATTTTGTTTACAATTTTTTCTCCTGGTGGCAGTGATTCTCATTCGTGAACTCTGAAATTTTTGTAATGGGCAGGTGGTACTCGACTAGGTACCTATAAAAAGATAGAGAATCACTTTTCTAGTGTACCTATTGATTTCTATATAACATTGTTATAACAGGGCCTCGCAAAACCTGGGAACGGCACTGTCCCATCTATAATCATAATATTAAACGAGTATAAGTATTTCCGTGCTATGAAATATGAACACTAGTAAATAATTGTATAAACGTAATATACAATTTTCCTGCACTATGTACGGTCGAGTGATTATTAATCAGGAGCACAGGACACAAATAGGTAGAAAATCAGAAATGTAGGTAGCACGTTATTCTCAACCAGCTTTCGATTTATGAAGACGATGACGACCGACGACTTCCGAAGAAATCGATGACACTGTTAAAATTACGTGTTTTATTTTCGTATTACATCTACATGACTACATCTATTCGTATTTCATATCAATATAAAGTTATAATAGCGTGAATGTGACGTGTTCTACATTCAATAAAATATACACAAGAGTTATACAAGAGTCGAGAGCTTAAAATGGTTTTATGTTCCTTATATATATTACGTACATAATAATTTACATTGGTATCGGTCGTTATGAGAATGTGTTGGTCAGTGGCACAATCACCCACCACTGGGTAGCATTCAAATATCCCTGGGGGGCACAAGTACCACGTACTTTGTATGTTAAAATATGCTCTGTAGGATTAGCTTTAATATATTTTATTGTCTGCAGCCGCCGCGTACTATTAGATATTAAACAATTTATTATATCATTCAAACATTTTGATGATATTATTTATTTTTTATTGATGTTTTTATAAGTTGTAATTATTAAAATAAATATAAATTAATAAAATAATATGACCCCACGAATTTAGTAACTTAAAATTTTTAACACATACATATTATTTTATTATTTATAAATAATTTTTTGTTGACACATTATAATAAAAAACAAATCTGATATTATTTTTAATGTTTAAAATTCAAATAAAAACATCATTAATTTTAAAAAATCCTGATTTAAACAAAGCTAGAATTTTGTCCTCCTCTGTGTACCTATTACCTATGTCCAGGGCCCCGGAAATTATAATGAATATATCTGTGGTCGACGATATAGGTAAGTATGTATAACATAGTATAATAATATTATTTTGCTTTCATCGTTTAATTATATTAACGAAAGATGTAAATAATACTCTTTTGTAATGAACTACGAAAATAATTTTGATACAGCCTACAAAAGGGTGCAAGGGCAACGTTCGCATCTCTTTACTTTATAAATATCCGAAATTAATATTATGTATTTTGCATCGATCGACATTTCACATTTATCCATAGATTACAACATTTTTTTCCATGTTAAAATCATTAAATTACAGTGGCGGCTTGCGGGTTTTTAACGAAGTAGTGCACGTCCTAAAAAAAAAATAGTACTAATATTATAATATATAATATATAAGACACGATTGTCGTTTTGAATTTCCGATAATGATCGACGAAATAATAAGCCAACGAGAGTAAAAATAAATTATTGTGCCTGCGACAACGCGGCGACGTCGAAAATATTATTCGCTGAAAACAATTTGGTTGTGTGCACAAAACGAATATTGTACACAATATCAATTCGATCATAACGCGTGTTTCGACTTGTTTTGATTCTTACACTGTACACATGTGCACATCGATTGCGTGCACTACGCACTACAATAATACACACCGATACGGCTATACCATAGACCTATTAATAGGTCTGTGCACGATGCCGTTCCGTCGCGGACAACCGCCAGTCAATCGAAATAACCCAATCCAAATATTATAATATTATTTTCACGGTATTCTGAATTTATGTTTTTTTTTTTAAATAATCTCAATAAAATCAGTACATACTACATTCACACTTAGATTAGCACCATGTCCAGAGGTATCGCTTTTTGGTACTCAGATCCCCCCATCCCCAAACGTTAAATATCTCGGCCTAACTCTTGACCGCCGCGCGCCGTCTAACCTGGGCTCACCACATCAAAGCCAAAACTTCACAATTAAATTTCCGCTTACAAATAATCAAAACCCTAATAGTCAACAACAAACACTCTAAATTAAATATTAAACTACTTCTTTACAAATCTCTTTTAAAGCCAATTTGGACGTACGGCTTACAGCTATGGGGTAACGCAAAAATATCAAATCTAAATAAAATTCAACGATTCCAAAATAAAATACTAAGAAAAATTACCAACTCTCCACTATATGTCTCAAATCACTCCCTGCATAAAGACCTACATATGAAAACCGTTCAGGAAGAAGCTAAAAATTATTACAAACGATTCCACCTACGCCTTAACTCTCATCCAAACGAACTTGTAAAAAATCTGGCTTCATTAACCATTCCTGGTAATCATCCTCGTCGCCTTAAGCGTAAATGGTGTAGAGACCTACTTAATCCCTAACAAAAAAAAAAAAAATAATAATAATAATAATTAAGTTAAAACAAATAATTTAAAAAAAACATAAGTGTCATCGGTAGGTGGCTTCTTAGCTCATAATTTCATGTTTTTTATTGTGTCTCAGCTCATACTCTTATTGTGCCGATTGTGTACAGATTGTGTAGTACTAATAAAGAAAAAAAAATAATAATAATCTCAATAACACTATAAGCGCATAGTTGTATAACTATGATTTATGTTTTCAATTTTTCTCGAGTCTGGGTAGGTAGTGCGCACTTGCACTCGTGCGTGTATACACGAGCCACCGGAGGGCTATCAGAATCATTGAAGTCTAAAACAGTAGCAAACAATCCTAGGAGTGATAATTTTCAGATATTAATAATTTCAGTAACACTTATTATCTGGAAATATAATTTAAAGATACATTTTTCACAGGAAATATAAAACTCGGGAACTATTAAAATCATGAGGAAAATAAAAACAGGGAAAATATTTTTCAGAACAAACTATTTAAAAGAACATTCATGTATAGGGCTATCATAATCGGGGAAGTTTAAAACAGCAACAAACAAACTTGGGAATAATATTTTACAGATATTAACAATTTCAGTAATACTTATTACCTGGAAATTTAATTTAAGTATACATTTTTCACGTGAAATATAAATCTCGGGAACTATTAAAACCAGGAAAATATTTTTTAGGTATTAACAATTTAAGTAACACTTATTATCTGGAAAGTTAAAATCGTTCTTGTCTGAATTTTAAAAACAAGGGCGATTGGCCGATATGTAATATTTTTTTCACGGGCTTTTACTCACAAAATCTATACCGAAGACCGGAAGACGTCGGATACTTCTGTATCATGTCGTATATTTTTTGTAACTAAGCGAGTAGGTACTAACCTACCTACTCATATTGTGTCTGATATAAATATACAAATCGGATTTTATTGGCTTATAAATACAAATTTAGATTTCCAACGAGTCCTTTAAGTGTATAAACATTAAACTGATATAAAAAATAAGTAAGTCTGTCGGAAAATAAAATAAATACGGGACCCCACGAAATTCTGCACCGGGCCCCGAAATCCGTTGTGCTGGCACTGAAGTGTGCGTCGCTTATTAATAATATAATATTATTGAGTATAGTTTGCCGAGACGTAAATATGTTTGGACAGAGCACGGAAAATGTAATGTCGAAGTGCTGCCGCCTGCCACAGTGCCGGGTACATTAGAAACTATTGTTTGAGCTCGCACTGCAACAATGGCGACAAAAACTCGCATAAAAAACCCACCACCTCGTATACAAGTGTTAGTGTACGAAAAAATTTCTAACTTTCGGATCAAACATATATGTACATTTATCTCGTGTCTAAGCGGTGGCGTATTCACGGATTTGTGTTGGGGTCGTTGGGGACGACGAATGAAAAATGTGTAAAAATTTGACAAAATTCATCAAAACACGAAAATTGGTAAATTATTGCGACTCAAAAATTCGTAAAAAATGTTCCATGTATATTTACGATTTTAAATTTTCATACAAGATTCCTCTGGAGTTTCCCTACATTTAACAAAAATGCGTAATTGGTATTTATTTTTAGTTTATTTTTAGTGTATGTATTAATTTTTTCCCCGAAATGACGATGTCTTCGAACGTCGATAACAACAGCATACCATAATATTATAATATACTCTATTTTTGTTATTACGCCCGTTTATAATATTAACATTAATAACCTTTTAACATAACGTATCTTCGGATATATACAGCGTGTTCCTTCAATATACAGAATGATTGAAAAATATAAAATTATTTTCATCACTAATATTATTGAATTTATTTTTGAAATAAAAATTATTACGAGCAGTACCAACAGCGTTTATATTTTATTTACTTCTACTCTTTAACTGTGTATATAACAATACGATTAATTATTATTAAGTATATAGAGTTTTCTCAGAGCGGGTCGCCGCTCCGCGGGTGTCGATAAAGATTAAGAGGACGCTACACCCGCATGTGTTGTCTCCGTCTTACACACGTACGACATAGACAAAACGCGTTTAGGCAGTCTGAGTATAACTCGCTCAATTTTGGTTCTAGAGTAAAAATACCTATTATGAAATTGAATTGTGATAATATTTCTAAGGGCAATACGCTGCGGTTTTTTTAAAAAATTTAATTTTTTAAAAGTCAAAGGTATTTTAAAAATGGTGAAATTTTTTCTATTTCTAAACGATATAATGAACGTTATATTGGGTATAATGGAAAAACCGCAGCGTCTCGCCCTTAGAAATATTATCACAATTCAATTTCATAATAGGCATTTTTACTCTAGAACCAAAATTGAGCGAGTTATACTCAGACTGCCTAAACGCGTTTTGTCTATGTCGTACGTGTGTAAGACGGAGACAACACATGCGGGTGTAGCGTCCTCTTAAGAGGATGTCACACCGGCATGTATTGTCTCCGTCTTACAAATGTACAACATAGCAAAAACTGTTTTGAGCTGGACAAGTTTTATCTTTCTCCGTTTGTAGTAGTGGCTCCAAAATTTTTTAACATATAGTGTGGAAAATTATCTATGCAACAGCGTGCCCATATTTTAGAAATCATAAATACAATAAAAGTTATTTGCTTCTAAACATTTTAGATTCTGAGCGGAGTGATGAATGTATTGGTTTTACAATGATGTATGTTTTTATATTTTTATTTATATTTTTATATTTTTATATTTTTGTGTCTGTCATCACGTTTTAGGACAGTAAAAGTGCTTGGATTTTCTTCATCAGTAGCTTTTCTGATAGGAAAGTGAATCTAGTTGGTACTTTGGGGGGGTCAAAAGTATAAATTTCCCAGTAGTTTTCACAAGCGCCGGGAAAAACAACATAAAAATTAAGGAAAAACGAGAATTTTTACGCAAAATTGGTTTTCCAAAAAATCGATTTTGGTTATTGGTGTAACTCTAAAACAAATGACCGTAGATACATGAAATTTTCACTGGTTGTTTATATTTGCATTTTCTATACACGATAACATTTTCAAAATATTTTGATTTATTTTGAACTGTTTAGGGACATTTTCATTTTTCATTTCTTTTTAGTTTTTTTTCTAAAAATATCAATAAAATTTTATTTATTGGTTGCGAAAGCTTGAAAATTTAATAGAAGGCTCCTAATATGTTGTTTCAAAGGCAGATGAAAAATATTAAAAATCCTTAGTCACAATTTTTTTTTATAAGCATTTAAAGTTCAAAAATTGACAAAATATGGAAAAATCACGAAAATTAGCAAATTATTTTGAGTTAAGAATTCGTAAAAATTTTTCTTTTTAAATCTAAGATTTGAAAATGAAACACAAGATTCCTTATAAGATTATCTACCTTTATAAATAAAAAAATCTCTACCGGACAGTCAAATTAAATTTTTATGAGCGTTTGAAATTCAAATTTTTACAACATTGGATTTTCACTCGATTTCTCATGTAGCGATTTCCTTATTTTGTTGTAATTCAAAAACGAATAACTGTAGATACATGAAAATTTCACTGAATGTTTATATTAGCATTTCCTACACACCATACAATTTTGAAAATATTTTGACTCTTTTTGAGCTGTTTATGGACATTTACAGCTTTCAATTTTTTTTTAGTTTTTTTTTCTATAAATATCAATAAAGTTTTATCTGTTGGGCCAAAAAGTGTAAAAATTTAATACAAGGCTCCTGATATATTGTTACAATATCAGTTGAAAAATATTAAAAATACATAGGCACGATTTTTTTTTATAAGCATTTAAAGTTGGAATTTTGACAAAATTTATCAAAATCTCGAAAATTATCAATCGTTAGAATTAAAAAATTATAAAATGTTCAGTTTTTATAACTAAGAGTTGAAAATTTAAAACAAAGATTCTCTTAAATAATTCATACTGTAACCAAAAAATCTAAAAAATATATAAACACACTTATTTTTTACAGACATTTTAATTTCAAATTTAGACAAAATTTCATATTTAAACCAAGAATTACGATTTTAGTTATTTTGTTGTGATTGAATAATATTATTCGTGGGTACTTGAAACTTCTAAAGTGTACTATTATATATCTATGATAGTATCACGGTTTTTGTTGATGTATAACGCGTTATAAGTATCTAATGGATATTGTGATATGATTAATTTGGAATTTATTATAGGTACCTATTATAGGTCAATTTTTTGTTTAATACCATAGATATGTATATAATATGCCTTATACATAGACTGACATACCATCACCGCTCAGAATCGTTTTTCTTATACAATGATATTATATCATTGAATTCAAATTTAATACCATCCATTATACAGTGACCCACTTGTAACCTACTGTACAGCAGAGCGACACCCACTTGACCACCTTTTTATTTTTATATCTGAATATAAAAGAATTATGTTTATAGGAATGTTATTATGTGAAATATTTTTTGGTTTAATAATGAATACATTTTATTTAAATATTTATATTTTTAGTTATTTGATTACTTGGATTTTTACCACGTTTTCGTTATGATAAATTAATATATTTAATTTGAAAGTTAATTTTGCCTTTATCTTTATTTTTATTTGTTTTTAATTTTTCTATTAAATTATTTAACTTATATCATTAATTTTAGTATTAAGTTAATAGAATTAAATTCTATTTTTTATTTTCAAAATAAATATTTTAAATAAATAAATTAACTAATTTTTATTAAATTAATAATTTATCTCATATTTTTCTAATATAGAAATTAATAAAAAAGTATGAAAAATAGATTGTTGTAAAAATTTGACTTGTTGAAATAAAAGGGTACTCAACTGGTTGTATTCCAATTCAAGTTAATATTATAAATGTTATAATCAAGATTCAGAATAAAATTTTATTTATAGGATAAAATGTATTTCTTAAAAAGTTTTTATTATTTAATATAGGTATAATTAATAAAATTAAAATTTACAATATTAAATCAATAACTCCTCCTAATTTATTAGGAATTGCTCGTAAAATTGAATAAGAGAATAGAAAATATCATTCTGGTTGAATATGATTGGGTGTAATTATTGAATTTGCTATAATAAAATTATTATGATCATTTAATAAATAAGGGAAAATTAAAGTTAAAATAAAAAAGGTGGGCAAGTGGGTGTCGCTCTGCTGTACAGTAGGTTACAAGTGGGTCACTGTATAATGGATGGTATTAAATTTGAATTCAATGATATAATATCATTGTATAAGAAAAACGATTCTGAGCGGTGATGGTATGTCAGTCTATGTATAAGGCATATTATATACATATCTATGGTATTAAACAAAAAATTGACCTATAATAGGTACCTATAATAAATTCCAAATTAATCATATCACAATATCCATTAGATACTTATAACGCGTTATACATCAACAAAAACCGTGATACTATCATAGATATATAATAGTACACTTTAGAAGTTTCAAGTACCCACGAATAGTATTATTCAATCACAACAAAATAACTAAAATCGTAATTCTTGGTTTAAATATGAAATTTTGTCTAAATTTGAAATTAAAATGTCTGTAAAAAATAAGTGTGTTTATATATTTTTTAGATTTTTTGGTTACAGTATGAATTATTTAAGAGAATCTTTGTTTTAAATTTTCAACTCTTAGTTATAAAAACTGAACATTTTATAATTTTTTAATTCCAACGATTGATAATTTTCGAGATTTTGATAAATTTTGTCAAAATTCCAACTTTAAATGCTTATAAAAAAAAATCGTGCCTATGTATTTTTAATATTTTTCAACTGATATTGTAACAATATATCAGGAGCCTTGTATTAAATTTTTACACTTTTTGGCCCAACAGATAAAACTTTATTGATATTTATAGGAAAAAAAACTAAAAAAAATTGAAAGCTGTAAATGTCCATAAACAGCTCAAAAAGAGTCAAAATATTTTCAAAATTGTATGGTGTATATGAAATGCTAATATAAACATTCAGTGAAATTTTCATGTATCTACAGTTATTCGTTTTTGAATTACAACAAAATAAGGAAATCGCTACATGAGAAATCGAGTGAAAATCCAATGTTGTAAAAATTTGAATTTCAAACGCTCATAAAAATTTAATTTGACTGTCCGGTAGAGATTTTTTTATTGATAAAGGTAGATAATCTTATAAGGAATCTTGTGTTTCATTTTCAAATCTTAGATTTAAAAAGAAAAATTTTTACGAATTCTTAACTCATAATAATTTGCTAATTTTCGTGATTTTTCCATATTTTGTCAATTTTTGAACTTTAAATGCTTATAAAAAAAAATTGTGACTAAGGATTTTAATATTTTTCATCTGCCTTTGAAACAACATATTAGGAGCCTTCTATTAAATTTTCAAGCTTTCGCAACCAACAAATAAAATTTTATTGATATTTTTAGAAAAAAAACTAAAAAAAAATGGAAAATGAAAATGTCCCTAAACAGTTCAAAATAAATCAAAATATTTTGAAAATGTTATCGTGTATAGAAAATGCAAATATAAACAACCAGTGAAAATTTCATGTATATACGTTCATTTGTTTCAGAGTTACACCAAAAACCAAAATCGATTTTTGGAAAACCAATTTTGCGTAAAAATTCCCGTTTTTCCTTAATTTTTATGTTGTTTTTCCCGGCGCTTGTGAAAACTACTGGGAAATTTATACTTTTGACCCCCCAAAGTACCAACTAGATTCACTTTCCTATCAGAAAAGCTACTGATGAAGAAAATCCAAGCACTTTTACTGTCCTAAAACGTGATGACAGACACAAAAATAAAAAAAAAAATAAAAAAAAAAATAAAAAAAAAATAATAAAACACACATCATTGTAAAATCAATACATTCATCGTTTCACTCAGAATCTAAAATATTCATATAAATAAAATTAATCCAATTAAATCTTTAATTATAAAATAAGATGAAAATGTAATTTTATCAAAATTTCTATTAATACCTAAAGGGTTATTAGATCCTGTTATATGTAAAAAAAAAGATGAATAAAAGTAAATAAAATAATAATAAAGGGTAAAATAAAATGAATTGAGAAAATACGTGTTAATGTAGCATTACTAATTGAGAAACCTCCTCAAATTCAAATTACAATTGAATTTCCTAAATATGGAATTGCTGATAAAAGATTTGTAATAACTGTTGCACCTCAAAATGATATTTGTCCTCATGGTAATACATTTCCTACAAAAGCTGTTATTATAGTTAATAATAGTAATATTACTCCAATAATTCATGTTATTTTTTAAAGTTAAAGGAATTAATATAAATTCCTCGTCTAATATGAATATAAATTATAATAAAAAATATTGATGCCCCATTAGCATGAAATGAACGAATTAATCATCCAAAATTAATATTACGATTTATATTAATAATTCTTTGAAAAGCTAAATTAATATCTGTTTTATAGTGAAAAGCTAAAAATAATCCTGTTAAAATTTGATTAATTAAACAAATTATTAATAAAGATCCAAAATTTCATATAAAGCTAATTCTAGCAGGTGTTGGTAAATTTAATATTGGTGATAAAATTTTTATTATATTTTTTTTCATTAATTATTTTTTTGTCGAATTGGTCCTTTATTAATTTTTAATAATCAAATAATTAAAATTAATATAAAAAAAGGTGGGCAAGTGGGTGTCGCTCTGCTGTACTGTAGGTTACAAGTGGGTCACTGTATAATGGATGGTATTAAATTTGAATTCAATGATATAATATCATTGTATAACAAAAACGATTCTGAGCGGTGACGGTATGTCAGTCTATGTATAAGACATATTATATACATATCTATGGTATTAAACAAAAAAATGACCTATAATAAATTCCAAATTAATCATATCACAATATCCATTAGATACTTATAACAGTTATAACGCGTTATACATCAACAAAAACCGTGATACTGTCATAGATATATAATAGTACACTTTAGAAGTTTCAAGTACCCACGAATAATATTATTCAATCACAACAAAATAACTAAAATCGTAATTCTTGGTTTAAATATGAAATTTTGTCTAAATTTGAAATTAAAATGTCTGTAAAAAATAAGTGTGTTTATATATTTTTTAGATTTTTTGGTTACAGTATGAATTATTTAAGAGAATCTTTGTTTTAAATTTTCAACTCTTAGATATTACTTTATTGATATTTATAGAAAAAAAAACTAAAAAAAATTGAAAGCTGTAAATGTCCATAAACAGCTCAAAAAGAGTCAAAATATTTTCAAAATTGTATGGTGTATAGGAAATGCTAATATAAACATTCAGTGAAATTTTCATGTATCTACAGTTATTCGTTTTTGAATTACAACAAAATAAGGAAATCGCTACATGAGAAATCGAGTGAAAATCCAATGTTGTAAAAATTTGAATTTCAAACGCTCATAAAAATTTAATTTGACTGTCCGGTAGAGATTTTTTTATTGATAAAGGTAGATAATCTTATAAGGAATCTTGTGTTTCATTTTCAAATCTTAGATTTAAAAAGAAAAATTTTTACGAATTCTTAACTCAAAATAATTTGCTAATTTTCGTGATTTTTCCATATTTTGTCAATTTTTGAACTTTAAATGCTTATAAAAAAAAATTGTGACTAAGGATTTTTAATATTTTTCATCTGCCTTTGAAACAACATATTAGGAGCCTTCTATTAAATTTTCAAGCTTTCGCAACCAACAAATAAAATTTTATTGATATTTCTAGAAAAAAAACTAAAAAAAAATGAAAAATGAAAATGTCCCTAAACAGTTCAAAATAAATCAAAATATTTTGAAAATGTTATCGTGTATAGAAAATGCTAATATAAACAACCAGTGAAAATTTCATGTATCTACGGTCATTTGTTTTAGAGTTACACCAATAACCAAATTCGATTTTTTGGAAAATCGATTTTGCGTAAAAATTCCCGTTTTTCCTTAATTTTTATGTCGTTTTTCCCGGCGCTTGTGAAAACTACTGGAAAATGTTTACTTTTGACCCCCCAAAGTACCAACTAGATTCACTTTCCTATCAGAAAAGGTACTATTGAAGAAAATCGAAGCACTTTTACTGTCCCAAAACGTGATGACAGACACAAAAATATAAATAAAAATATAAAAAGTGGGTGTCGCTCTGCTGTACAGTAGGTTACAAGTGGGTCACTGTATAATGGATGGTATTAAATTTGAATTCAATGATATAATATCATTGTATAAGAAAAACGATTCTGAGCGGTGATGGTATGTCAGTCTATGTATAAGGCATATTATATACATATCTATGGTATTAAACAAAAAATTGACCTATAATAGGTACCTATAATAAATTCCAAATTAATCATATCACAATATCCATTAGATACTTATAACGCGTTATACATCAACAAAAACCGTGATACTATCATAGATATATAATAGTACACTTTAGAAGTTTCAAGTACCCACGAATAGTATTATTCAATCACAACAAAATAACTAAAATCGTAATTCTTGGTTTAAATATGAAATTTTGTCTAAATTTGAAATTAAAATGTCTGTAAAAAATAAGTGTGTTTATATATTTTTTAGATTTTTTGGTTACAGTATGAATTATTTAAGAGAATCTTTGTTTTAAATTTTCAACTCTTAGTTATAAAAACTGAACATTTTATAATTTTTTAATTCCAAAGATTGATAATTTTCGAGATTTTGATAAATTTTGTCAAAATTCCAACTTTAAATGCTTATAAAAAAAAATCGTGCCTATGTATTTTTAATATTTTTCAACTGATATTGTAACAATATATCAGGAGCCTTGTATTAAATTTTTACACTTTTTGGCCCAACAGATAAAACTTTATTGATATTTATAGAAAAAAAAACTAAAAAAATTGAAAGCTGTAAATGTCCATAAACAGCTCAAAAAGAGTCAAAATATTTTCAAAATTGTATGGTGTATATGAAATGCTAATATAAACATTCAGTGAAATTTTCATGTATCTACAGTTATTCGTTTTTGAATTACAACAAAATAAGGAAATCGCTACATGAGAAATCGAGTGAAAATCCAATGTTGTAAAAATTTGAATTTCAAACGCTCATAAAAATTTAATTTGACTGTCCGGTAGAGATTTTTTTATTGATAAAGGTAGATAATCTTATAAGGAATCTTGTGTTTCATTTTCAAATCTTAGATTTAAAAAGAAAAATTTTTACGAATTCTTAACTCAAAATAATTTGCTAATTTTCGTGATTTTTCCATATTTTGTCAATTTTTGAACTTTAAATGCTTATAAAAAAAATTGTGACTAAGGATTTTTAATATTTTTCATCTGCCTTTGAAACAACATATTAGGAGCCTTCTATTAAATTTTCAAGCTTTCGCAACGAACAAATAAAATTTTATTGATATTTCTAGAAAAAAAACTAAAAAAAAATGAAAAATGAAAATGTCCCTAAACAGTTCAAAATAAATCAAAATATTTTGAAAATGTTATCGTGTATAGAAAATGCTAATATAAACAACCAGTGAAAATTTCATGTATCTACGGTCATTTGTTTTAAAGTTACACCAATAACCAAATTCGATTTTTTGGAAAATCGATTTTGCGTAAAAATTCCCGTTTTTCCTTAATTTTTATGTTGTTTTTCCCGGCGCTTGTGAAAACTACTGGAAAATGTTTACTTTTGACCCCCCAAAGTACCAACTAGATTCACTTTCCTATCAGAAAAGGTACTATTGAAGAAAATCGAAGCACTTTTACTGTCCCAAAACGTGATGACAGACACAAAAATATAAATAAAAATATAAAAATATAAAAATATAAAAATATAAAAATATAAAAACATACATCATTGTAAAACCAATACATTCATCGCTCCGCTCAGAATCTAAAATATAAAAATATAAAAACATACATCATTGTAAAACCAATACATTCATCGCTCCGCTCAGAATCTAAAAAGGATAAATATAATTATACAAATTAAAATATTATTAGGTAGTATAAATATATTTAGTAGGTAAAAATTATCTTCAAATATAAATTTATTTTCATATATTATATTTTCTATATTTAAAAATAATGTTAAACATAAAAAAAATGGTTTTTTTAAATTATATTTTTGTAGTTTTTATTAATATCCAATTCATTAAAAGCAATTCTTGAAATATATAAAGTAGCATACTACATGATCTAAGATTGGCTGACTTCAATCTCCATGGAATTCGTTTTTCATAAAAAATGTATCCTTTGTATAATATGTTCAATAATAATAAATAGGTAATAATGTTTCTGTTCAATAATATTTAAGTATTGAATTCAACATACGGAGAATTTATCGATAACAGTAGTAATATATTTTTAAAGTTTTGTAAAGATCTTGCACTAAATGGTTCATCAAAAAAAATTTACACAGAACGTGTAAATTTCATTTAAAATATATTCAGTGCAGATGAAAGAATAACACATGTTAGACTTATTGATGCAAAATGTAACATATCATATATTATAACTTCGTTATTAAAGAATGCTCCATCCGCAGTCGAAGATATAAACTGTAATAATCAAAATTGCCAGAATTCAAATAGACAAGCATCATGTCCTTTTTATTTATAAAATGGCTGAGCTTATTAATTATTATACACATATTGTTGTAAGTTTATATAAAATCATATTATTTTAACTTGAAACAATATGTGTATAATAAGCTCAGCTATTTTAAAAATAAAAACTAAGCTAAAGTTATGTTAGGATATAGAAACTTGTAAGTTGGTACTATCGAAAAAATAATCGATTTTAATTTTGGTGTATCAAACCAGAAAATTAACAATAATCGATTTTATTAAACAAATGGCCAAGAGATACCATACTAATAAAAAAAATTAGTTAGGATTTTTAATACAATATTATGATAATTTATATAAGAATATAATACATTTTATCAAACAAACGGGCAGGAGATACCATGCTAATGAAACAAATTTAGTTGAGATAATAAATATAATATAATAAATTATATGACAATATAATACATTTTTAACCGTACCAGTTAGAGTTAACTGAGAGTCCTAAGTATCTAAAATAGGAAGTTAAACGTTTAAGTCAATATAAATTTTAATAAATATATATTTATAGCTCGTCCAAACGATTTTTTAGATAAATTAGGGGTCCGTGTAATTTTCTCCCAAATGAAGGTCCCCCTTAAGAAAATTTTATGAAGTCTATAACGATTGAACAGGAAAAGCAAATTATTAAAAAATGCATGGTAGATTTACAAGCATTATTTATGCTTTCGCAGCTAATGCTTGCAGATCTAACATGCATTTTTTAAAAATTGTCTTTTCCTGTTCATCTGCTACAGACTTCAGAACATTTTCAACGATCCAGTTGACCATAGTTTTATGTTGTACCGTGTGTGTCAGGTCAGCCAAAGCCACATGATAATCCAAACGTCTTTTTACCTTTGAATGGATAAAATATTATAGATACTATATTATAATACGACTTTTTTTACAATAAAATACCTCTTTGTAGGCTTGAACGGCTCGTTCACGATAAACAGCTTCCAACTGAATAGCTACATTCTCCCGTTTTGCTTGTATTACGTGTTTTTCAGCTTCAGTTCTATATTTTTCTATTTTTTGGTTTTCAACGGTTTCTTTTAAACTGTCGATTTCACCTTTTCGACCAGCATTACAAGACTCTTCGTATTCCTAAATCAAATAAGATATTATATTAGTTATAGTTAGTTGTTAACTTTCATGAATTTAATAAAAATAATTACAACCAATACGTACACGAATTTCTTTGTCAAGGGAATCAGCTAAAGATACTGCGAATTTTTTCCAACCAACGTAAAACAAACCGATTGTAGCCAATACATAGGGGAACTCATGGTCAACTACCCATATTTCTTTACTTAATACAAAAGTTGTAATACCAGCAGCAAGTACATATGGACCTAGGGAATAATTTTGTTTTTGTAATTCAATTTTGATAACATTTAGATACAAAAAAAAAAAAAAAATAGTTTTAAACACATACTAATGTTTAGTTACCTAATGGTATGATATTATATTATATATATATATATATTAGCAAAATAATTATAATTATTATGTTATTATAAATATTCTAAAAGTTTTGGTATTAGTTATTAATATTAAATTCAGATTCATGATAATCGTATATTATATATTATTACGCAGTCAAAATGATGTGTAGGTATCGGTACATATACCTACATACGGCGCTATGGCACTAACTATATTATTCTACAATGTCTATCTAACACTTATATTGCCCACGACGCTTATTAATTTACACATATTCTATACCATAATATCACAGATTATACAAAACAGTAAAGTTTAATATAATCTGTGATAATATATTCAATGACACTGATAGGTACAGAAAGTTTATTACTTAAAGTTGACCAAATTATAATCAATTGAAAAATTGAGCGAGCAAACCTGACGATACAAATTAGCGTCGTGGGCAATATAAGTGTTAGATAGACATTATGTATTATCACAGATTATATTAAACTGTTTTGTATAATCTGTGATATTATGGTATAGAATATGTGTAAATTAATAATCGTACCTATGTTTTTCAATTTTTTTTTAGTTCTTACCTAATTTGTTTTTTCATGCAATCAAAAATGATGCACAGAAAATGTTTTAATGATTAAATACAAATTAGTAAGAGATAATAATGCAGAAATAATAATATTATTATTTAAAAATTAGAATTATATTTAAATACCTGCAGAAATTAAGTAAAAACAAATCAGAGGAAAATTGTCCACAAGTCTTACAGTTTAAAAGTCTTTATTATATTTCAGTTACACAAATAATAATTAAGTTTTAAGTACATAATATGACTTTGATTTGATTTTCATGATATTTTAGATTTTGATTGAATCAATGCATATATATTGATTTTACAGTGAAGTGTTTATTTTATTTAGTCATCACTCGTCACCTTTTGAGTAGAACAAATGCTTCAATCATCAACTTCAATATATTATCTGGTTATCTAGTACTATTTTTTTAAGGGCGTGTGGTTCGAGGTCAAAAAAAAAATCTTACTACTTTTCTTAACAATTGGGAAAAACCAAAAATAAAATACTGAACACATACTGTAAATCAGTGGTTATTACTTGTAAATTTTTTTTTTCATAATATTATAGGCTACGATTTTTAATAATTGTAATTATTTTACAACTATTATATTTTGCCTACCATAATATCAAGATAAAATAGGACAGTTTCTTCACAAAAACATTGTTTTCTCATATTATTTGTTAATAGAGGACGTCACACCCATTACCCGCATTGTGTTATCTTTGACCTTTGTATTAGGTACCTACTTAGCTAATTTGTGTTCAGCAGATCCAATTTATATATTTTTAGCATTTAAGTTAGTGTGGATTGATAATTGATCTATTATCTAATAAGTACCTGATCACTAACTTAAAAATCATATTTTATTATTATCATTTATCAGTGTTCGTACGTTGGATTTTTAAAATAGTTTAACTTCAAATAAGTTATGAGTATGCAAAAATACTGTAGGGAAAAATGTACAACATCTAGGTAATGGGGTAACGTTTTGTATCATTACCTGTGACTCCAGTCTTTTCGTAAAATACTTCAAACCACTTTTCAGGCACGAACAAATATCTAGTTTTAGGTGGATCATCTAACCTCACCATTCTAGGAAAATTAACTAGATCACGTTCAGGACCGTCGAACGGATTCGGCTGAGGTTGGCCATTAGGTTTTGGGAACCCCGGCACAATAATTGATTCATTAATGACAGCAACTGCCGGTTTGGTTTCAGGGGTTTGAGTGGTGGCCACAGCACTCGTACATAGTTTTGCTACTGGGAACAGTTCTGTAAAAACCACATTTTAAATAAAATAATATTTGAATATATTATGTTCAAGACTCAAATTTTGACAAAATGTATCCAATTAAAAATTATTTTGTAGTTAAAAATTTATAAAAATTATCATATCTAAGGATTAACAATTTAAAAGAAGCTTCCATTCGTAAGTAGTTAATTCTGTAATCAAAAACACATTTTTTAACGCGTTCAATAGTTTTCAAAAAAAAAATTATTTAAGTAGGTAGGTATAGTAGATAAATTCTTATTAATAATTATAAAATAATTATGTTCTCAATTTTATAATACCAAAAATTACTATAAATAATGAACTATGTTTGCCAATAATTTTGTTTTTTTGTTCGTTTTTTTGGACATTTTAGATTACCAACTTAACTATTTAAGTATATAAAAGGTATTTATAAGAAAAAATTATTTACGTTTTGTAAATTAGGTATTTCAGGTAAAAGTATTAATGCATACTAGTGATGATCAAAAAAAGACCAATAACCAAGACTTTCAAAATCTTGGGCTTGGTCTTTATTTTGTAGACTCAGTGTTGGTCTTGCTCTTAGTCTTGAGCAAGACTCTTGCAAGACTCTTGCTATTTTCACAAAATATACAAAAAATAACTAAATACCTGTTATAGCTGTGTGTAGGTTTTTTGTTATGGTCCCTAAAATGAAACTTATTGATTTTGGGAAAATAAAATAATTTTTCAGTAATTGTTAATTAGTATGAACAACTATGTTATTTTGTAATATCAATTCCCATTATATTTCTAATATTTTTTTCAATAATTCACCATTTCCTCGAACACTGGTCAAATTTCATAACAATACAAATACATTTTTTTTAATTTCGTTATAAATTATTAGTTAATGAAATCTAGATACAGTAATGTATTTTCGGGGAAATAAAAAAAATTTGCAAGACCGCAAGAGTCTTGCAGTGATGGTCTTGTCTTGTTCTTGCAAGTCTAATCTTGGTCTTAGTCTTGCAGCAAGAGTTTTGCGAGACCGCAAGAAAAAGACCAATTTTGATCGTCACTAATGCATAGGTACCTTAGAAGATCATAGTTAATAACCTAGCTAACCAAAATTGATAATTTGAGTATCAAAATGTTTAGAAAAAAAGCTTTAGTGGTATCCATAAAAAAAACACAGTGGTTACCATTTGAAAAAATAAAGTCGATTTTATTATTGGTACAACTGCGTGTTTAAAAATGTTGAATATGTTATAAAATAAATTGACTGTTAAAAATAAAGAAACGATTGTCTTTTTTTGTTTTAACGAAATTCCATATCATCGATCCATACCTAATTGTTAAAAAAAAACAGCATACAATGACATAAGATACACCTTTTAAATTTTTTCATTTTTGTATAGTAAAAAATTATATAATAATATAAAGTCGTTAATATGTAATGATACAATTATTTTGAAGTTAAAGTTGAAAGGGGGCCCACTAAGTGTATGGTGTCCCGGGGCCCAATTGATCCTTAATCCGGGCTTGAGTACAACCACGTGAGGTAGCTTTTAAATAATCCACCATTAGGCGATTATAACAAACTATATAGTATAGTTCCAATTTCTGCACCCATATTATACAGATGGTACCCATGCCTTTGTAAATATGATTATATGATTAATACAATTATTGACAAGGCTGGGCAAGTAACGATTTTTTTTAACTCGTTAAGTTATTTTAAAATAATTAAGTTAAGTTAAAAGTTACTCGTATTTTTTTTCGTTAACTCGTTAAGTTAAAGTTAACTTTGAAAAAAAAGTAACTTAACTTAGTGTAAAGTTAAAATTTGCTAATGTGCAAAAATAAAAAAATCCGGACACATAACATGGTTTTTTAGATAGTTTTTCGTTACTTTCAAGAAAATTACTGGGGAAATTTAAAATGATACATCAAAGTAAAAACACATTCTAAAATTTGCATTATTCTTCGGACAAAAATTAACTTAATTTAGATATTTTTGAAATAAAATTAACTTGAAGTTAACACGTTAATCTTGAAAAAAAGTAACTTATTAAGTTAAAAGTTAATTTGAAAAAAAAGTAAAGAGTTAATTAACTTAACGTTTTAACTTAATTTTAACTTTTAACTCGTTAATGCCCAGCCTTGATTATTGATACTCTACGCTTAGTATAGGTATTTAAAGTCGTATACGCAGACTTAAAAAAAAACCGATATGGGCAATCCACTTGCGGCGGATAGTAATAAGTAAATTTATTTTTCTCATGTGTAGGTAAACGATTTCAAGGAGAAATAAACGATTAAGCGGTTATGATTTTTATAATTTTATTAATAGTGGGTAAGTAAACTACACTAAAATTATATACCCGTGGCTTCAAATCTAATACTCTCGTGACCAGACGGGATCCAAAAAAATTTGTTGCCGATTGTTCAAAAATTGTGGATTTGCATATTTGCACGTTTTAAATATACAACCCGCCTAATAATATCAGTATTTAACAACTAACTATTGTAATCTATTTGTTTATCGTTTCCGTTTAGCGTCTGTTAAGATATCCTCAATAATTGTTTTTTTTTTAAATCGGTAAAAAGTATTTATTTTTTTGTATTTACCTATAAAAACCTCAACCACTCACTCTGTATCTTATAAATATAATAATATAGCTGATACCTACTCAATTTAGCATTTTTATTTAATAGTTTATGAGCTTATATGACAAAATATAATACAATATATGATATGATAATTAGGTATATATAATAATTTTATATATTATATGATATCCTATCATAAAAACTATTATTTATCTGTAACCAATAATGACAACCTTATAATACAAATAAAAATATATTTTGTATTAAGGTTTCGTGAGCAGAATCTATATTAATGTGTGAGTCACCCAGTGGCGGCGCTAGGCGTGGGCGAAGTGGGCCATTGCCCACGGCCTCGCACCTCAAAGGGCCTCGCGTTCCAAAGGGACTTATAATTAACCATAGAAAAATATGGGAGAAGTATCTATACAAAAAATTTTGTATCCATGAAATTATTTTATTGTAAAAAAAAAATCATAAACATAAATGTTATATTTCGTCATATTTAGTCATTACTAAAAGTACCAGATCACACTATGCGTTTTGTCGGTTGCCGATCGGCAAACGACCGCGACTATTCTATAATTAACATATAAACCGCGTTATCGGGGCCAGACTGACCGATTCGGCGAACCGATTTTATCTAAACTCGATAACGTAATTTCATTTTGACAGTTGTTGTTAGTTCAATTGGTTGTGTTTTATCCTCATTTCTGTATCGATCGATTACCGAAAATTATATTCAATTTAATAATATTTAACGAAGCAAAAATCATACCACACGTACCTAAGTTGTAAGTATAAAACTTTATTAATTGTGTTTACATTTTCCATTGTTTTTTTTTTTTTTGTTTTATGATTATGATATTAGTTATAAAATGATTTTATTATAATATGAAAATCAGCATGGAAAACAATTTATTGTGACAGAATAGATATATAATAATAATTTTTTATAATAGGGAAGTATGGAAATAATATATTTTAGTATGTTGTATTGGAAATGTTAGTTAAAACTTTAAAAACTAGTAAATAAATGTAATCGAATATTATTTTTATTTAACACTTCTCATACATAATTTTATAAATATTACATAATAATTTATTATTAAAATATAATTAACTATCCTACTATCCATATGTAGGTATCATGTCTGGATCTAGTAGAGACAGAGATACTGGTCGGAAATGGGAATCTGGTGCTTCCAAAAGAAAGATTTATAAGCATTGTTGTGATTTAGGTACAGTTCTTCAAGAGGGTGAAAAGAGCGACATTCAATCATTTGAATTATACGAAGAATTACAACTCATAATTTCAAGTCTACCAGACTTTATTAAGGATGCAAAACAACTCATCAAATACATAATAGAAAATAATTTACAAGAAATATATCCAAATGTTTATATAACAGTCAGAATTATGCTCACTATTCCTGTCAGTACAGCTTCAGCAGAGAGAAGTTTTTCGAAGCTTAAAATAATTAAAAATTACCTACGAAATACGATGACACAGGAAAGACTCTCAGCATTAGCAGTTTTGTCCATTGAAACGAAAATTGCAAATAATTTAAATTACGAAGATATACTTAAAACATTTAGTGAAGCAAAAAGCCGAAAAGTCCATTTCTTGTAGATAAAAAAAAATGAAACTTCTAACAGTATTATTAATTTAAAAAAATATGTATTTAATTTTATAATTATGTATAAATAAAATTATATTAACTACTTTGCAAATAAAAGGTTAATAATTTATTAGAGTTTATTGTTTTAAAAAATTGTAAATCTTAATATTTATTAAATAACTATTGTTACTTAAATGTTTATTAAAAAATTTAAAAAAAAGGGCCTCTTTAAGTCTACTTCGCCCACATATAAATTTTACCTCGCGCCGCCACTGGAGTCACCTGTATGGGTCGAAAAACAAAGCTACAAATTCCCCACCCCAAGTCTCAAGGAATCTATTGGTATACATTTTATTCAAAACGTTAAAGTAGTTTTTGAGTTTATAGAGAACAAATAAAGAAAGAAACATTCATTCTTGTTGTATATATAGACATGTTTACCTGTGCGTGATATATTATCTACTCCTGGACCGTGATTTTCGATTGCTGCACCCATACCTCCTTTGACTTTCAAAAAATCCGCCACTTTAAACATGACATCCTTCGATGTAGTCATGCTTTTCATTTTTCCAGACATATAACCGTACGGAGGAAAGTACCTATAAATATAATAGCAATAATATCTATTAATAATCTACAGGTATAGGTAATTATAATATTGTGCGTTTTTTCATATTAAAACAAGATTAATTAACTTTGCTTAACTATAATATTATGTTCTCTAATATTTCAGGAGTTAAATTTCAAAATCAAAACAATAAATCACCTATTATATGGCTCTATAATATGACTTGATTAAATTCATATTGTTAAAATTTTTAATTTATCTATTCAGCACATTGTAAATATTGAGTGCTATATTTTTAGTATTTTGTCATGGTTGTTTGATGAGGTGTTTTTTATTTATCAGTAGGGCCTCGGACATCGGGGTAAGAACAATATTTTTACCAGTACATAATGACCCGGCGATGGTCAGTCGATCGCTACCCGTACAATTTAAACCGATATCATCCCTCTTTTTGTTATGTAAAACCATCTTGGGTAGATCCATAAAACCGTTTAAATGACAAACTTCAAATGGTTATAAGTTATATCATTAAATCAAAAAAGTTTCCTCTACATTTTTATTTTACATTCATTATCTTCAGTATGCAGAAATATATATTATTTTGATCGCAGAAAGACAATTAAAAAAAAAAAAAAATGGCCTGGTAGAGTACCTACCTTTGCTTAATCCCTTTAACTAGTCATCTAGCCCACGGACAGTGGCGTCATTTAAGGGAGACAAGGTGATAAATTTCCACTGTATTATTGTAAAACCAGCTACTCTTTGTGTTGGTTGTTGATGAGAAAACATAACTAAGTATAATTTTTCTAATTTGAAGGAAATATAATGTTGTATACAATAAGCATTAGAAAAATATTTTCACGATAATTATAATTAATATTTTTTAGTTCAAATATATTAAATTCTCCATATTTTGAAAAAAGTGCTTGTAGGGCCCCCACAAATTACTTAATCCAAGCCTGCATCTAGTACGTGGTCCATAGAGATATTATAATTATGTGATAGAAAAGATATAAGAGTAATATTATTTGTAATTAAAAAATAATATTTACACGTACTTATCTTTCGTGGTTCTCAAGTTTGCCTCTAACTTTTTGTCCGGCAAAATGTTCTTTTCAAATATTTTCATCGTTGGTACTTTTCTAATTGCGCTTAGCACAGCTTGAGATTTGGAAAACATAGAATTCCAGAACGTCATATTCAATCGATTGAAAAACGTAAAGATTTCACTCTTTTTATAAACAAACAAAATATATTGATTTATAGCGGACTATAGATAACAATATACAATAATGGTGTAGGTAACCAAATTAACTTAGATCAATAAATCGTAAAAAAACAAATATCCATAGTTACGAAAAATATTACTATTTTATAAAATGTTTTGATATTATTTATAAAATAAATGTTATATTTCAGCTTCTAAATCAGTTTTTCTAATAATTTTAAATGCAGAAAAACTATTTTTACATCTTACTGACAACTTAAAATCTCTTCATGTTCCACAACTAGATGTAAAAATTATTAAACACGCTATCAACACTTTTTCATTAGACAAAAATATATTTCCAGATTTAAATTGTAACAATGTAACTTTTCTTAAACGACCACACAAATTAATATTAATCACCCTAATAACAAAAAAGTTTTTAAAAATAAGATTAAAATCATTTGGAAGAATGTTTTCTTCTGATATATTAAATCCAGTAAGCCAAAGACACAAGTTGACAAAACTTATTTTATTTTCAAATCAATGAATTGAATCTAAATTTAATTGTAATTTTAATTGTAACTGCACAACAGAGAATATAATATATCGATATTGTCAATAACTTATTTTGATTATAATATGATTTAGTATAAATAATCTGTGATAAATTATGTGATTTGTGTATACAAATAAATGCATTAATTATAAACTAAGATTATTATACTTAGTAGTTTGAACTTTTTTGAAAATAACACCCAAACGTCCCAAACTCGGAAAACATTAATTTGACAAATTATTTAATGGACTTTTATCAACTAACAAAATTCTTATCATTATTGATGTTTTGTAAACATTGCCCTGTTGGAATATGGCTACTTTTGCTTCACTATTAATACAAAGTCGGCTATCTAGTTGTTTTATATATCTGTGGGTCTAAATCACGATTAAAGATAGTAGGTATTTTAATTTTTTACTCAAGTTGAATGACTGACTACAAATATATTTCATACTTAATGCAATATAATTTTATATTAACCTATTACTGCTGTTGTCTTTAGGAAGTATTGTGGTACATTTTGGATGCCACAACATACCACATTTTTCAACTGGACTTATGGATAATTTTACGTATCCATATTCATTTGATGGTACTGCACCCTTACACAACCTAATATTGTCAAATATTTTAATTATCTTCTCTACTTCAGTGTGATTGTCTATATTAATATTTGAATCAACCCCAATATCTGATAATTCTATTTTTTTGTCAAAAGCATATAGAAATAACTCGGACTCTGTAAATAGAAAATAATATAGATTTTGATTTCTATAGGTTTATAATATTAATAATTTATATTATATTTTGTATACAATTTACCTTCATTTAAAACTAGTTGTTTTTCAATGCATCGCATTCGCATAACATTTTTTATATAAGATCCCAACTTATGAAATGAAATTATAGTCTGCTTATAATTGTTTTTTAGTAGAGTATCATCGATATCACAAAACCATTTTGTTATAGTATATTTAATTTTAATATATTTATATCATTTAAAACTGATTTAAATAATGTCATTTTTTGTTCTACCTTTTAATCAGAAATAAAAACACAATAATGATATTAATAATATAAATTAAAACATTATTTAATTTTATAATAGGTACAGTACCTTTAATCTTTTAGGTATTGGGGACGTTAATTCTGTATTAAATAAAGGTGCATCTATTTTTAGGTAGTTTGTTGTACCAGTATCATGAACTATTTTATTTTCCTGTGGTTTTATTGCTGTATAACAGTGATCATTGTTTATCGAAGATAGTAAATCATTATGTACATTTCCACAGCTAGTACCACAATCGTTATTAGTCTTGTCATTCTTAAAAAAATATATAAATATTAAGTCAATGACTAACAGGTATTATTTAAATTACAGTGTATTCATATGATATTGGCTATATTTACTACACTTATTGATCCATTTTTAACTGGTATAGGAATGACACCATTACGCAGCTTAGCTCTTTTTAAACATACCTAGACATATACAGGTAGGTACTTTTTTGACTATAACTACAATAATGATTTTAAAAGAAATAATTAAATACATACAGTATATTTGTTATTCCCATTTCCAGTAACCCATGAATCATTTATATCACTGTCTCTAAAGTGTTGGCGACCGATGTTTTGACTTCAATTTTGTTACACGGCTTTGATAGGCTTTGATAGCTCTATCTTACTCTATGGTTTGAATTTAAAATTCAAAAATTAATTTGTGTTCTAACTTCAGTTTGAACATGATACTAGGCACAAGGCAAAACTAAGGGGTCAAACAAAACATAATATTAATGTTTTAATATGGGTAATATTTATAAAGTTGAGAACACTGAATAATACGCATTTGTCACCTGCATGTATACCCACCGGTGTCCGGTTGTTGCTTGTTCGATCACTATTTATTTATTTGACATATTATTGGGGGTTTATTTTTGGTACCGTGGAAGACTTGAAGACTACGCATGAATTAGTGCACTAATACAATACATGTATTGACGTATTGTTTATAACCTATGTATAATATTATGTGTTGTCACTTTTCAAATATTAATGGGATTGTCAAATGTGACGCTACTTCATTTTTTACCTGGGGGCTGGGGCACTTTATTCTTATATACGCCACTGAATATTCAAGCAGAATTAAGTATGTAGCTTAAGGTTCTACTAGATCATAGTAAGCCTAAGTCTATTATATGTATATGTATAAATTATGTAACAGCAACACTAACGCCTAACGGGTATAGACAGACTTGAGTCTATTCGGGCTCCAGTTTAAATTGCTGTTTACTTAATATACAGGCAACAGTAAAAACTATGAAATAGTATTCATATTTCTTGTTCAGTTATAAAATATATACAAATTACATTTGATGTATACATTGTCCCTATTTATGAAAAATAAAATGTTTAATTTTGGATATTATATTAAAATGGCTTAGAAGTAGATACCTATTAGGTATATGTTTATTTTTCGTCATCACTGATATCAAACCTATAATATATTATATACAATTTACTATACAGTCAAACTGGGTTGACTCGAAATCGTTGATACATCAAACTTTTTCCAAATCCCTAGAATTTCCTATTGTAAATTATCCAAGAATAACTCGAACTTTTTGGCTGGTCCCTACTCACTTTACCTTCCAGTTAATCAAGTCCGGCTGTATTGGTAAAATATTAAGATTTATATGTTGTTTTGTGAGTGTAAAATAATAATTATATATGAAGTCATAATTTTAGATTTTTACATAATATCTTAATAAAAAGTTTATAATTAACTGGTTATATTTTTATAGGTGCCTTGAACTTCGAAGTAACCGACTGAATATTGAACTACACAGAACTACAAACCGCAAATCGAAAAGATTAAATTTCAATTTTATTATTAGGAACAGAAACACGAAATGTCAATGCTGCTTATAAATTATGATTGTATTTTGCCAGTTATTATTACTTTGCTTTATCGTATACAATTTAATATAAATACGAGAATATAATATTTAGTAACTATAGTACCTCCTAATGATAAACATTTTTAAATTTATATACAACATTTTAAATATTTTATCACTAAACTATGTCTTGCCATCTTGAAGCAGTTAAAACAATTAATATGTCAACTCATTCGTAAGTTACTTTAAATAGATAAATAAATAATTGTATTGTAATAAATTGTTAAATTGTTAAATTTTGTATTGATATTACCTATACCAAATCCCTTAAAACATATACGTTTTAAGGGGATAAGTATAGGCAATTTAGCGACTAATTTTTTTAGTAAGTTTGAAATTCGATCAACAACAAGGTACCACAACCACACTACCACTGTACCAGTACTTTTTCGTTATTGTGAATGTACCTACTATAATATTATAGCAATGCATATTATTATTGCAATAAGAAATATTAAATAACTAATAAATAATTTAAAAATAATTATCAGTATAGGTACCTAAGTAAGGTTATATAAACTTATTCAATGTAATAAATTATAAATTGTTGCTTAATATACGATACCTATTATATGGACCGAATTCATGATGTTAAATTGAACAAATATACTAATTAGTAATTATGTTAAACAAATTTCACTTGGGTCCAGTGGCAGTGGCGGCTCGTGGTGTTCAAAGTAGGTGGTGTGCAATTATTGCAAAAGTTTGTTTTAAAAAAAATTAATCTGTTTTAAGTATAAATGTAATAAGTTAAATATTTATTAGCTTTAATAATAATAATAATAATAATAATTAGTATATTTTATATTTTGTTTATCACGTGCGACCGCCTGACGAGTGTGCAGCTATAGCTGCACACCAAAGTCACATAATATTATAATTGCCGATTCCCCCACTCGACAACCAAACGTATTTTACACGGACAGACGGTGTTCAGACTGAGCTGCACACCAGTTGATGAGTATTTGTTGCATAACTCGATTACATTTTAGGAGTATAATAATAAATATAGTCGTTTGTTTGTTTTTAAAATTTAATTTTTTTACATAATAAATACAGTTTAACAGAATATATTGTATTAAAATTTATTCATTATTAGGTATACATTTTTATTATACATTTTCACTATTATATCTAATTGATCTATGTGGTGTGCGCACACCTGCACACCTAGGCACGAGCCGCCACTGTCCAGTGGCGTAATTAGGGATTGGTTCTGAGATGAGATTTAAGTCTTTATAATAGCAATAATGTTGGCGGGGCTATACCCTCACATCCCCTATTGTTCGTTAAATTGCATAGATCATAATATTTTATTATAATAATTTGGCTAGGATTTCGATGTACTTTGAATTGTTTTTCAGGCTTCTAGCCACGCGATGCTCGTGCCCTCGTTTTATAACATACACGTGACATGCATTTTTGAATCAAAATAAGAAGTTTTAATTTACATTTGCTTGATGTTTTCAGATTTTTAAGGTATTTAAATCCAAAATTTGAATTTTAAAATGTTTACATGCTCTTACACGATTTTTTATGTAAATTTAACAAACTTTAACTAGCCCGAACTAGGACACTATAATATGTACACAGGTAAATAAAATGTTGTCTAAACCTTTATAAAAATAATAAAATAAAAATGTATGCAAATAATTGTTTTTGCAAATTAAAAAAGTCCAAAACGATCAGTTCTGTATAAAACATAGTAAAATTTTTAACCATTTTTTTAAAATGTATACTATAATTTAAATGTAACAAATTTATAACAAAATTATAAAAAAAAAAATACGTAGTGCATTTTTTATTGCATTATTTAGAATTTTTAGGGCATAATGAAATTTTATTTTTTGGTTTTTTTAGGGCATTAAAATCATAGATAATAAACATCTTTATTACCTATGATTAAAATCCCAGGCCTTATAATTGTTTATTTTAAATAAATAATAATTATTAACAATATTAAGAGTTTCAATTTACTTTAAATTATTTTGTGTTTATACTTCATAGTATGAAGATATACGTTTTACTGTTTTAGATGGATAAATATGATATCAAGTCGTACATCATAGGCGCATTGGGTGTGAATTTAGGATGTGCTGGAATAATTTATGGTTCACAGATCCATGGATTTGCCCCCCACACCCCCCTAAATCCTAATATTTCTGCATTGCGTTAGATTTAATTTTGTATAGTGTATACAATAATATCTAAAGTGCAATGTATCAAATAGTCTGTATGATTGTAAAGAACTAGGTTAGCACCCCCAATCACCCCCCTATGTGCGCCTATGGTCGTAATTGGTGAGTTTTTATTGGTTTTATCTTTGAACTGTGATAATAGTTAACCATTGTCCATTATTTTTAGATTCTGAGCGGAGCCATGAATGTATTGATTATACATTGATGTGTGTTCTTTTTGTGAGTGTCTGTGTATACGATAAGTATAGTCGAAATAATGTTTCGATTTTCAATTTCCGGTGAGAAAGTGAAAAGCGCCCGTAAAAACAAAATAAAAATCAAGGAAAAATGGGAATTTTTACACAAGATCGGTTTTTGATAAAATCGATTTTGGCTTTTTGTGTAACTCTAAAACAAATGATCGTAAATACATGAAATTTTCAATGAATGTATTTCTATACATGAAAAGATGTTGATTTGTTTTGAGCTGCTTACGGATTTACTCAGTTTCCAACTTTTTAGGTTTTTTTCTATGAATGTCAATAAAACTTTATTTGTTAGGTAAAAAAGTGTAAAAATGTAATACAGGGCTTCTGTAAAATAACACACGATTTATCAATAGACCGTTTATGTGCTGAGTGTAGAAGTTCTATGGATTTATCATATTAAAAAATATATTTTATATCATCTATGGCAATCGCCAATTGTCGACATTCGTCCGCGATGATTAACAATTCTAATAATTTTAGTGAAAAAAAAAAATAATAAGCCATCAAATGGACAGATAGTTCGTTAAGCCGTATATATTATTATGTAAGTTTTAACACGAATTCCCACATTTCGTTATGTTCAGGTAATTTTCATTAAATATTTCGATAATTTCAAGTTACAGTTCTGAACGAGATGAAGATACCTAGCTGTTTCTTCGGTGGCGTTACGTACTGGACGTTTGCATTGTTGATGATGCACTCTAGCTAGGTTTCACCATAAGTTTGTTTTCATATTATTTTGGGATTTACATAATATAACGTAATGTTGTAGTAGAAGCTGGAAACTGTAGTACCTATATTCTAACTTATAATCCAATTAATGTAATTCTTTGAATTTTTTTAATTTTAATGTAGCATTTATTATGCCTACACAAAACACTTACCTACCAAAATTGAATTTTTCACAACATTTGTTCTTTTAACGATTAATGACAATTTTAGTTCCCTATTATGGTGAAAGTATTTAATACAAACAAAAAATTAATGTTCGAAAATACAATTTCCTATATTATTATTTACTAAATACAAAGAAACTTAAAAATAAAACTATGATCATTAATTACATACAGAGTACCTATAAATTATATTATGCATGGAACACGAAGGTTTATTTTGACTACCTACTTATCGTGTACGCATCAAACACAAAAAAGAAATAATAACAAAAAAATTTAAAAATTAAATACACATCATAGTAAAATCAAGTTCAATCTAGTTGGTATCATGGTAGGTACTGTAAATTTAATGTACTTAGGTACTGTATATCTTTATATTAACTCTAAAATCCAGGAATCACATTTTCATTTAATGATTTTTAAAATACAATATTATGCTTTTTTAAAAATATGCTTGTACTTATGATATATATTCACCATATTAATAAATAATTAAATTAAGAAACGAAAATTATAATTGAAATTCAAAATTATAAACTATTTTGATTTTTGTCATAATATAAAATTTCAACGAACAAATATTGTTCCTTAGCACGGAACTCTTTGACATAAAAAGTTGCGTTACCTATATGATATCCGTGGATTCATCTTATGCACGTACCTAGTATAATATCTATCATTTATATTCCATGGCAAATCTCAAATCCATTGCAGAGGACACAGTCTTCATTAAAAATTCCAAAATTTCAATAAGCAAAGCCGATATGAGCAAAAAACTTACTGCGTTCCATATAATTTTATTTTTCATCAATCACAATATTTTAAGTTCTGTATATTATGGAGATTTTCCTCGTCAGCCTCGCAGTGAACACACGTAACGGATTCAGCCGAAAGAATCGATGTTTAAAGTAAATTTGTTTTCATATTCTTTTGGGGCTTAAATTTACTTTTAAGAATTAAGATAAATATTTAATGTCACGAAAAATGTGTTATTGTATATGCATATTTTATAAATTGTTTTTCCAGTCCCCGGTCGTAGAATAATTGTAATTAATAGGTGAATATGAAAATTGTTTACTTGAAAAAGACATATGTTTTGGTTTAATTTATAGAAATATATGTTTTAACTGATAATAGTCATAAAATACAATTTTAATTTATAACTGGTCTTTTTTTTTCAAATCTAACGTTATAAGTTATGGGTAACTATTAACTTAGTGTAACATAGGTACTCAACTTCTATTGCTCTCCTAATATCTATATCATAGGACTCGTAGATTGTGATAAATTTTGTAGAAATTTGAACTTTAAATGCCTATAAAACAAAACGTGCTTATGTATTTCTAATATTTTTTAACTTCTATTATATCAACTTACGAGGAACTTTGTACCCATTATTTTTAAGCTTTTTGACCCGACGGATAACATTTTATGTCCAAAATAGTACGGGTCCCGGTAATTATCATCCTAATTTTTATGCGGGCCCTGATTATTTACATTATATATGATTGTTTACAGTTCTTTAGAAGTGACAATGAACAAATTATTAACGATCTGACAAGTAAACAGACTGAAATAATTCAAACTGATGATGTTAATACAAATAATACTGAAGCTGAATCTACCAATAATTGTGTAACACAGGTAAAAAAACTCACAATTTTAAATTACATTTAAATTGTATTTTATATCACTTATTGTTAGATATTTTTTAAACTAAACAATGTTTTTATAAACTGTTAAAATTAATATTTAATTTTTATGCTATATTATAATTTCAAAAATAAAAAGTATTTAGAACATTAATACCTAAGTTGACGCGGACACGATGATTGCTTCAAGGTTGATCGTGGTCCGGTCGAAGTGTTTGGTTAGGATTGAGGTGATGAAAAAAACACAACACAAACACTTTAAGAATGTCACAAATTATGTATTATAAATTATAATATTGAGACCAAAATATAATAATACATGACGTGCCGCTCGGGCAGATGAGTTTAACGTCGGACGATATGTTATCGGTCCGACGGTCCGATGGTGGATCTCGAATCGCCTTTTCCGCCGACCGTTGTACTTCTTACGCGACACAGTCCCCCCGTCCCGCCTTGCCGTTACCGGGGAGAGTCAACCCGGTCGCGATGCTTGCATCCCGTGGTGGTGGTTGGAGATAAGATAGACTGGTCGCTATAGTGCTTGTACATTCTACTTGCTACTAACGAGGGCCGCGTCATACTCCCCCCAAACCACCATACGGGGTGCCACAGCGTACTGTTGTCGGTGGATAAGTGGTTCAGCTCGCGGTACCCCTTCCGAGTCTTCAACATATATTCAAATATTGTTTTATTTGAAATGTGGTTTTTACAGAACCAAAATACATACATGTGTAATTTGCACCATTTTTTTTAAATGCCTTGTAATTTGCCTCCAAAGTAAGGACAATATTATGTAATTTGCAACATCCTCATTTAGTAAGAAATAGGAACTGTAATTTGCAATAAAACTGAAATCGATTATTTCTTCGATAGTATCTCGATAGTACCGACTTTCAAGTTTCTATATCCTAATATTAATTTAGCTTAGGTTTTTTAAATTTTTTATTGGATACATTTTGTCATAATTTGAACTTGAGTCTTCAACATATATTCAAATATTTTTTTATTTGAAATGTGGTTTTTACAGAACTGTTCCGAGTAGCACCACTGTGTACTAGGGCTGAGGGCACCACTCAAACCCCTCAAACCAAACCGGCAGTCGCTGTCACTGATGAATCAATTATTGTGCCGGGGTTCCCAAAACCTAATGGCCTACCTCAGCCGAATCCATTCAACGGTCCTGAAAGTGATCTAGTTAATTTTCCTAGAATGGTGAGGTTAGAAGATCCACCTAAAACTAGATATTTGTTCGTGCCCGAAGAGTGGTTTGAAATATTTTACGAAAAGACTGGAGTCACAGGTAATGATACAAAACGTTACTTCATTACCTAGATGTTGTACATTTTTCCCTACAGTATTTTGGACGCACCGTAGCTCCGCATGAATAAAAATATTTTGTGAATCCGTAACTCCGCATGCACCGTATCTCCGCACGGTCGAAAACACGAACGCACCGTTTCTCCGCATGGTCGAAAAAACGAACGCACCGTTACTCCGCATTCTAAAAATATTTCAAACACCAAAAGTCCACATGTCATAAAACAGATAATATAAAATTGATAACATATTATTATAGGTAATAAGTAATAACTAATAACCAATATATTTATTTCCCCTAGTATCCAACGTTTACGGGACGAATTCAGTTCTCTGATCTCGGAGTGTTTGCTTAAAATATAATTGCTAATTGTTAATTGTTAATTTATTTATTAGCTTAAATTATCAATTATATATATATATTATTATATTATATATTTAATTAAGTTTTATTTAAATTTTAAATATGATGGCAAGTGAACGTGAAATAAGTGAATTAAGAAATAATTATATAACGACAACCAAATTGATAGATATAATTTTATAGATACCTTTTTATTCTAAAATATTATTTTTATTTAATTTTAATAACATAATATATTGTATTTAAAATAAATAAATTAATACAATAATAAATAATACCTATTATGTGTATATAATATATTTATACTGTGTGCGGAGTTAGGGTGTTAAAAAAAAATCTTGTATGCGGAGTTAAGGTGTTGAAAAAAAACCTTCTATGCGGAGTTACTTAATTTTAACTTTTAACTCGTTAATGCCCAGCCTTGATTATTGATACTCTACGCTTAGTATAGGTATTTAAAGTCGTATACGCAGACTTTAAAAAAAACCGATATGGGCAATCCACTTGCGGCGGATAGTAATAAGTAAATTTATTTTTCTCATGTGTTGGTAAACGATTTCAAGCAGAAATAAACGATTATGGGGTTATGATTTTTATAATATTATTAATAGTGGGTAAGCTACACTATAATTATTATACCCGTTTCTTCTAATCTAATACTCTCGTGACCCGATGGGATCCAAAAATATTTGTGGAAAATGTGTTGCCGATTGTTCAAAAACTGTGGATTTACATACTTGCACGTTTTGGAAATATACAACCCGACTAATAATATCAGTATTTAACAACTAAATATTATAATCTATTTGTTTATCGTTTCCGTTTAGCGTCTGTTCAGATATCCTCAATAATTGTTTTTTTTTTTAAATCGGTAAAAAGTATTTATTTTTTAGTATTTACCTATAAGAACCTCAACCACACACTCTGTATCTTATAAATATAATAATATAGCTGAAACCTACTCAATTTATCATTTTTATTTAATAGTTTATGAGCTTATATGACAAAATATAATACAATATGATATGATAATTAGGTACCTATATATAATAATTTTATATATTTGATATCCTATCATAAAAACTATTATTTATCTGTAACCAATAATGGCAACCTTATAATACAAACAAAAATATATTATTTGTATTAAACTTTCGTGAGCAGAATATATATTAATGTGTGAGTCACCTGTATGGGTCGAAAAACAAAGCTACAAATCCCCCACCCCAAGTCTCAAGGAATCTATTGGTATAAATTTTATTCAAAACGTTAAAGTAGTTTTTGATGTTATAGAGAACAAATAAAGAAAGAAACATTCATTCTTGTTGTATATATAGACATGTTTACCTGTGCGTGATATATTATCTACTCCTGGACCGTGATTTTCGATTGCTGCACCCATACTTCCTTTGACTTTCAAAAAATCCGCCACTTTAAACATGACATCCTTCGATGTAGTCATGCTTTTCATTTTTCCAGACATATAACCGTACGGAGGAAAGTACCTATAAATATAATAGCAATAATATCTATTAATAATCTACAGGTATAGGTAATTATAATATTGTGCGTTTTTTCATATTAAAACAAGATTAATTAACTTAACTATAATATTATGGTCTCTAATATTTCAGGAGTTAAATTTCGAAATCAAAACAATAAATCACCTATTATATGGCTCTATAATATGACTTGATTAAATGCATATTGTTACAATGTTCTGAGCACATTGTAAATATTGAGTGCTATATTTTTAGTATTTTGTCATGGTTGTTGATGAGGTGTTATTTATTTATCAGTAGGGCCTCGGACATCGGGGTAAGAACAATATTTTACCAATACATAATGACCTGTCGATGGTCAGTCGATCGCTACCCGTACAATTTAAACCGATAACATCCCTCTTTTTATTATATAAAACCATCTTGGCGGTATAGGTCCATAAAACCGTTTAAATGACAAACTTCAAATGGTTATAAGTTATATCATTAAAACAAAAAAGTTTCCTCTACATTTTTATTTTATATACGTTTTCTTAAGTATGCAAAAATATATATTATTTTTATCGTAGAAAAACAATTTAAAAAAAAAAATTGCCCGGTAGAGGACCTTGTCTTAATCACTTTAATTAGTCATCTAGACCACGGACAGTGGCGTCATTCGTGGGAGGCAAGGTGATAAATTTAAACTGTATTATTGTAAAACCAGCTATTTTTTGGGTTGGTTGTTGATGAGAAAACATAACTAATTATATAATTTTTCTAATTTGAACTTTGAAGGAAATATAATGTTGTATACATAAGCACTAGAAAAATATTTTCACGATAATTATAATTAATATTTTTTTAGTTCAAATATATTATGGACGCGTAGGTCTTCGAATAAAATATAAATTCTAAGAACAAAATGATCACTCTCAAATTTATCCATGACTTCAGAAAACCTCTATATATTTAAAATGCTTCGATTTTTTAATTACGTTTTAGCTGTAATATGTTTCGTATTGTAATTTAATTATTTGTTTCGTCCTTCTAGGTTCTAGAGTCTAGAAAAATATATTGAAGTAGGTAGATTCCATAATTATTTAGGTCCCCTGCTTCTTTTTGCTATAAAATAAGACGTCTACTTTTGTTTCAGGTACTTATAATGTTATTTAAGATTAGAAATGTATCGAGATAAAAAATTTAACTGGAAATTAGCTTGCGTGAAAAACTATCTGATTTTTCTATTCAATTATAATTTGAGCTGATCAATATTTTTACCTCCACCTATTAAAAAATTGAAATGACACCACGGAGCACGCACAAAGATGAAATACATCTCACAGGGCCATATTACCTCATATAAAGGCGTAGTATATAGGTGCTGTGCCTAGTGCCCACGAACAAATTGGGACCAAGACATTTTTAATAATAGTTGTAATTTAATTGAAAAAATTATTTGTGACATAATTTCTCTATATTTTGAAGAAAGTGCTTGTAGGGCCCCCACAAATTACTTAATCCAAGCCTGCATCTAGTACGTGGTCCATAGAGATATTATAATTATATGATTGAAAAGAGATAAGAGTTATTTTATTTGTAACTAAAAAATAATATTTACACGTAATTATCTTTCACGGTTCTCAAGTTTGCCTCCAACTTTTTGTCGGGCAAAATGTTCTTTTCAAATATTCTCATCGTTGGTACTTTTCTAATTGCGCTTAGCACAGCTTGAGATTTGGAAAACATAGAATTCCAGAACGTCATATTCAATTGATTGATAAACGTAAAGATTTCACTCTTTTTATAAACAAACAAAATATATTGATTTACAGTTGACTAAAGATAACAATATTTTATTTTATTTTTTATTTTATTTTAATACGGGCCGCAGCCTTACAATAATGATGTAACCAAATAAACTTAAATCAATAAATCGTAAAAAAATTAAATATCCATGGTCACGAAAAATATTACAATTTATTAAATGTTTTGATAATATTTTTAAAATGAATGTAAATGTTTTTTTTTTTTTTGAGCTAAAGGCCGTCAACTATGACCAATGACCATTAGATGTTTTTAGGTTGTTTGTAGGGGGAGGAACAGTTGGTTGTGGTAATCTTAAATATACTACCTATTTATAAAGTGATAAGTAAATTATAAGATTTTATCATAATAAGATAGTAGAAGGTGGTTGTTCATGAATCATGAATTTATTTAGATACTAGTCGTTAATCGTTATAGTCCAATCGATATCCACTTTTTACCTGGAAAGTATGCCAAAATTAATTAAATTTTTACAGGTTGTCAGGGGTACTCTAAGATGTCTATCCTAAGTTTTCGACCCCGAGGACCCTGTGCTAACTTAGGAGGGGGAGGGGGTTTGCAAAAACACCAAAACTTTCAGACGACTTTTTTCAGTTTTTCGCTTAAATCTCCTAAACTAATCATATTTTGTGGTCTACAGGTTTTAACAAAGTTGTAGACTACTAAATTTTCTAAAATGTGGTTGGTAAAAATTATTTTTAGACCAAAAATCCACCGAGATACAGTCGATGAAAGATAGAAAAAATTTCTCAAAATTTAAAAAAAAAACTGAAAAACGAAGGTTTTGGTTCCGTAACTATTTAATGCCGTAATTTTCATATTAATTATATCAATCACTTATCAAAATTAACATCTAAGAACAAATATGTACCTCCCTGCCCCACCCCTTCACCAACACCAAACGTGAAGATGCAATGTTTCCTAATAAAATTATGCCTTTATTTAAATACATTTTATACTTTTATCACTTTAATTCTTGATTACTAAACTTTGTTAAAAATAAAATTAAAATTTTACCATTTTTTATTGCATATAAATCTTAGCATTAAATTATTAAACGTTACTATGGTACGTCCATATGGGATAAGCAGTACCTATATGCACATTTCTGTGAATTTGACGTCCTGCTTAATTTTATAATATAATAATTGCGAAACACGGCACTTTGGATAGGCAATATAGGTACATTAGGTACAATCTCGAAGAGTCAATGCCCTACAATGTTCAATACTTGAATGTGCCATACTTCGTATTTGTTTCATACATAACTCGTAAATTTAAAATTAATTGGTATAAATAATTAATGATCATAGGTAAAATGATGATTGAACCGCCGTCTTTTCTGAAGTTCCTTCCTACATCAGGCCTGGGAATAAGTTGGGGCAAACCGCATACGTAGGTATAACTATACCGATGTGGATTTAGGGTAAAAACAGATTTTGTCGATTCTATATTATAATATAACGTAGTAGGTACCTATAGTCTATAGATGGTAGGTGTATAGTACCCAAGGCTGGGCATTAACGAATTAATAAATTAAAGTTAAGTTACTTTAAACTAAGTCAATTAACCAGTTACTTTTTTCCCCGTTGTTTTTCAGTAACTTAACTAGGTAATTAATTTTATTGGCACTTAAAGGTAATTTTTTCCCAAACCACATGTTTAAAATAAATTCAATTTTTTAAAATTGATTATATAAAAAAACCCGACATATTAAATATATTTTAGTAAATAATAATTTATAATAATAGTACCTAAGTTATTATATTGCATATTGCATATTCACAGAAAGTATTATATATTTAACTATATTATAGACGGAATATTATAGGGGTAACCGCGTCATTAAACAAAGAAAATTATAACAATTTAATCAGTACTTATTGGGCAAGTTAGTCACTTTTTTCAACTAGTTAAAGGTAAGTTACTTTAATATAAAAAGTAATCAAGTTAGAGTAAGTTAGTTTCTGAAATTTATAAAATGTATAACTTAGTTGGTTTGATAGAAGTTAGTTTGGTAAAAATAGTACCTAACTTAAGACATAAGTTAGAGTAGAACTGTAGAAGTTAAAAGTTAGTTTTATAGATTCTGAGTGGAACGACGAGTGTTTTGATTTTACAATGATGTGTTTTTTTTTTTTTTTTGTGTCCGTCATCACGTTTTAGGACAGTAAAAGTGCTTGGATTTTCTTCAACAGTAGCTTTTCTGATAAGAAAGTGAATCTAGTTGGTACTTTGGGGGGTCAAAAGTGAAAATTTCTCAGTAGTTTTCAAACACACTGCTAAAAACAAAAGACAAATTAAGGAAAAACGGGAATTTTTACGCAAAATCTGTTTTCGAGAAAATCGATTTTGGTTTTTTGTGTATTAAAACAAATGACCGTAGAATGTAGATACATGAAATTTTTACTGACTGTTTATATTAGAATTTTCTATACACCATGCCTCTTGAATTGTTAGGGGACATTTTCGGTTTCCTATTTTTTTAGTTTTTTATTCTATAAAAATCAATAAAATGTTATTTGTTTTTTTAAAAAAGCTTGAAAATTGAATAAAGGAATGCTAGTATATTGTTTCAAATGCAGATGAAAAATATTAAAAATCCTTAGTCACAGTTTTTCTTTATAAGCATTTAAAGTTCAAAAATTGACAAAATATGGAAAAATCACGAAAATTAGCAAATTATTTTGAGTTAAGAATTCGTAAAAATGTTTCTTTTTAAATCTAAGGTTTTAAAATGTAATACAAGATTCCTTATACGATTATCTACCTTTATCAAAAAAAAATGTCTATAAGAAAGTCAAATTAAATTTTTATGAGCGTTTGAATTTCAAATTTTTACAACATTGGATATTCACTCGATTTCTCATGTAGCGATTTCGTTATTTAGTTGTAATTCAAAAACGAATAACTGTAGATACATGAAAATTTCACTGAATATTTATATTAGCATTTCCTATACACAATACAATTTTGAAAATATTTTGACTCTTTTTTAATTGCACAATTTTTTTTATAAGCATTTAAAGATCGAATTTTGACAAAATTGAATAATTTTTTAGTAGTTAAAAATGTATAAAATTTTCAACATTGACAAAATTTATCAAATTTAAAATTGAATAATTATTTTGTAGTTAAAAATGTATAAAATGTTCAACTTTTATATCTAAGGATTGAAAATTTAAAACAAGATTCCACGCAAGTAGTAAATTTTGTTACCAAAAAATCTAAAAAATACATAATCACAGTTTATTTTTATAGTCATTTTAAGTTCAACTTTGGACAAAATTACATACAAAAAACCTAGAATAACTATTTTAGTTATTTTGTTGTGATTGTGTAATACTATTCGTGGGTACTTGAAACTTCTAAAGTACACTATTATATTATATCTATATGGAGTATGGACTATGATAGTATCAGGGTTTATTGTTGACGTATAACGCATTATAAGTGCCTAATGGATATTGTGATATGATTAATTTGGAATTTATTTTAGGTAAATTTTTTTTAACACGATAGATAAGTACCTATATAATATGTCGTATACCTAGACTGACACACCGTCTCCGCTCAGAATCGTTTTTCTTATACAATGATATTATATCATTGAATTCAAATTTAATACTATCCATTATGATTATACAGTGATCCACTTGTAACCTACTGTACAGCAGAGCGACACCCACTTGCCCACCTTTTTTACATTGATAATAATATGTAGATAATATGACATTTCATTAAATAAAAGCATACCTATACATTATAATATTATACGTTGGTTATCTGCATTTTCTATGAATACTAGCATTAATTTAAGTTATTAATTATAATAGATTGTGATTGTAATTAATCTAAATGGTGTATTTTAATTAACTATAATAGCTCAATCAAAAGTGTTCTGCATATGTGTAGGTACTTACATAATTTAATTTTAATTTAAATAGATTATAATATTATTTATTATATTATAAACGATGAACATGTTAAGTGTATACTGTCGGTTTTTTTTACATAGGTACATACTAACATACTACATACTGCATTGCAAATTTCAACAATAATTAAATAATGTGAATAATTACATATAGTCTTTATTTAAAAGTTATTATTATATGTACAACAAATAACAATCAACTTCCTAAATTATGTTTTAATTAAATATAGGTACCTAATTACATCAATATATTTTATAATAATCAAAACTATTTAAAACATTGTACTAATACGTATACATATATAGGAGATCAAACAAACGTACGAAAAGTACTCCAGGTCACCAATAAGTTACAACGTAAAATACGCGACTTATTTACTACAAAATCTATTTAATCGTAATGAAACTATTATTTTTTATGTATTTAAAAAAGTAATTGGGTTAGAAATATAAATCGAGTTATGGAGCATAATAATTTGTATGCTTTATTTATTGGTTGGTATTTTTAAGCAAACAGGAACTTTAATTAAAAAATAGGTCGCGACTTGTGTACCGCATGCTAGTACCTATATGAGACATCTCAGACATACATGGGCAGTGCCGTAAAAACCGGGTGTGCAAAGTGTGCACCGCACACAGGCCTCGGGCCTCATAATATATCGAAGTGCCTCAAAAGATCTAAAGACTAATATTAAACTAATATAAAATTATTAAAATATATAAATTATTTATTATTGATTTGGAAACGAAACCAATGTATTTCATTTTTTTTATATAGCATGGAGTCGTGATCACTGTTTTTAGATTTTGAGAGGAACGAACAAATGTATTGATTTTACAAGACGTGTATAATTTTTTTCATTTCTGTCGGTCATCAACATTGGGTAGTAAAAATATTCCGAATTTCGAGATCAGATTTTTTCTGTTAGAAAAGTGAATCTAGTTGGTACTTTTTGGAGATCGAGACTGAAATTTTTAGTTTTAGATATAACAAAGCGTCAATAAAAAAAAAAAATTATCATTTTTACCTAAAACCAAAAATTGTATTTTTTGGTATAACTCGTAAACTCATAACCGTAGACCATTGAAGTTTTCAGCAAATATTTATATTAATATTTTCAATAAATTACATTTTGGAAAATTTTTACTTTTTTGAGTTAGTTATAGCCTTGAGAAATTGTTTTAAAATTATAGATTATTTTAAATTAAAAATTTTTTTTGTTTAAGCCCGAATTTTAGTCTGCTGACTTTAAAAAAAGTTTTTGACGTGTGTATTGAAAAATATAATAAGAAGCCTCAATATTTTGGTTTTGCACACAGGCCTCAAGTAGCCTAGTTACGGCACTGTACATGGGGCGATCATTTACGCAACTGCATTAACGCGAAACGTTCTAATAGACAATCCGTGAAATAATGATGTACTGCTCCCGCGATTACGACGCGCGAACTTTGTCGGGTAGGCGATGGGCGTGGTTACGGCCTACCGCGACGGGGGCATAAGGCGCACAACATGAACAACATCACTGAAAATATATTGTAAATTATACAGAGTAGGTACCTAATAGTAATTCTGTGCAATTATCTATGCTGCACTAATTGATCACGTGTTTCAAAAAACCCACATAATTTTTGTAAAAAAATTTCAAGTTAGTAATTCATTTCAACGTTTAACAAACACATACATGTGGGATTAACTTCTACAAATACATATAATATATATTTTAAATTAATAAGTGTTATATTTTAAAATAAATTAAAAATAAAAATAGAATTTAATTATTTACACGCAAATGATATATCAATAATAGTAAATCCTTGTGGGACACCTATACAACATTGTTTAAATTATAAAAATGATGGTCGTTGTATAAATGCCGACTAAATTTTAAATATTATAACCAACATTACTTGCCTAAAATACATTGATACAGATATAGTTTCACAAAGCCAATTTTCTTTTTATCAGTGTTATTTCCTTTTTTTAAAGTGAAATTAATTTCACAGCCCAACTCATCCGTTATAGTGTGTTCTAAAATTCTCCTCAATAGTACTGTGTAATCTTGCCCGCCGTAATTTTTATATTGAGTACACTGTACATAAAATAAAAATCATGTTATACAATATTATTAGAAGCGATCAAACTTTTATAATATTGACATAAGAGCTTGTAATTAAACTTATAATTAAAATCACTTATTCTTACTAAGTTTCCAACAAATGTTCTATTTTTCAACTCATTTTCTAATTCTTTTAATTGGTTTTCATTAGCAGCTGGTAATAACTTTTTATACTTTGAAGAAAAAGTTGAGTCATCTTCTTGGTGGTTTGTCATTGTTGCTTTGCTCTCGAGAAGTTCATCAAGTTAGCTAATTATGTTAGCTTGGCCCCGCAAAAATGCTTGAAAATAAAAGCACAATTAATATTTATTAAAACAATATAAATTAACTATAAATAGTGATGGTAACTATCGAATAGTCACTATCGAACTATTCGATAGTAGTTCACTATTCGAACTATTCGATAGTCATTCCAAAACTATCGAACATTCGAATAGTCACCATATATTCGATAGTTTTAAAACACTATCGAATAGTCTATTCGAATAGTTTATCGAATAGTTTTCATTCGAATGATTTATCGAATAGTTTTATCGAATAGTTTTCATTCGAATAGTTTATCGAATAGTTTTCATTCGAATAGTTTATCGAATAGGTAGTTTTCAATTTTTCATTCGAATGTTTATTTATTTCGAAGGTTTATTTATTATTAGTTTATCGAATAGTTTTCAATGTTTTCAATTTTTCATTCAATAGTTTAGTTAATCGAATAATTTTTATTTTTTATTTATTCGAATTTTGATTGGTTGTAACTTTTAAGTTTTAACTTGTTTGTTATCTTATATTTGATACATAAAAAATAAAAATGTATTTTTATCCATAGAAGAAATTACATCAGATTTAAATTTTAGAGTTCTTCAAATATCTCTATGAACAAAAAATGTATTTACTTTCTAAATTTTAATGTATAATTATTAATTAGTAATTTGTAAAGATAATTTTCTACAGCTTATATTTTAAAATTTTCTATAGACCAATACAAAATTACATTTTTATAAAAGTTATGGTATTTTTTTCTTTAAGTTAGACTTTTGTTTGAACATAAGAATATTAAATATAAAAAGGAAAAAGAAAAAACTCAATTTTAAAGTGAATTATCAAATCATAAGTTAGTTTTTTATGTATTTACTATTTAGTATTTATCATAACAAATAATATTATTAAACTGTATATTTAATGTATTAAAAATAGAAATTATACCTAGTTGTAAAAAATATTATATAGTTTATTCCTACAATTAAAATAACCTCATAATTTAAACCAATGGTTAAACTTTTAAAGCTAAACTAAAAAGAATTTGAATAAAATGTCATTACCAAATAATAAATATATTTTTAAATTTTAAAACACGAACAATAGGTTCTTAAAATGTATTATCTATTTAATTATTACATTATTATTCATTATTTAACAAAAATTAACAATAACAGCATTAAAAACAAAAACAATTATTAAAAAAAAAAAAAAATTAAATATTTTAAATCCTTTAATAAAACGTAATAAAAACAATATAAGATAAAACAATGGAAAACAAAATCATTTATTTTTCTAAATTAGCATTTAAGAATATTAGTTTATCCACATTATCTGGTAATAATCGATTTCGTCTGGCACTAACTATTTGACCTGCTTTAGAAAATACTCTTTCCGATGGTACAGATGTGGCAGGTATACAAGAGTATTTTAAAGCTACGTCACATAATGCACCTAACATTTGTCTATTATTTTTCCAAAATAATATTGGATCATCATGAATATTCAAAAATTCTAAATTCATGTACTGTTTGAACAATGTCATTGCTGTACTGGTATATGTTGTCTGGGACCGAAGTGTGGTGACTGTTGTTTCTAAATAAGTTAATAAATTTTCTTGTTCTTTGGAATGACTGCTGTGTTCTAGTTGTTCTGGTGTCAATGTGGTCTGAGTAACACTTGGTTCAAGTACAGTTCTCTCAGGAGCTGAATAAAAATAATTAGATTCAATTAATTTAAATGTAAATTCTAAATAAAACAATAATTTAGGTAAAATGTATTTTAAATATTATCATATTTTGTACATATCTATCTTATACAGTTATACCTATATTAAATATTTATAGTATAAAATATTGTTTTTCAAGTCAGTTTGTAGATTTACACATTTGAATTTGATTAAATTTCTTTTTTATTATAGCTTATTAAGCTTATAGTTTATACTTGATAGTTTTATGGTTCATAATTTATATAATATACTATAATAGCATTGACCTAATATTGTTATTTTTTTTTTTTTTTTTTTATGTAGGTATATACATTTATTATTTTGTTCATTATATTAGACATTTTACTATTTTAATTATATTCATCATGTTTTAATAAAATTTAATAAATTATAGAAAAATTAATTTTCTATACTCTTCTGTAAATAAAAAAATTATAAACTTATTTTAAAAACAGTATACATACATACTAAATAGGATCATGATAACTTAAAAAATAAATGTACCTATATTTTAATTTTTTAAACAATCACAAATACTCATCGTTATACTTTACACAATAGTAGTTACTACTTAGTACAGTACACAGTATATTATACTATAATATTATAGTGTATACTGTTTAATATATAGTGTATAGTGTATATCTCTTCACATTTGATTGTAAAACTTTTTTTGTATTTTATGAATTTTATCATCTAAAAGATCAAGCTTTTATTCTAAAAAAAATTATCTTTATAATTATATCTCTATAATTATCAATTATAAAAAGGAAAGGTATTAAACTATTAAACACAAAAACACATTTTATCAAATTGATTTACCATTAGTTTCAATGCAGTCTGCTATCTCTTTTTGCACTTCTTGTTCAGCGTCATTGGCATTATCATTTGATGTAAATGCAGCTTTTTTAAATCGGGGGTCTAATAAAGTAGCCTTAGCATAGAATTGTGATGGATACATTTCTTCAATATCATCAAATCGTTTTTTTGTTTGTTCAAGTAGTTTTTTTTTCAAAAAATTTCCTGTTAATGTAACTGGAACCTTATTATTAACTGATAATAATAAACCTATAAATTATAAGTAAAAAAAATATTATTCAAATGTAAAATTACAATAGGTGTACAAATTTTTAGTATCTACTATGATTACCTACCTCTTAATAATGGGATAACTTTTGATAAAGTTGGTCTTTGTTCTGATGATAGTTGTATTGTTAAACTTTCAAATGGTTTTAAAAGTAGAACAAAATCATTAATTGTTTGCCACTGTTCATTTGATGGCATGTTTGGACATCGTGGTAAACTCATTGAAACCAGCATCAGAGGTTCTTTAACTAGTAGCAAACGTTCCATCATAGTTAATGTACTATTCCAACGAATTGCTATATCTTGTTTTAACTTTAAAACAGGAGAGTTGAGTTGTTTCTGTTTTTCATGAAGAATTCTAGTTGATACCTCGCTATGCTTGAAATGCCCAACAATAGAACGACACATTTTAACCAGCTTCATCATATCTACTTCTTCAGTATGGTTTGTGTCAATATCATTTTCTTCAAATTCACTTTTCAATGCATTTTTCACAGCATTATTTAATTTATGAGCAGCACATGGAATATGGTCAATTCCAAGTAATTTAATGGCTGCCTTAATATTTGCACCAGAGTCTGTTACGATTGCTACAACTTTAGTGTTTATTTTCCACTCTCTAATGATATCTGTTAGTACTCCAGATAAATACTGTGCTGTATGGTTGGATTCCAGTTTTCTTGTCGTTAGAACATATGTTTTTAAATTTAAATTATTGTCAAAAAAATGTACAGTTACAGTTATGAAAGATATTGTATTCAATGAAGTCCAAATATCTGAAGTGAGTGATACATATTTTGTATGAGACAAAATAGTTTCAATCATTTTACGTGTCGAATCATACAAATTTCGTATAAGAGTTGTTCCAATAAGTTTTCGGCTTGGCAACTTATAACGCGAATCAAGTAGATTAACAAGTTTTTGAAATCCACTGTTTTCTACGATAGATAATGGTTGCATATCTTCTGCTATCATTTCAACCACAGCTTTGTTAAATTGGTCTACTTTACTGTCAGGTGGTAAGCTAAACCTATCAAAGAATATTATACATAATTAACTTTTTATGAATTAAAATATAAATAGGTTTATTTAAAAATTTGTATCTGGATGATTGTACAAATGTGAAATATTAGTAATATTTTACATTTTTACCTATTCATTAGTGTCAATTGTTTTTGTCTTTTGGGAGGTGGTCCTTCTATCTGTACAGTACTGTGTTCATAATGAGTCACTGCTGTAGAATCTAAAGAAGATAAACAAATATTTATTATACAGAATTGAAGAGTTTTACAAATTATAATATTAATTAAATAAAAAAATAATTAAATTAATTGATTGATTGAGGTTACTTCCCTTAAAAAAATGTGAATTTCAAATTATTTATTTAAGATATATTATTTTCAAAGTAAATCAACCCTTAATGACAATTTTGGTTTTTAATTTTTATGTCAGTTACATTTATTATTTTTTTTTATTAGAAAGTAAAATTTACCTAATGATGACATTAAAAAATACTATTATTTTACAAATACATTAAATTTAAAAAAAAATAGTTCTTACTTAATAAATTTACATTTACACTTACTTAGTACCACAAAAGAAAATTTGAAACATTAAAATAACATAATAATGCCAAAATATGTAAAAAAAAAAAATTTGGTATATATACTCAGATTTTATCTATCACTAACAAATAATAGTGGGACAAAGTTACCCCGGCCTCGAAAATGTAAGTTTACAGCCACACATTTGTTTTTATTTCAAATGTCTTAATAAATACTTTATTAGTACCATATTTGTGAAAATGTATCAGACTTACAGAGTTCAGCGACAATTATTTCATATAGCACGAGAAAAGAGTTTTTGAGAGCGTATTTTTGCGTCGAAAAACCGTTACAACTTTACAAGGTAAGGTATGACAAAAATAATTTTATTTTATAACAAGGCAAGTGATAACGGCAAAAACTGTTATCATATTCTGTTACCAGTGTTGCCAGCTGTCGAAAACCATCACAACATTTTGATAATAGTCACACGTCTTATCACAGAATACAAAAGTATGTGAAATTTCAACGGTGGGACAAAGTTTCCAACCCGGAGCCAAATTCAGACAAATTTATAACCGAGAAGTTGTGTTGTAAGTATTCTAGAATAACATTATATATTTAAAAAAATTTAATATAATTTTTGTAATTATTAGCATAAATAAGATCAAAGTATTAATTGCACACCATTAACTGCCTTAGAAATCCAGAAGGTGCACAAAACTACACGCATTTACAGTTCCGGTTTTGTCTTAACAAAATGCGACGTTGTCGTCGTACAAAAAATCCAACCTCTATTGATCAGTTAGCAGATATATTGAATGAATCTACAACATCTACATCATATATATCAACATTGCAGCGTCCTTCTTCAAGGTACATGAAATAAATTAAAAATATTTTTTGTTTTATTTATCATTTCTTTATTATTTTACTTAGATTTTTTCAACATGATTGTCCATTGATGGTAGATGAAGAACGAGTTGGTGTAGTATTTGCTAATACAGAATATGCAATCGACAAATATAGGGGAGAACTACTCCAATCAATTACCATCGCAGGAGTAGATGGTACTTTTAAAACCGTGCCGAGAAATCCTCCTGATTTGAAAAAAGGCTGCCTGCTTACTTTTCATATAGTTTTCAGAAATGTGGTAAGTTATTTTTTTTTTAATTATTAATTCTATTTACCGATAATATCTTTTTTTTTTACCTAGTCTTCCCAATTGTGTATGCATTGACTACAAGGATGACACAATCCACATATGAGTCCTTTTTAGAATTGTACAACAGATTTTACCTCTGAACTACAACCAGTTAACCATCATAACAGATTATGAACTAGGTTTGATGAACGCAGTAAGGGTTGTTTTTACTCTAAGCTCCAGGGATGTTGGTTCCATTTTTGCCAGTCTGTTATCAGGTACTGCAAAAGAAGCATGAACAGTCTATTCCAACTATTTCAGACAAGTGTTGAGGCGGCCATAGTTTTACGCATGGTAATATGCTATTACGATGAAATAATTTTGTAATTATTTAATTTGCCTAAAATTAGTTTGATATTTTTACTTACTTGGTTAAATTCGATTTGGGTTTTTAATTTTTAGGTGTTAGCTCTACCCCATCTTCCTGCTGAGCCCCAAATTAATTGTAATTTCACAATGTTAGATGGTTTTCAAATAATCGTGGAATATGTCAACCAACAACCTGTAATTCGCGAACGCCTACAAGGATTTTTATTTGGCTCCATACACAATTTTTGGTTTAGACAAATAAACGCTGAAAACATAAGTGTCTTTGGGTTAGAATTCTTAAAAATAACATACCTACACAGATTATTGTCATATAAATTATAATATATATTTTTGTAATATATCTTAGGTCAGAGGTTAGAACTAACAATTATGTTGAGTCCTTTCATGCCACACTGAAGACACAGATTGGAAAACACCCCAATATCTGGGATTTCATGCGCCAGAGACTTGTCGGTTTTTGTGTTGGTTCATGTTCATCGGTCCTGTGTTGCCGCCAGCCACAAACCATGTTTTTACAGTACACTTGTGTATCGCAATACATGTACTCAAATCGTCTGGTAACCGTATACACACTAATACAATTTTTCTAATAGTTTTTTCCCCATTCTAGGGTGGTCAAATTATCAACGCGTGGTTGTGTTTGTTGAGGCGGTGGTGTCATGGCATCAGCAGTCCCTTCTCGGCGGCATCATTTTATCATTGTTCGTTTTGTTTTGTGAGTATTGGTTAACCGTTAATGTTCAAACTAGTATTACAGCCGACGGGCTCTAGTCATTACTTATTAGTATAAATTTGCCAGCAGACAAAAATCATTATTTTGTATATCAGCAGACCAGGCTTATTACTCGCTTGTTTTTACTTACTTATTTCTTACTTCATTATTATTCATTAGGGGTGAGGGTGTACTTGGTGTTTCGGTTGATACATCAAGCATCAACATTTTTTTGGTGACCTCGACGTGATACATTTAATTCTTTATCAAGTTATTTGCTGTTATGTTAAACTTGTAAGTGTAATAGTTGGTTTGTTGTTTCCCTCTGGTGTGTTACAGGTTATTGTAGTATAGTTAATCACTGTGACAAGCAAAAGTTGTAACTCATAGACTGACAGTACCGTTAGTTTACTTTTAAGTTAGTCAATTATTGTCTTGTAGGGTACAAAAAGTATAAACCACACTGTCAGTAAAAATCAGTCAACAATCACCGTGGTTGGATTGTTAATTTTGTAAATTCTTAACTTGTCTTTTTTATTTTTTTATTGTGAGATAAGCACTTGGTGCATAACACTTTTTTGTAAAACAGTTATGGCTGCCAAAGTGGTGAAGAAGAAGCTGAAGACTATTGCCTCTGAACTTGCAGCGCTATTGTCATTCATCTCTCAGTTTGATGTTTCAACTGGTAACATCAACGTGGTGCATGTAAGGATCGAATGCTTGCCTGATATCTCTGAGAGATTTGAACTGCTTCAAACCGAACTAGAGAACCTTGAGTGACATGTCCCTGATGAGCAATGTATTACTGAACGATTGACACACAAAGATCTTCTGTTCAGTGTCAAAGCATCTTTAATGAGTCTTTTGGATTCAAAGCAGGAGAATAGTTCAAGCGCTCCCTCAGTCAGTGAGGTGAGAAGACTTGATGGTGAAAGTTCAATGAGACTTCCGCTAATTGATGCACCAAAATTTAATGGCGACTGGCAGATGTGGACGTCGTTCATAGACTCATTCAATGCCATGTTTCATACAAACAAGAAACTAGCTCCAGTTTAACGGTTGCATTATTTAAAGAGTTGCCTAGGACAGGCTCGTGAGGTCATTAGGTCAATCCCTACGACCGGAGAAAACTACTTACAAGCATACAACACACTAATTAGCAGATATGGAAACAAGGGTGCCATTATTCAATCACACATCCGGTCACTCTTCGACACACCGAGGGTACACACTGCGTCGGCCACAGATCTACAAAATCTTCATCATCATATTATGTCTAATGTCAACTCGATAAGGGCGTCAGCTCAACCAGTTGAGTCATGGGATGCGTGCATGGTGACGTTGATCTGTAGTCGCATGGACAGCGCCACAGTGGGCGAGTGGCAGCTACATTACAACAAAAAAGACTTGCCATCCTTCACTGAAATCGAATCGTTCTTGTTTAACAGAATCGCTGCTTACGAAGCTGGTGAATTGAACAGCCACAAGGTCAGTTCCAACCCAGTGCCTGCTAATTTGATTCCATCATCGTTCAACAAACAGAAACTTTCTAAATTTAACGACAAGAACTTCTGTTTGCCAAATACAACGAAAGTTGAGGAACGCAGAGATTTTGTATTCAAGAATCGGTGTTGTTTCAACTGCTTGCAATCTGATCACCAAGTGCGACAATGCAGATCGTCATCATGCACCCAATGCGGAAAAAGACACAACACTTTGTTGCACCTCAGCTATGAAGAGCAGGAGGCTGATGAGCAACGCAATGACGATAACCAGTCGGCTCAGGGGTCAAGTAGGTAGTGCGCCACCCAATGTAGTTGGCTGTGGTATGGTAAATAGAACAGTACATTGTAAGCCTACTATTCAGGTTGTATTGGCTACAGCTGTGGCTTATGTGAATGACGCAGCAGGTAATGTGATGCGTTGCAGGGCAGTACTTGACTCAGGTTCACAGTTGTGTTGTATCACTAACAAACTGGCTCGACGCCTCGGTTTACAGATAGTCAATAATACTGTACCTATTATTGGAATCGGGCAGTCAAAATCATCAACCAGCAAATGTTGTATGGGTACAGTGCAGTCTCGGTTTGTCCAGACACAGTTCCAGATACAACTTCATGTGTTACCTACTATCACCGGCGACCTTCCAACACAGAGGTTTGACACAAATTAATTAAACATCCCTCATGAAATACAATCAAGCTTAGCTGATCCCGAATACAGCAAACCTGGGTCTGTCAACATGTTACTTGGTGCTGAAATATTTTTTGATATTTTAAGACAAGATAAACACATAGTGTCGGAGCTTGCTGCCTTCCAGGCCACTGTGTTCGGTTGGATTTTGGTGGGTTAAGTACTCACCCAACCATCTTTGGTATCACTGGTACGTCCGGTCATAAATTATTAAATTAATGCTCTGCATTATCGTTATTCACATTGACAGGTCTAAACGGTTTGCGAAGAGGAAGGAGCTGTGGAACAACATTTCACACAAACCACTCGTAGAAATGAAAGAGGACAATTTGTGGTCCGACTTCCGCTGAAGGAACATCCCTTGTGCATAGGAAATACAAACATTATAGCTAGGAAACGATTTCTTAGTCTCGAACAAAAATTGATCAAAGACAAGGGTGTTGTCAAACGAATATGGCAAATTTTTGATGGAGTACTTGAAGTTAGGGCACATGGAAAAAGTGGGACAATTCAATGAAACAATCCATATCACAGGATATTACATACCTCACCATGCAGTCTTTAAAAGCACCAGTACAACCACAAAGTTGCGAGTAGTATTTGATGCATCTACTATAGGTTCAACAGGAAAGTCTTTGAATGACTTGCTCATGAAAGGTCCAGTTGTCCAACCTACTTTGTATCCCACACTGTTGCGTTTTTCGAGTCCACCAAGTAGCCCTCACAGCAGATATAGAGAAGATGTATCGACAAATACTGGTTCACAATGACGACTGTCAGCTACAAAAAATAGTTTATCTGTCAAAGCCTACTGATGAGCTTCAAGAGTTCATATTGAAAACAGTAACATATGGTACAAAGACTGCCCCGTACTTAGCCACCAGGACAGGTCCCTGGTACAGTTGGGGAACACATGCGATGATCCGGACCTAGCAAGAATCATCCAAAGGGACTTCTATGTAGATGATTTATTGACAGGAGCAGACACTGATGAACAATGTCATGAGATGTTCCAAAAACTCACTAGTGTGCTCAACAGTGCCCAACTACCATTGAGGAAGTGGTGCTCGAATTCGTCAACACTCTTGTCCATATTACCTTCCACCAACCAAGTTACTCGATTACTTTTCAAATATGAACATGTCAGATTACTGCATGTGGGACCATTGGCATTGTTAGCACATATCAATAATCAGTATTGGGTGATTAGAGGTCGGTGCATAGCAAGATCCACTGTAAGTCGCTGCATTCAATGTTTCAGAACCAGTCCTAGATTTGTATCCCCATTCATGGCACCCCTTCCACGTGAGAGAGTGACCATTGCAAGACCTTTTGCACGAACTGGTGTAGACTATTTGTGCCCGGTTATGGTGCGAAGTGGCTTAAGGAAAGTTACTCCTCTGAGTTATGATGACATATGATGAGACTACCACATTACTATGCCGTATAGAAGCAGTGTTGAATTCACGGCCATTAACACCACTGTCAAGCGATCCTTCTGACTTCAATGCTTTGACAGCCGGCCATTTCTTGATTGGTGGTCCACTACAGCTCCCACCTGAACCAGATAGTACAGGCATTCCACAGAACCGTCTGCGTCAATTCAAACTCTTGCAAGCACAAGCACAGAATTTTTGGAAACGGTGGTCTTTGGAGTATTTACCCCAGTGTCAACGACGTGGCAAGTGGACCAAACTCACTCGAAACATTGAAGTAAGAGACTTAGCAGTTTTAAAGAATGACAATAGCCCACCACTGCAATGGGACCTAGTTCGTGTTACCAAAGTTCATCCGGGCCCTGATGGAATTGTACGAGCTGTCACGGTACGGAATTCGGCGGAATCTGAGTTCAAGCTTCCAGCAACCAAGTTAGCTGTTCTACCCACTAAAAACGATGAAGTCAGAGAAAGACAGAACGCGTAATAAAATTTTGTATTGTATTCTTTGCTCATTTGTAATTATTGTTAAGTTTTTTTTGTGATTCGTTTTTTCAAATTATCATATTTATTCAAAGTCAGTTAGGCCACAATTATTGTAATTTTTGAAAGGCATATCACTTTCAAAAGGGGGGAATATGTTTGCGCCGCAAACAGGGTTCAGTGGTGTTGTGTTTAAGTTAGTTACGGACTTAAGGTGCTTATCACTGATGACTTTTATCATGTGTGTTCTTGTAATCTGGTGTGTTGTGTTTTGCTCACCGGAGGAAAAAACTACAATTCGTGTTTTAAGTCTACTAGCACTGAGCTTTCAGTCCTAAATTCATGTGTGTGATTTGTTCGTTAGTAGAACTTGAACATCGAGCACACATTACATTCTTTTTTTCAATCGCCTTTGAGACACTTGTCGGTTTTTGTGTTGGTTTATGTTCATCGGTCCTGTGTTGCCGCCAGCCACAAACCATGTTTTTACAGTACAATTGTGTATCGCAATACATGTACTCAAATCGTCTGGTAACCGTATACACACTGATACAATTTTTCTAATAGTTTTTTCCCCATTCTAGGGTGGTCAAATTATCAACGCGTGGTTGTGTTTGTTGAGGCGGTAGTGTCATGGCATCAGCGGTCCCTTCTCGGCGGCATCATTTTGTCATTGTTCGTTTTGTTTTGTGAGTATTGGTTAACCGTTAATGTTCAAACTAGTGCTACAGCCGACGGGCTCTAGTCATTACTTATTAGTAGAAATTTTCCAACAGGCTCATATTGTCATTGTTGTAAGTTGTCATCAGGCACATTGTATTATTGTTAAATTGCCAACAGGCAAAAATCATTATTTTGTATATCAGCAGACCAGGCTTATTACTCGCTTGTTTTTTACATTGTTATTGATTTAATATCATATTTTATTATTATTGTTAGCCAACAGGCACTTTATATTATTCTCTTGTTATTGTCATCACATGTGTAATTTAATATCTTTATAACCGCCAGAGACTTACAATAAACACCTGATTATTATTACCTTGCTTATTTCTTACTTTATTATTATTTATTATTCATTCGGCTTGAGGGTGTACTAGGTGTTTCGGTTGATACATCAAGCATCGAGCGCGTCAACAGTGTGATTCTGAAAATGTGGCCCGTTGAAGATATTAAATGCAAATTATATGCATATGAAACGATGAGTTCAAATGGTTCTTGGGCAGTATTTGATCCTTAGATTTGTATATGATCTAAGATTTGATCTAAGTAAAATATGCTCCCTTATCAGTTATCACAGTACCATTATCACGGTTACAAAGTTTAATACCACTTCTATGGTTAAATTAATACGTTATAACTTATAAGTAACCGCCAAATCAAATTTAAATATTAAATCATTTGAAAAATATACATTATTTTATATTTTTGTAAATGTTATTGTAATTGTTTATTTTACACATAAATATTTGGGATAAAAGTTATTTAGAAACAAAAATATTCGGTATATAGATTTCGTTAAAATAAGAACTCGAGAAATGATAAGGTTTGAAATTCGAAAAAGTAGTACCAACTGACTAAATCGAAATTACCTAATTAATTACGAGTGATAAGCTATTGTCCAAAAAAAATTATAAGGACAGATAAGAGTGGTTAGCCTGTGGTTACCCAATGACCACGATTATAAAGAACAATTATAAAGTGCAATAATTGTTTCCAAATCGTGAAAAAGTGATAGCCGATAGGCCATACACGACCACGATTATAAAGAACTTTAGAACTTTTTAAGTTCTTTATAATCGTGTACACGACACACGCAATATCAAATAATGAAAATCTGACACGTCTGACTAGCAGCACTCGGCAGTTAATGGAACTACGCCATAACGAGTTCTGACCGACGATCCAGCCCACGTCGCTTAACCTGTTCTTTATAATCGTGCCCAATGACCAACTTGACATGGTGTTGCACAGCAAGTCGGGGGATATTTTCGATTTGCGGAGCGGGGCGACGGCGCCAAGGAGCGTAGCGACGAGTGCCGCTATCACGGCATCACTGTACGATGTTTTTTTTATCATCCTACCGAACATTCTCCCAACATTGGAACAATGTGTATTGGGACAATAATTTTGGGAATAAACTAATTGGGAGAATTATTTATTTGCCATTTTCTAATTTGGAGTAATAGTTTTTGGAAGAAAATGTATTTTTTGGAATGAATATGATTGGATAATTAATTATTGGGGAGAAAAAAAATTGGGAAAATTGGTAGCGATCCGTTGAGTTTCCAGATAAATGCAGCTAGATGGCGCCAGTCGGTAGTTCCACAGCTGATTTGGAGACTCAGTTTGACGGTCTTTAAAAATGCAAAATATCATAGACCTGTATATCTTAAATCGTGCCCACACCCCCCCCCCCCCCCAACCATAATTTAAAATGTTAAACTCATAACTGGATCTCCAAATCAGCCGTGGAACTACCGACTGGCACCATCTAGCTGCATTTATCTGGAAACTCAACAATCAAAAACGTACTATGGCAACGGTCGTATTCGTATCTAGTGATGGTAAAATGCTATTTTTTTAAATAGCAATAGCTATTGCTAATGTAAAATAGCAGTGATAAATAGCGGCTATTGCTATTTTCTCCGATATCACATAAATGTGATAATTTTAACGTGGAACGTGGGTTGCTAATAGCAGGACTGCTACTATTAACACCTAAATAGCAATATCAGTTTAGTAATAGCAGTTTAGCAATAGCAGTAGTTACTGTCACAGATTTCTATGTATTACTAGATAGCGAACTCCGGTCATGAATTGAAGCTTCAAGGTCGGTTGGCAATTGTATGGTATTTCATATGACAAATAAGATGATATTATGATTTATTTTATATCGTATTTTATTATTTTTAAACATTTAGTTTACAAAAACAAAAAAATATTTTATATAAGTCATTTTACATTTACTATTTTATTTGACCGTTAAAAAAAATATTATTCCTAATACATTTTGTATAATAAATGAAATGTTTTGCCAACCGACAAAATGGCGGCCGTTCACAGCTGAGATTCACTTGTAACAATGTAAATTGTATAAGAGTTCCTTATCTAGTGTAGTATAGAAGTCTTACTGTATAGAGCGCGGCGCGATATCATAAATATCATCAGGGTAGGCAATAGGGAAATAGCAGTCACTGCTTTTATAATTTTTGATTAGCAGGCTGGCAGTACACTGCTACTGCTATTTCTTACCATCACTATCGTATACTCGTATGTAGGTACTAAATTAGTAACTTCCTACTTAACGTCTTTACTTACTTTTCTATGCTCTTAACTTTCGTTTAATATTTAATGTTTATACTTTATACCTAATATGAGTTAACTGAAGATTAATAATTAACTTAATATTCTAGTTATGAAAAAGAATTTTTTTTGTCATGATTCTGGTGGTTTTAAATGTTATAACGTATTGCGATTATAATATATGAATAAACGTTAAAAAGGTTATACAATATTATATAATACCATTTACTAAGTTTACTAAATTATAATTTAAGAATTTTTACAAGTAGATAGGTACTTATATTTTATTCCGTAACAAGAAATGAGAAATACTTCAGTTAAAAATCTTATGATTATCAATCATAGAGTATTATTATACGACTACAGTTTTATTCATTTTAAACATTAATTTATTATGTTTTAACTAATTTTGACAACTTTTTTTTTGTTTTGTTTAGTTTTTTAATGGCTTAGTTTTGCATATAACTATATTGCCTCATGCGTATAGTTATGTATAGTAGGAAAAAATATTTGTTAGCATAATATTATCCGTTTGATGTTGACGAATGGTACATGGAAATTTATCGCTAGATGGCGCCAGTCAGTAGTTCCAGAGCTGATATAGGGATTCAGTTAGACGGTCTCCTTATCAAGAGTTTCATCAAAACTGAAAACAGCCATCGCCAGCCAATGACTAACAACAAGGTCCATGGTTTTTACTGCATGAAATTTATTTGGAAAATTTTTGAGAGCAGCATTCTGTGTTTGAAAATCTGCAATTATGAAAAATTTAAATAATTTGTACCTTATTACAATCAATTTGCATAATTCTGTCGAAGGTACGAATACCCAAAACTCTAGTATTTAACTTCAATATTGACATTAGAAAAACTGACATAGGTAATCATTAATTGTACACATAATACTTAATATAGAGTTATATTAATATTTAATAATTTGTAATTATCAGTGGCATGTTTTATAAAATTATTTCACTTTTATAACATAACTCCGCACCCCAAAAGTAAAATTTTAAATACTTACGTCACTGCGAAAGCACGAGCTGGGTTTTCGGTATGAACTATGTTCAAAGTTTATAGAACGACAATAATGCGTAAACGGTAAACAATAGTAAGCACAGTAAGCACAGTAGGTAAGCAGTAGGCACTAGGCAGTAGTTAACAAATAACCATGACAAAATAGATTTAGTTCTATTTTGTCATGCGAATAACGAGAGTCGGTACGGCAAAGTTCAAGCGTTCAATGGCTGTCCAATGTCCATCCGTTCATCCGCTCATATTATGGGAAACTGGGAAAACCGCCGGCAAAAACCGTTACAAAACACAACAAAAGCATTAAGCAATAAGGCGGGAACAAATACATATTTTAATATGTATTTTTTCAAGGTGGTACATTTAGGAATACTAAATTCTGAATTGAAAATTTGAACTTATTTGATGTTGGCAAGGTCGGGTTATCATTCTTTTTTTTTTTCTTTTTTTTTCCTCGCCATGAAATTTCGGGAAAAGTACCCCAAGCCCGTGTAACTAGTGTATCTTAAATCGTTGGTGTGGGGGGAAAAGCCCCCCACGATTACCTGCTACCACAAGATTACAGGGAAATAATAGGGAAATATTGATATAAAATCTAGGGCATTTATGAAAAATCAGTTGGTAGCCCTGGAGTTGTTAGTAATGACTGGAGAGTGGAGTACCGACTACCAAGTACCAACTGGCAACTACCATTGTCATTTGTATTTTGTGATTTGTCATAGCCGGTGAACGAGTGGCGTCTTAGACTTAGACCATCAATACAATTAAAGAATAAAGATAATATTATTCTTCATCTTCAATAATTATTATTGCTGGTGCGTTTGATGCATATATTACAATGGTAAATTGCCATTGGTAATAATATCAGCTAATAAATAATCCACTGCGAATGAGCACCTGTAAGAGTAACCAGCTACCGTGTAAGTACCTACTTTATTTCGTAATAAAATATGTATTCTTTATTATTATACAGTATATAGTTGGTAAATTAAAATTGATTATCGAACCACAGAATTTAATAATGACAAACTCAATGTCTTCTATGTACCTAGGTTAAATATATTTATTCATATATTTTGTGAAATTATCCATTTTATTGAACTGTAATATTATAACACAATCTTAAGTGTTGTAAAAAATATTTTTAAAAAGTATTAATGTAATTACTCATATATTTTAAAATAAAGTATTTAAAATACAACCCAAATACAGGGTTATTCAAAATGATTCATCCGATTTAAAGTGCTTATATTGTCTACCGTAATAATATTAAAGTAATAAAGTACAATATAAGTATAATTTAAAGTATATATTTTTTATTACCCTGTGACCCACTTGGGGAGGTGTTGCACAGCAAGTCGGGGGATATTTTCGATTTGCGGAGCGGAGCGACGGCGCCGAGGAGCGTAGCGACGAGTGCCGCTAGCACCGCATCACTGTATGATGTTTTTTCAAATTGGTGGCTCGGTGCAACAAAAATGCAATTGATTGAAAAAACATCGTACAGTGATGCAGTGCTAGCGGCACTCGTCGCTACGCTCCTCGGCGCCGTCGCTCCGCTCCGCAAATCGAAAATATCCCCCGACTTGCTGTGCAACACCTCCCCAAGTGGGTCACAGGGTTGAGAAAATTTCATTTTTGTTGCATTAATAAATATAAATCCCAGCTATATAGGTAGAACACATAACATCAGGGTTGGGTAAAAAACTGTTTTTCATAATATTTAACAAAAAACATGTTTTTAATTGTTTTAAATATTTTGATAATTTAATAATTTTGTATTTTTGGTTTATTTATAAACCATAATATTTAATTATGCCCCCTCCCCCCTCCACAAGTAAAGTATACGTTTACGGTTTTTATATTTTGATAACACAAATCGTCCGGGACTGATAACATAATGGCATATTGCCGTTATAAATTTGTCCTTGGTAATTGGTTAATTGTAGGAACATGATGAAAATGTATTTAAAAAATATAAAAAACACTAAATACTGACTCGGTATTCAATTTTAAATACATATTAGTGTTTTCCTTTTATTTATGGCAGTCCAAATGAGAAGTTTTAGAAAAAGAATATGTACAAATGGACACCCTACAAACACTTCTTACAAGTTGGTCGTACCAACTGAAAGGTTTGATATATAAGGTACCTAATGTTGTTATGGTTCATGTTCACAGTATTTAATTGAAAACAAACAATAGAGAGGACATAATATGGAACCATTAAGAATAACAGCTACTGATGATTGCGGGATTTATTCCAAGTGAGCAAAACCATTGTAATTAGCGTGTCATTAATGAATTAATTTTTAACCTACATAACTAGCTGTTTTGTCAATTTATGTATTTATTATTAAATTTGTGCAAATGTGTAACCTATTAGGTAGTACATACTGATAAAAAATCAATTTTTTAGGTATCGTGATATAATACATAGGTCTAGTATGTTGTCAATCCCATTAATAAGATGTGATGATATTCCTGTTATTAAACAGGAAAATATTGATAATCTAGTATTTAAGGGAACTGTCAAAGAAGAAATGATTGAAGAAATAGACCGTAACAATGAAAGTGGATCATTTCGAATAGGGTATGAATTAAATTTACATCATAGTATAATAATAAATTTACTGATACAATTTTAATTTTTCATAATTTGTTTTAAACATTAAGAGATAGTTTATAAAAATTAATAAATTAATTTTTAACCTACATAACTAGCTGTTTTGTCATTTATGTATTATTATTAAATTTGTGCAAATGTGTAACCTATTAGGTAGTACATACTGATAAAAAATCAATTTTTTAGGTATCATGATATAATACATAGGTCTAGTATGTCGTCAATCCCATTATTAAGATGTGAAGATATTCCTGTTATTAAACAGGAAAATATTGATAATCTAGTATTTAAGGGAACTGTCAAAGAAGAAATGATTGAAGAAATAGACCGTAACAATGAAAGTGGATCATTTCGAATAGGGTATGAATTAAATTTACATCATAGTATAATAATAAATTTACTGATACAATTTTAATTTTTCATAATTTGTTTTAAACATTAAGAGATAGTTTATAAAAATTAATAAATTAATTTTTAACCTACATAACTAGCTGTTTTGTCAATTTATGTATTTATTATTAAATTTGTGCAAATGTGTAACCTATTAGGTAGTACATACTGATAAAAAATCAATTTTTTAGGTATCATGATATAATACATAGGTCTAGTATGTCGTCAATCCCATTATTAAGATGTGAAGATATTCCTGTTATTAAACAGGAAAATATTGATAATCATGTATTGAATGGAACTGTCAAAGAAGAAATGATTGAAGAAATAGACCGTAACAATGAAAGTCGATCATTTCAAATAGGGTATGAATTAAATTTACATCATAGTATAATAATAAATTTACTGATACAATTTTAATTTTTCATAATTTGTTTTAAACATTAAGAGATAGTTTATAAAAATTAATAAATAAAAATGGTTGGCAAGCGGTCACTGTATTGGATGACATGTTAAATTTGAATTCAACAATATAAAATCATTGTATTTATTCGAAAATGATTTTGAGTGTTGACAGTTTGTCAGCCCATTAGTTTATTTGTGACAACCAGAGTTAAGTGACCAGTGTTACTTATTAATTTTTATATATTAGGCTATAGTTATTTTAAAAATATTGTTTCCGTGTGCGTGCGATAGAAACTTTTGTCCCGTGGGCCCAAGTCCGCCGATCGTTGAAAATACCTACCGGTGCGGTGAACGCACACACCCTCCCCGCTATCTTCTTACATTAACAATATTAAATTAACAACATACTAGGATATAATATATACAACAATATTAATTAACAATTTAAAAACGAGAAGCAGGAACATTATACGCTGTTCTAAACCCATTTCATAGAGTAGTATGGGTACCACATATGGTTCCGGGACTTTTGCGGTCGGCACCTTTTTCTGCTCAAATTTTTGAGAAGAGTTTACACCAATAATAGAACAGGGAGCATATTACCATTCTGCACATCAAAAATGTAAAGATAAAAAAAAATACAATTAAAATGTCTAAAAATGCTTAAAAAACAACAGGAAAATAAATGTTCAATTTTTAAATCTCTAATGTAATAATTGAAATTTGGCTTGGAAAGAATTATTTCAGAAATATTGCATTGTACATTGAAATCCGCTCTCTAGTTATAATATTTTAATTGTTATTAATTATTATTATCAACAATCTATTATTGATGTGAAAACATCTTATGTGGCGTTCAGACTTTTCCGTTTGGGCAGTGAATTTTTTCGAGCGTTATTCGAGCGTTACCCTTTTCGCGTAACGCTAGCGCTTCCGACGTGCTGATTGGCGGAGACTCAGTGCTACGCGACGCAACGATAGGCCGCCTGTGCTCAGGGGGCGTGGCTTCATTACGATCACGGACATCGAACATAGTGCGGGCGAGAGCGTCAAATTAGTTCATCGTTGACAACCAACGTGAACAGTTAACTAAAAGTGTATTGTATACATACAATATTACTATTTGATCACATGCGCAGGCGCGCAACTACAAACGCGTCGTACTCGTACATCGTCCGTTGTCGCGCGTTGGTAGTTCTCGAGGGCGTTTTTCGTTGATAAACACTACAAACAATAAACATGGTCCAGGGCTTGAAACCGTTATCAAAATTATCGGTTAACTCTAGGAAATTCTATAACGGTCGGTAAACGTTGAAACTTTGATAACAGAGAAATTCGAAATGTTTGTTTGCTAAACAATAAAGTAAACATTTCAAACGCCATGATCCAGCGTTTTGTCTGTTCAGTAGTTCAGTTCCAACAACCAATACCTACCGTGGTTGAATTTGCTTAAACTTTTTTAATCAAAAGTACCTACCTATATTTATTGATGTGAAAATCGTTTTGCATGACAGTGTAAATTTTCGAGCGTTATACCTTTTTCGTAGGTACGACCGAGCAAATTTTCTATGGAGTTAATATATTCGGACTTGTAATTTTTTTTTCAAAATTTTTCCAAAAACACCGAAAATTCTTTTGCCACTAACAGACTAATTATGACGTCAGACTGGGCGTCAACCTTGGGGGTAGGTCAAGATTGGAATTCCTGCCGAGCGAATTTTCTATGGAGGTAATATTTTCAGACTTGTGATTTATTTCCAAATTTTTCCTTCAAATTCTAACCTCATATAATATATGTTTTCACATCTTATGAGGGTCGCTTGAGACACACGCGTTTTTTTATAATCAAATTTTTAATTACAATTTCACTTAAGTCACGAATCATTTTAAATTACAGTAAAAGTTCTTTCCTTTTAACAATATAAATATTAATGGTTCAGTTTAAAATTGAATTAGTTTTTTTTTTCTATGAATGTGAATAAAACTTTATTTGTTGATTAAAAATACTTGAAAATTTAATACAAGGCTACTACTACATTGTTGCAATGACTCTTGAAAAATATTAAAAATCCTTAATCACAGTTTTTTTTTTATAAGCATTTAAAGTTGAAAAATTGACAAAGTGTGGAAAAACCACAAAAATTAGCAAATTATTTTGAGTTAAGAATTCGTAAAAATTTTTAACTCTAAATCTAAAATTTTAAAATGTTATACAAGATTCCTTATATGATTTTCTACCTTAATCAAAAAAAAAAAAATGTCTATAAGAAAAGTAAATTAAATTTTATGAGGGTTTGAAATTCAATTTTTTACAACATTCGATATTAACTCGATTTCTTATGTAGCGATTTTCTTATTTTTTTGTAATTCAAAAACGAATAACTGTAAATACTTGAAAATGTCACTGAATGTTTATATTAGCATTTCCTATACACTGTACAATTTTGAAAATATTTTGACTATTTTTGAGCTATTTACGGACATTTTCAGTTTTCAACTTTTTTAGTTTTTTTGTCTATGAATATCAATTAGGTTTTACCTGTTGGGACAAAAAGTGTAAAAATTTAATAAAAGGCTCCTGGTATATTGTTACAATAGCAGAAGAAAAACATTAAAAATACATACTCACAATTTATTTTTATAAGCATTTAAAGATCGAATTTGACAAAATTATTAAAAATTAAAAATTGAATAATTATTTTGTAGTTAAAAATTTATAAACTTTTCAACTTTTATAACTAAGGATTGGAAATTTAAAACAATATTCCATGTATGTACTTAATTATGTTATCAACAAATCTAAAAAAAATACATAAAAACAGTTTATTTTTAGTAATTTTAAGTTCAAATTTATACATAATGAAAAATGTTTTTATACATAATAAAAAAACCTAGAACAACTATTTTAGTTTTTTTGTTGTGATTGTATAATATTATTCGTGGGTACTTGAAACTTCTAAAGTAAACTATTATATATCTGTGATAGTATCACGGTTTTGTTGATGTATAACGCGTTATAAGTACCTACCTAATAATATATATTGTGATATGATTAATTCGGAGTTTATTATAGGTACCTAAAATAGGTCAATGTCTCATACCTAGACTTGACTTACGTCTCCCCTCAGAATCGTTTTTCTTATACAATGATAATATATCATTGAATTCAAATTTAATACCATCCATTATGCAGTGACCCAATTGTAACCTACTGTACAGCAGATCGACTTTTTTAATATGTAGGTGTTAGATGTATTATGATTTATATTTTGTTACAACTATTTTAAAGAAACTTATTGAAAATTAATAATAATAATTTCCTATGTTACAATGTCACTAAATTAATTTTATTCAAATTGAAAACTATTCGGTTAGTAATAAGATTGTTATTGACATATATTTTAATAATTTGGTTTGTATGTCCTGCAGAGGAATGACATAGGTATCGTATATATTTATATTATCATGGATTATGATATTCGGTATTTATTGATTGTACTTATACAGTTATACTTTAAAATATATATTTGCCCCAATGATGTAAATTCTGATATTGTCAATAATAAACCTTGTCAAGATCATTGGAGACTAGTATTGTCATTTTAGGAAACAATTATAACATGTAATAATTTACATCATTGTTTACATTTGTACACTCATGATAATGACTAAGTAATATATACATGTTTCATCATTGTTTGAGACTGTTATTTATTATTTAATATGGCTAGGAATTATTGTTAATAACTAAAAATATAGTTATTGTCATTATTGACCAGTAATTCAGTAAATTTACTAAATATTGCAACTAACATATGGCCTTAAATTTACATCATTATTTCGAGAACCGTCACCACGTTTTTCACTATTTGTAAATAGTTAGATAATAGTCCTTACAAACTTTATCGGTAAGTCATTAACTATGCTTTAAATCACAAATTTGTATTCTTTATTTTCATAGATAAATGTGTATAGTTTTAGGTTAAAAATACGAAATTCGATTTGATTAAATATTAAGCCTTGTAGCTTATGATTTATACATGTTATACAACTTGGGACATATAGGTACATAATATAAGAAATATATAATATTACATAAGAATTATATAATATTATAAAAATTATATATACTATATAAGAAATGTGTTAAATTTAACATTTTTTGAATTTTTTTTTTTTAAATACTACAGAACAACTTTTTTAAAAATTGTATATCTGTCCCAAGTTGGAATTGGTATCGGAAACATGATTTTTTAGCATTCTAAGTAGACTGGTCCAAGTTGTAACAAACTTGGGACAAAAATAAAAAAAATAAAAAAATGTACTTGGGTAGCACTAAAAATTTTAATACCATAATGGTGTCAAAGAGTAATCCAAGAGCAAACTTTTGACACCAAAATCAAGATTGTAGCTATCTTCGTTTAGAAGTTATGCAAGCTTAAAGTTCAAAACTGTCCCAAGTTGTAGCATTTGAGGGGTTATTTTTTTTTTATAATTATTGATGTTTATTTATACATGACTATATGTTTATTGTTATTGATAACTATTAAACTCACTTATAATCAAGGTTATTCATCAATACAACTTGCTTGTAAGAAACTCAAGCTCAAATTCCTATTATCACAAAATATGTGCAATCACTATTTTTTTTCATAATATATTATTATTCAACATATTATATATCGTTTCGCTTGAAAGTACAGATTACTGAATAATTTAATTTGGAGATATATTGTTTATAATTTTTACTTAATTACCGTGACTCTAAAATCACATAATCTTGGGCAAAACAGTATTAAATTTTTGTATGATAAAATTAAAATTTCACGGAATCTAACAAGCCCCCAAATAACGAAATCCACTCTCCAATGTCGGAGTTCTATTTCACTAAATGAAAATGAAATTGATTTTTTGTGGGGCTTTTATACACTTATGGTTATGTGATTACCTTTGAACGGGTGTCATTCATCTTCTCGTAGTTTTGGGTCTGGTTATAATTATAGCCATTATCCTGTTGGCCAACCGAAGTAGGTATTTGCGTCGACCACTCTGAGGTAATCTAATCATGTATGAAAATATAAAAAAAATAGTTAACATGATAATAATCAGTGTTGGGAAATATCTAGATAAATTTATCTAGATAACTTATCTAGATAAAAATTATTTATCTTTTATCTTATCTAGATAAATTTCTACTCAGTTATCTTTATCTTCATCTAGATAAAATTCTAGTTATCTATGTGTACTTAATCTAGATAATTTATTTAAATAAACTAAAAAAAAATTTGAAAATTTAAAATATTTTTTTTTTTTCAACTAGTACATAGAAAACACGTTTAATAATACGTATTATAATACCATGATTTTAATATTTATTAATATTCATTGTTAGTCAGGAGTTTTACATCGTAAACAATGATTGTAAGAACAACTAATAATAGCAAAAACAAAAATATCTATCCCTGCTAGCCACCGGCCACCACCGAATGATGATGGTCTCATTAGCTGATACCCTTTTCATAGAATTGTGTACAAAGTATGAAAAATAATTATTGTTTAAAGCCGACAAAAATAAACCAACATTCATGGATATTGGACTCACAAGCATAATAATATAATATCATTATTATTTATAACAATTTAATATTTATAAAACCCTATTAGAATTCCTGGTATTTTAGTTATCGCTTAACCGATCTGTACGACCTCTGTCCTCTGCTGTAGGCGCAATAAAATAAACAGTATACAAAAATTGACAAGTATATATTTTGTGACTGTTATTGACTAATTTTCTCACTTCTCAGTGTGTATCGTGTGAGTTGTGACCTGTGTTTCGTCGTCGGTAAAATTTATTGTAGAACTGCATACAGTTACGATTATTATTTTTTATTTTTTTCATTTAATTATTTTATTCATGAAACAGTTTGTCCAAGTTTCAAATGCTGGCCCGTCCAAGATCCTAAAAAAAGATGATTCAAGTACTCAAAAAACTGAATCAACCAACCACCTGATAAAATACTTCTAAACTGAAATATTTATTTGATGGATTTTAGATTAAAACTGAGTGAAACGATGAATGTATTGATTTTACAATGATGTGTGTTTTTTTTTTTTATTTATTTTTTTATATTTAATTTTTTAATTTTTTTTGTGTCTGTCATCACGTTTTAGGACAGTAAAAGTGCTTGAATTTTCTTCAACAGTAGCATTTCTGATAGGAAAGTGAATCTAGTTGGTACTTTGGGAGGGTCAAAAGTAAAAATTTCCTAGTAGTTTTCACAAGCGCCGGGAAAAACAACATAAAAATTAAGGAAAAACGGGAATTTTTACGCAAACTCGGTTTTCCAAAAAATAGATTTTGGGTTTTGATTAACTCTAAAACAAATGAACGTATATACATGAAATTTTCACTGGTTGTTTATATTTGCATTTTCTATACACGATAACATTTTCAAAATATATTGATTTATTTTGAACTGTTTAGGGACATTTTAATTTTCCATTTGTTTTTAGTTTTTTTTCTAAAAATATCAAGAAAATTATATTTGTTGGTTGCGAAAGCTTGAAAATTTAATAGAAGGCTCCTAGTATATTTTTTCAAAGGCAGATGAAAAATATTAAAAATCCTTAGTCACAGTTTTTTTTTATAAGCATTTAAAGTTCAAAAATTGACAAAATATGGAAAAATCACGAAAATTAGCAAATTATTTTGAGTTAAGAATTCGTAAAAATTTTTCTTTTTAAATCTAAGATTTGAAAATGAAACACAAGATTCCTTATAAGATTATCTAAATTTATCAATAAAAAAATCTCTACCGGACAGTCAAGTTAAATTTTTATGAGCGTTTGAAATTCAAATTTTTACAACATTGGATATTCACTCGATTACTCATGTAGCGATTTCTTTATTTTGTTGCAATTCAAAAACGAACATCTGTAGATACATGAAAATTTCACTGAATGTTTAAATTAGCATTTTCTATACACCATACAATTTTGAAAATATTTTGACTCTTTTTGAGCTGTTTATGGACATTTACAGCTTTCAATTTTTTTTAGTTTTTTTTTCTATAAATATCAATAAAGTTTTATCTGTTGGGCCAAAAAGTGTAAAAATTTAATACAAGGCTCCTGATATATTGTTACAATATCAATTGAAAAATATTAAAAATACATAGGCACAATTTTTTTTTATAAGCATTTAAAGTTGGAATTTTGACAAAATTTATCAAAATCTCGAAAATTACCAATCGTTGGAATTAAAAAATTATAAAATGTTCAGTTTTTATAACTAAGAGTTGAAAATTTAAAACAAAGATTCTCTTAAATAATTCATACTGTAACCAAAAAATCTAAAAAATATATAAACACACTTATTTTTTACAGACATTTTAATTTCAAGTTTAGACAAAATTTCATATTTAAACCGAGAATTACGATTTTAGTTATTTTGTTGTGATTGAATAATATTATTCGTGGGTACTTGAAACTTCTAAAGTGTACTATTATATATCTATGATAGTATCACGGTTTTTGTTGATGTATAACGCGTTATAAGTATCTAATGGATATTGTGATATGATTAGTTTGGAATTTATTATAGGTACCTATTATAGGTCAATTTTTTGTTTAATACCATAGATATGTATATAATATGTCTTATACAAAGACTGACATACCGTCACCGCTCAGAATCGTTTTTCTTATACAATGATATTATATCATTGAATTCAAATTTAATACCATCCATTATACAGTGACCCACTTGTAACCTACTGTACAGCAGAGCGACACCCACTTGCCCACTTTTTTTTTTTTGTGTCTGTCATCACGTTTTAGGACAGTAAAAGTGCTTGGATTTTCTCCAACAGTATCTTTTCTGATAGGAAAGTGAATCTAGTTGGTACCTTGGGAGGTCAAAAGTGAATTAAGGAAAAATGGGAATTTTTACACTAAAATCTGTTTTCGAAAAAATCGATTTTGGTTTTTGGTGCAACTTTTAAACAAATGACCGTAGGTACATGAAATTTTGACTGAATGTTTATATTAGCATTTTCTATACACGATATCATTTTCAAAATTTTTTTATTTATTTTGAACTCTTTAGGCACATTTTCATTTGACATTTTCCATTTTTTTTAGTTTATTTTCTAAAAATATCAATACAATTTTATTTGTTTTTTAAAAAAGCTTGAAAATTTAATACAAGGCTCCTACTATATTGTTACAGTGGCATTTGAAAAATATTAAAAATCCTTAGTCACAGTTTTTTTTTTATTTAAAGTTCAAAAATTGACAAAATATGGAAAAATCACGAAAATTAGCAAATTATTTTGAGTTAAGAATTCGTAAACATTTTTCTTTTTAAATCTAATGTTTTAAAATGTAATACAAGACTCCTTATAAGATTATCTACTTTTATCAAAAAAAAAATGTCTATAAGAAAGTCATATTAAATTTTTATCAAATTTTTACAACGTTGGATATTCACTCAATTTCTCATGTAGCGATTTCCTTATTTTGTTGTAATTCAAAAACGAATGACTGTAGATTGAAAAATTTCATTGAATATTTATATTAGCATTTCCTATACACCATACAATTTTGAAAATATTTTGACTCTTTTTGAGCTGTTTACGGGCATTTTCAGTTTCCCATTTTTTTAGTTTTTTATTCTATAAATATAATTTAAGTTTTATCTGTTGGGCTAAAAAGTGTAAAAATTTTATACAAGGCTCCTGATATATTTTTACAATATTAGTTGAAAAATATTAAAAATACATAGGCACAATTGTTTTTTTATAAGCATTTAAAGATCAAATTTTGACAAAATTTATCAAATTTAAAATTGAATAATTATTTTGTAGTTAAAAATATATGAAATGTTCAACTTTTATACCTAAGGATTGAAAATTTAAAACAAGATTCCACGTAAGTAGTAGATTCTGTTACCAAAAAATCTAAAAAATACATAAGCACAGTTTATTTTTATAGTCATTTTAAGTTCAACTTTGGACAAAAAAAAAACCTAGAATAACTATTTTAGTTATTTTGTTGTGATTGTATAATATTATTCGTGGGTACTTGATACTCCTAAAGTATACTACTATATGTCTATATATCTATGATAGTATCAGGGTTTGTTGTTGACGTATAACGCATTATAAGTAACTAATGGACATTGCGATATGATTAATTTGGAATTTATTATAGGTACCTATTTTAGGTAAATTTTTTTTAATACGATAGATAAGTATATAATATGTCTTATACCTAGACTGACATACCGTCTCCGCTCAAAATCGTTTTTCTTATACAATGATATTATATCATTGAATTCAAATTTAATACTATCCATTATACAGTGACCCACTTGTAACCTACTGTACAGCAGAGCACCTTTTTATAATTTTATATCAATATAATAATTATATCATTACTGGTTTTTACAGGAAAAAAGTTGGCTAAAAATAGCCACTTCACAGTACGAAAAACCACTAACTGATAATGTAAAAATAATAGATAAGACAATTTAAATTGTTCACTATACGTCTATAGTGAATACGTCTATATACTACATACTTCATTAATACATAGGAATACAGACGGCGTATAGACGTTACAGTCGTTACCCTTTTGATTCCAAGTACTAATTTACTATCGAACACTCAGTATCTAGCCATCAAATTTCTTCTGTTAGATATTTGCCCACCTGCATAACAGGACCCACCACCCACCCATTTAAAAGGGGTGGCGGTCGCCACCCTTACTATATAGGTTCGGTGCCACTGGACATTAGTAGTACTTATAATCAATGGTATTATTAGTTATTATTAGCCATTTGGCATTGCTATATTCGTCGCCACTCAACATCCCTACAGGGTACAAATAAACAACTTGCAGGTTTCATGCTGAAATGAGTCGAATCAGTAATTTATAATTTCTTAGTAGGTAATTAGTTCTGTTGGATTGAACCGAGACCACACACTATCTGGGTGTTTTTTTAAAAAAATAATCGACCTATATCAATATTATATTGCTTTGATTTTATTTGATATCAATATTTATGTACCAAATATTTTGTAATTTTATATCCAAAGATTTCTCATAGGAGTATACATTTATACGAGGCTATTACAATTTACTATTATTTCATTAATAATATTTGTAATACAATAATTTAATAGAAACAAATTTTTGATGCATTTAGCATTAACTAATATTTTGTAAATTAATTTAAATTAAAAAAAAAAATCTAACAAAATTGCCAGGCCATCTGGAAAATTCCCATTTCCAGACCGGCCACTCCCCTGCCCTCGGTGATTTCCGTGACTTTTAATATTGGTGTACAAATTATTAATTTCTATCGTAATTAGTGTTATTGTTGTTTTCTATAATGTAACAGAATGTAACAGGAACGTATGCTATGATTGATCGCGATGGTCGTTCAGCTAGTAGCTACAACTACAGCGAGTCGTTGGAACAGCCGCCGAGCCGCCGCCGCCGAAACTGAAGAAAATTAACGATTACAACGTGAGCTCCTGGTACTCCGACGTCACATTTTTCGATTTTAGTTCGTACGTTTTAGTAGCGTTTTTACTATCCCGATCAACCCGGGTTCAACCACACAGACCAACAATATTATTATTAGGGCACGGATGATGTTGCATTTGCAACTTTTTTTCTACTTTTTCATTTAATTGCTAAGTAAGTTTTAAATACGTTTCATGTAAGTACGAATTCAAATCTAAAAGTTTTAAGTGCAATTTTTGGGATTTTTTTAATTTTATTGCAATTTTGTCGAATTTACTCATTTATACAACTATTGTAGCAATATTAAAACTTATATATGACTTAAAACCATTATTAAAATCAATGATATACTAACTGGACAAAGAAAATCGTTCGATGGTTTACCCGAAGACTTAAGCGGTTTATCTTATTTTAAATACGCTCCGCTTACATCTACCTCCAAATCGAAGATGGTTTGATTTCGAAAATTTAAAACAAACACTTATACAGGGCCGCATTTAGACATTTTGCGCTCCTGTGCAAAAAAAAAATTGACGCCCCCTAAGCCCCGGTGAAAAAAAATTGCTCCCCCCTAAGGGGCCTACCCACGGAAAATATGGATCCTCATTAACCTTTTAGATTTTGCGTACAGAAAAAAATATTTGTTTTACAATGTGTGCTTTTTCAAAAATATTGTTTAGTAACTGCTTGATTCTCTCTCCGCTAAGATACATTTTAATTTATGTCACTTAAACCTTGCTTATAATTTATCATATAAGATGCCTTTTTTTAACATATTTAAGTAGGTAGGTACTTCATGAATAAATAAAATACAATTATATAAAACTGCAAATTTATATTAATTAAAAGAATTTCAAACAGCATAATACTATTATACTAAATTGTATATTATATAATATTGCGTTATTAAAATAATTAAAATTATAATATTTTAATAATTCACAAGTAAACAAATTTCTGACCACAAAATGTTGGAGCCCCTAAAATACTGGCACCCGGGGCAGTTGTACCCAGTGCCCTCCCCTAAATGCGGCTCTGCACTTATAGTACAGTGCAATGATGTATAATATAAAAAATTTATAATGGCATGATTATAATGTAATGTATATATATTTTTTTGAATTATTTAGAATTTTAGATTATAATTTATAACAGTAAACTTAAAACATTTATAACAAAACGTTGTTATTTTTTAGTGCAATTTTTAATATTTTAAGTGCAATTTTGGTATTTTTTAGTGCAATACTGCAAACAATTTTACTATTTTTTTAGTACTACAACATCCGTGCCCTAATTATTATTATTATTCAGTCTAAAATTAATATGAGCCTGCTGCCACTGCGTCGCCTGCGTCGTCTCTAAACACTTTCAACGCCACTGAAGCGTATGATATTAAATTTGAATTCAACGATATAATATCATTGTATAAGAAAAACGATTCTGAGCGGAGACGGTATGTCAGTCTAGGTATAAGACATATTATATACATATCTATGGTATTAAACAAAGAATTGACCTATAATAAATTCCAAATTAATCATATCACAATATCCATTAGGTACTTATAACACGTCATACATCAATAATAAACCCTGATACTATCATAGATATATAATAGTACACTTTAGAAGTTTCAAGTACCTACGAATAATATTATTCAATCACAACAAATTAACTAAAATAGTTATTCTAGGTTTTTTAATATGTAATTTCGTACAAATTTGAATTTAAAATGTCTGTAAAAATGACTGTGTTCATATATTTTTTAGATTTTTTGGTTACAGTAGGAACTATTTATGAGAACCTTTGTTTTAAATTTGCAATCCTTAGCTATAAAAACTGAACATTTTACAATTTATTAATTACAATGATTGATAATTTTCGAGATTTTGATCAATTTTGTCAAAATTCAATTTTTAAATGCTTATAAAAAAAAATTGTGCCTATGTATTTTTAATATTTTTCAATTGCTGTTGTAACAATATATCAGGAGCCTTGTATTAAATGTTTACACTTTTTGGCCCAACAGATAAAACTTTATTGATATTTATAGAAAAAAAAACTAAAAAAGTTTAAACTGAAAATGTCCGCAAATAGCTCAAAATAAGACAAAATATTTTGAAAATTGTACAGTGTATAGGAAATGATAATATGAACATTCAGTGAAATTTTCATGTATCTACAGTTATTCGTTTTTGAATTACAACAAAATAAGGAAATCGCTACATGAGAAATCGAGTGAATATACAATGTTGTAAAAATTTGAATTTCAAACGCTCATAAAAATTTAATTTGACTTTTTTATGGAAATTTTTTTTTTTGATAAAGGTAGATAATCTTATAAGGAATTTTCTATTACATTTTAAAATCTTAGATTTAAAAAAAAAATTTTTACGAATTCTTACTCAAAATAACTTGCTAATTTTCGTGATTTTTCCATATTTTGTAAACTTTTGAACTTTAAATGCTTATAAAAAAAAATCGTGACTAAAGATTTTTAATATTTTTCATCTGCCTTTGAAACAATATACTAGAAGCCTTCTATTAAATTTTCAAGCTTTCGCAACCAACAAATAAAATTTTATTGATATTTTTAGAAAAAAAAACTAAAAAAAAAATGGAAAATGAAAATGTCCCTAAACAGTTCAAAATAAATCAAAATATTTTGAAAATGTTATGGTGTATATAAAATGCAAATATAACACCAGTGAATATTTCATGTATATACGTTCATTTCCTTTAGAGTTACACCAAAAACCAAAATCGATTTACAACTATGGTATAATGACGGCTATCTAGTTGTTGTATATATATATATGGTTACACCTCTACGTCACTAGTCATGTACTCGACACTCGTGTACAATATTAATAACAATTAATAATATTTATATTTTACATAGTTATAATATTGTGGATATTATAAAATATAAATAGATATTATAGTCCGCTACACGCCCACACTTGACAACAAACTGGTTGCGACGGCCTGGATTGTACCTACTTGACGACGCTACACACCAATATAATAATAATAAACAAAAATAATATTATGTTCTTTTGTGTAAATGTTGCCGACAACGATGTGACATTATTATATTGGTTAATTGTTGTATATTTTCTACCCACAGGCCGCAGCAATTATAAGTTTTTAAAAAGTCGCGATTTTAATATGCGAACGCACGCTCATCACTCCACACAGAGCTCCTCACACATTAAACGCCTGTCAACGAGTTCTTTGGCTTTTTAAAATCACTCAGGACGATTTGTGTGCGTTTTTCAAAAATAAAAATCGTATCAAATGTTATTTGAACCAGTGGCGTATCCAGGGGGGGCTGAGGGGGCTGTAGCCCCCCCCCCCCCCCCCGAAATTTCAAGAAATCTTAAATTATTATTTATAAAATAATATAAAATACATATTCACTATACGGCAATGCGGCATAGTATTACGTTGTGTCCATATTCAAGCAATATCACAAAGACACAAAACGTGTATAACGTCATGTCTGTCAGTATCGATATTATCAATTATCATATTGAATATTCACTTTGTTATCATTCTTAAAATAATAACGACTATCGCGAGAGCAACTTTACTATCATCGTCTAAACATAACTTAAGTGTAACACTTGTTTTTGTTCAGAATTAAAATGCTAATATTTTTTAAAATTGAAGTCAGTATTTACAAAAACATTGAATCATAAAAAGTTTTTTTTTTTGAATTGAGTTGGCATAATAAATTTGGAACCTGTAATTATACATTACATTTGCATTTTATTCATTGGCAATATTTTTATCGAGTAGACATCAATTAGAAAAAATATGATGTATAATTTAGTCACTTCTTTGGATATTTGCATCCTTCTTAAAATCTTTAAATTTAATTAAAACTATTATAATTCTACTCCTAATTCTAATAGTAGTCTGGTAGAGTGGAGTATTATTTTCTAGTGCTCATAAAAAACTCTAAAAACATGTTTAAAATATTTTGCATATTTTATTTTATGATTAGGTATATTATTTATATTATAATATTATTATTCAATAATAGTTATCTTATAAACTTCAAACTAATTTTGAAAAATTGTTTAGTTTTTTTGGTGTTTTCTTGTTTTTAGCACCTTGCTCATTTTTTTCTTTTGTAAGTGAATATCATTCTTGTTTTTACATAATGCGTTATGATATATTTGGTTAATATTTGACTGTGTATTGAGCAACCAACCTTTGTCAAAAAATTTGTTTATATATTTCTTCAATAAATATAAATTATGTTAGAAAAATAAACAGTGAAAAATGTATATGTAGTTTTCAAATTGAAATGCAACATTAAAAACATGATCTTTTACCGGGACAGCTAGTTATATTTATTACATTTAGATATTTTACACTATAATCTAGTACAGTACTTCTCAATTTTTTTTGTCATGAGGCTCCCTAAATTTAATGTAAAACTGTCAAGGCCCCCTTAATCAAAATTATTAATTGTTTTTTTCTAAATTAGGTATATACTAAAATTACATGTACTATTTCACACAGATAAATTATTAAAATGTATAGTAATTTTTTATACTTTTGAAAAATATTAATGATAGTATTAAAATTTAAGTATTTATTCTTTTTCCATAAACGCTTAAAGTCAAAAAATAAAAATAAAAATAAAATAATAACATTTTTTACTAGTGTGCCTAGAAGTTCTAAGTACATTGAACCCTACAATAATCTTAAAAGAAAACATGAACACGTTAATCAGTCGGAATCGGAATTTTGTTCTTTAAATAAACATTTTTCATTTTTGAAATTTATTTTCTGTAGAATACATTACCATGTTTATATTTAATATTTTTAAAAAAGAGGTGACAAAGTCCCCGTGATAAAAAACAAAATGTTCAACCCCCCCCCCCCATTGAAAATTCCTGGGTACGCCCCTGTGTATGAGCTTCTTAAGATACTATCAATACTTCCTGTTTCAACAGCAACTGCAGAGAGAAGTTTTTCAACATTAAGGAGATTGAAAAATTATCTTCGAAACACAACATCTGAATCACGGCTTGTAGGACTAGGTCTGTTATCAATTCATAGAGATGTAGATATTACTGATGATATGGTACTAGATAAATTTTCGAACAGTGGAAAAGCTAGACGACTAAAATTAACAATATGATTGAAATAATAATGTATTGTTTTAAAATTTTAATTATAGTTTTTTTAATCACTTATTTTGCAGTTATTTTTTTTTTGTAACTCCCCCCCCCCCGAAAAAAAATTCCTAGATACGCCACTGTATCAATTTGTTATTCATCATTTATTAATTATATATTTGTTTTATTGATTTGAAACTCATATAAATATACATGATAGACCTACCTATATTTTGAGTAATATAAAATTTATGTCATATCATTATAGATACAATTTAACTGCCAGAATTCAATTAAATACATAAAAGTTATGTTTTGTTTATTAATATACATAATTTGACTCACCTCAAAACTCTACTATATTAAGTAGTACCTGGTATACCTACATGTAGGTTAGTTATATTACTATTGCCTATTCGAGTATAAAAAAACCGTCCCATATAATCCAGCCCTTGTTAAATAATATAATTGCTTTACATAAAAAATAAATAATAAAATTTAGTCAAATCGGACCTACCGGAAAATGTGACATTCAGTCAGTGTTGACAATGACTAGTCAATAACCATAATGAATGATTTAGTAAGGAATTAACTTCAATAACTAGTCATTGATGATAATTCCTAATAAAAGAAGGCATAACATTAATAATTAAGTTGAAAATCGAATAATATATTATATTACTTATTAGCTATTTAGGATAAATCATAATCTTAATCTTTATAATAATAATAATATATTATAATACTTATTAGCTATTTATTATAAATCATAATCTTAATCTTTATTGTTACATAATATAATGGGATATGGGAAACTACTATGACACTCAGAATTACATAATCTAGTAGATGCACGACAAGCACAGCTATTGGTTTTACACTGTGTTTTACAGCGGCCAGTGGCGTATTTAGAAATTTGTCATGGGGAGGGTCCAGATAATTTTCAGAAAACAGAGCTGAGGGGTCCGAAGCCCCTCCCCCCCACACCACTAAATTACTTTTTATAAAATAAATATACGGTGTTTAGTTTATATTTTGGAGTTTTTATGTACAAATTTAAAAAAAGCGGGTAAGTGGATGTCGCTCTGCTGTACGGTAAGTTACAAGTGGATCAATGTATAATGGATGGTATTAAACTTGAACTCAGTGATATAATATATCATTGTATAAGGAAAACGATTCTGAGTGGAGACGGTTTGACAGTCTGGGTATTAATTTATATTGTTATTATTTATTAATATATTACAGCCTGTAAGTTGAATTAATATTGAAATATTATAATTTTTTATTCGTTTCTATGGTGTTAAACAAAGCCTTAGAAATTACAATCCAATTTTTAGCGGTTTTTCGTCATTTTAATAACACAGCAGGTATATAATATCTTTGTAGCAGATGAAAAGCACACACGATGACAAAAACATACAAATTACAAACGTTTAACAATGACATTTTATTGCTTCGTTACGGTGCGGGGGGTCGTGACTACCGAACAAAGGACAGCTCCTGTGCGTGAATGGGCTATTGTCAAAATATTATTATTGTTCAACGACCATAAAACGCATTGTCGTGGTGAACAATCGTGTGGGCATTGATCTTATTATTTTTTTTCTTTTCTATTCTAAATCGATACAACCGTCATTATATCAAAGACTTTATTATTATATATACCTATTATAATATATGATTTACCTATATGAATAGTTGGTATAATCAGTGGCGTCTTTATATGCAGGCACTATAGGCACGTGCCTACAGCGGCAAATTTTGAGGGTCGGCATATTTTTCAAGGGATTTTTTTTGTTCGAAAATGATGGTATTGTATATTGACTTGGTAAGACTTATTATATCGTTTTCTGTTATTGTAAAATACTCAAAAAAAAATAGCCACAACAGCTTACAAGATTATTTTAAATTATTGAAAACAATGGCATTGGTTTAAAATAGAATTCGAATTTATTATTTTTATAGTTTCTTACCGTCGCGTGCCGTTTATTGTATACATAGTACATATTTATAACAATTTACAATAATAGTATGATCTAATAATATCAAGACGGCACGCCGGTTCTATACGAATATTTTGTTGAAGATCTTTTATTTTATTTCTGGAGAAGTGATAATAATTAAATATATATCTTATTTATTTTGTGAATATGAGTACGAATAGAAAACGGTTAAGTGGTGACCAATACAAAAAAATTGCCAAATTAAAAAGTGAAAAGTTGCATAATGTTTTAAATACGGCTTATTATGCATTGAATACTATTACCACTACACCACACTCATTTACAGACGGTACTTAAAAAAATATTTTTAATGTCACAAAAATATTGAGTTATAATGCCACAAGTGTAGAACAAATTGGAAATGTATCCCTACTACAGATTTTGTACTGTTACTCAAATAAAAATTATTATTTCTATGTAATATTATAGTATTATACCCACTCGGGCACTCAGCACTCAATATTTTATAATTGGAATGAAAACATACATTTGCACCCGTTGGCGTGTTGACGATGATTTTGAAGGGCAGTTGCTCGATAATTTTTAATTAATGGGTGGGTGATTACTTGATTAGTAATTAGTTGTGAAAATGAATGGACCGATAAAATATTTCAATTCGCCACGCCACTGTTTGCACCACTAAACACATTATCTTTCTTGAATTATTGTTAAAAGCAATCATAATAAAATAAACAAAGAGTTTATAGCTTAAGTTAAATCTATTAAAAAATATTATCGATTTCTTGTGTTAAATTAACAAATTTGTTTTAAAACTATATTAATTAAACAAACAAATCTGAATTCTTTCAGTAGGTACACACTATACTATATTAATAACTATCAGGTACAGAATTAGAATTTTTTTGCCGGGTGTTCTGAGTGATTCAGATACATTTTGTTCACGAACAATGCCCCAACAGACTGTTTTTTTCATAAGCTACAATGATTACATAGATAAATAATTTAATTAAGATCAAGAACTTGTAGGACACATTTATTTTTTTAAAACACTCAGTATTTTTTTATCATACTATAAGACATTATTATTCCTTATACTATGGTTTTAATTTTTAAATTCTAAGTTCTAAATGGATATAATATTATGAACGTTTGATTAATTAACAATGTTTGAATAGTACTACCTATATGGCTATATAAGGTTTTTTTCATGCAAATAAGGAAATATTTTAACACAGAGTTTAAACGACTTCAAGATACAACGCAGTCAAGCCTTTTAAATTGTTTGATATGCATTTCAAATTCGTATTATATCGAAAACCTAAATCATTCAATATTGGTCGTATCGACTTTAAGTCTTTAAGATTCAACCCTGCCAAGCCTCGAGATCAAATTCATGTTCTCAAAAAAGTATCGCGTATCGACTATCGATAATATGATTGACAAAAGAAAATTTCCAGCCAAATTTATTCTAATTCAAATTTTGAACACATTTTTGAATTTGTCGTGGACTAAAACCAGAAAACCCAACCAATTATACCAACATCCCCTACTAATTATACTAATGGCGATACCAATATAAAAATGAATTTATGTATTCTATCAAAAAAATTTATTCCCATATTCAAATATTATTGTATAGTTCAAAAAACTTTCAAATCAACATTTTTGAAAAATAAAAACTGATCCTACTGCAGAATACCACCGAGATAAATTCTCAGTTAGTTTAGAATAGATTAACCCAGGAATACTTACAACATAATATTATTCATAATATTATAATACAATATTTAAATATAATATATTATTAACCTATACTGCCCTACTATTTCTAGACGTTTACATGGCAATGGTAAAATTGTATTAAACCTATTAGGTACACCTAAATGAAATTTATTAATATGAAAAATATTTCAAATTTCAAAAAAGGTAGTGTCTCGTTTCAATGGCCCCCCACTTTGTTTTTTAGATAGAGCTTTCAGTTTTTGTGCACAAACGATGCACAAACGTTTGGCACATTCAAAAATCCAAATATTCAATGTGGGGGGGCTACCGTTTTAATGCCCAACCCATTTTGTTTTTGGGATAGAGCTTTCAGTTTTTGTGCACAAACGTCGGGACCTGAAGCACATTTCTGCACAAACAATGCACAAAAGTTTGGTGTGGTCAGAAGTTCAAATTTCGAAAGTGGGGGGGCCATTGAAATGGACCTCGATGTTGATATTTGTTTCGATTCGGATTTATAACATTGCCCAATACAATACGGAAATGTTGATAAAACTACGAAATATCCAACGTCGTCTAACCTTTCCAGTCATTGTAAACAATGACTAGGATATGCCGACAATTCCCGAATTTTCATCTTTTCCGGTAACATATTAATATATATTTTTAATGGAACTTTATATCACAATAATTATTATTTATGTGCATCGGTGCAGTTTTAATGTTATTAATTGTTATACATAAAATACTACATAATAAATGATTATGAAATAAAATACAACCAGGTTTGGGTGGGCACGTAAAGCTGTAAAACAGTGAAAATTTCAGAAAACTTCAGACAAACTCTGTCAGTCTTTATCTTACGCTATTGGAGGGTTCAAATTCCAAATAAACCTCAAACAGTGGTCTGAAACGTCATTTTACACGGCCAAAAGTCTATATTTTAAATATGTCTATGTTAATATTTTTTTTTAATGGAACTTTTATTTGTATACACTATTGAATATTAATCCCGAGTTACAATGTCCTAAGTATAAATTCTAAAGCACTGTAACATGTTTTGTAAACAATTTCTTTATTTCTATCACCATTTCATCGAATTTTATAGTTTTACTAGCATATTCTTTCATGTCGTAGAATATATATTTTTTAATAAATAATATTTTTATATCAAACGATAAGGTGGTCCCTTGGCTAATATTAAATACCAAAAATAGAATTTTAATTTTTTTTTTATCATACAAAAAATGAAAAAAAAAAGATTTAAAAATTTTTTTAAATTTTGAAAGAGTGCCACTTAAAACTGAGCATTTTTTTCGTTTGTAGAAGAGACGGATGTCATAGAGAAAGTTCTTAGCTATTTGAAAACATACACATATGTTAGTGCGCTGGTAAACTATACCGGCGTAAGACATTTAGTATTATCAGAAAACGTGTTTTATCGTAAGATTTTATTTTTATTTAATTTATCTTTTAATACGCATTAACAATCTATACGATTTGAAATATCAAATATTTATTATCTATTGCGGTTTTAATTAAAGACACATCTGCAATCGGCTCGTATTTGTATAACGAATTATCGTAATTCGTAAGAATATAACACAGTCATGCATCGATACCCATTTATAAATAAATTCATATAACTTTAGACGAACCTACGTCTAAATTCACGATGTAGAGAAGAAAAGGTGATAAGTTGTCAACAAAATTGGGGAAAATAAATTTCCAGAAGATTTATCCATTCAAGAATCGATATATTTTAAATATGCACCTATAACCTCTGTCGATGTGGAGCGTAGTTTTACCATATACAAGAACTTATTGTCTTCAAATAGGAGATCTTTCAAATTTGAGAACCTGAAGAAACCATTTATAGTGCAGTGCAATCATTTTTGAAGGTACCCAAATTTTTATTATATAATAAAACTAATTGTTTTTAAATTTTATAAAATTGCTTGCAGGTTCCTGAAAAACCGAACAAAACCAGTTTGACTTTAAGTTTGTTACATTTTATTTTAAACAGTACCTATTATTAATTAAATAAATAAGGCTATAATTATTATACTACAACAATCGTAATTCTTAATATTAAAATGTTATAAGTTTATAACTAAAAACAATTAATAAAATCAAATTTTAAGCGCAATTTTAAGTGCAATTTTGTGTATTTTTTACTGCAACAATGCCATCAATTTTCAAGGTTTTTACTGCAATAACTTCCGAGCCCTAGTGATAACACTTCGCGAAAATAGTGGCACAATTTTTGATAGCACAAATTTAGTTAACATGAACACCAAATAGGCACACCCACATTACTCGAAGGCCGGTTATATTAATTATTAGCTATTACGGTGCATTACATATAGAGTATAGACCATACTAATGTATAATATTGTTCACATTTCATAATTCATAATATGAAATATGCTCATATCATATTAGCAAGTTGATATAAATAAAAATTTATAGTATAATAAATGTAGGTAGTCACGAATTCAATAAAATAAACATATAGAGGTAGACTTCCAGTCATAACAAATAGTATTTAAAATATAAATCCCTTCCCAATATTGGTCCAAATTTATTAGAATTATTGTAAGAACTATGACTGTTCATTTAAATGTCTACTATTCAGGGCCTGATTTACCACTTTATGGGCCCAGTACAATTTACAATTTTGGGCCCTAAATTGTCCTTCTTTATTTTCTTCAATGCTAAAATATAATGTATGTATTATGTATTTTTAAATTAATGTTGTATACTTGTATGTAATTTATTCCAGTAAATATACAAATTAAAAAGCAATTTTTGATTATTACACTTATATATCAAATTAAATGTTTTTATGGGGGACGAGGTGGCCGAGTGGTCTAACGCGTCGACTGCGGCGCTGGCAGTCGCGGGTTCGCCTCTCGACCACTGGGCGGCATTTTTCTCCGGGCAAGTCACGGTGTCCGGAGTACAAGTGCCGCCATCCCCCAACCCGGGGCATGGCAGAAACCCACGGGTGCCCCAATAAAAATTCTGCCACCACAAACACACACGTGTACCAACCTACCCAAACTAAAAACCTACAGTTCCCTACCAACACCCAATGGCCTATGTTGCCGCGGGTTATCCAATAAAAAAAAAAAAAAAAAAAAAAAAAAAAAAAAAAATGTTTTTATGTTTAATGTTTTAAAGTCAAATTTGATTTCATCTAATCAGTATTCACAAACATTTCGATTGTGCGCTAGTAGATAAACTAGTTCTAAACCTAAATTTATCTTAACTACCGTGAAGTTTTTTTGTTTCTTCATGACGTTTATTCTTTAATGTTTTCTTCATTGAACCACTTAATTATTTTTTTTTTTACATTTTAAATTATTAAAAATAATAAACAAATGACAATTAATAGATTTAATTTAATTTTTTTTTTTTTTTTATTGAACATACATTATATATTTACAATCTGTATTTAAATGTGATACAATAAGTAAATGTGATGACGATTTGGTTTACAGGAGGGGGAAGTCACCCAGTGGCGGCACCCCGAGAATTAATAGATATACAATAAATACGACTTACGTGTATCACGTAACTACGCAATACAATAACGTCAATAATAATATTATTACGACGATAATAATATTCTTACTATATTAACAGCAATTAGATTTTGTAATCGGCAAAGTTGATTAAGGTCGTCCTTTTCAGGGAAAACTCATACTTTATAACCCACCAAAATATCCAACTAAGATCCAAATCTATTTGGTTTTTCCAAAGTACGATAAAAAGGTATACAATTAATTTTGTATACTGGAAGTCGGTGGGCCACTCTTATGAGTGGGCCTAGTGCAAATGTCTCATTTGTCCTTCGATAAATATGGCACTGCTACTATTGACTGTTATTGAGTTAGGTACCGAACAATAAATATTATATTAAGTTTTAAAATATTATTTTAAAAGTTTAATATGTAAATTAAATAATTAAAAATGCCAAATAAATGTTATGTACCAGGCTGTACGACAGGATACGCTAGTGGAAGTGAAGGAAAAAATATTTCATTGTTAAGAGCTCCAAAGGTACTATGACTATATTATAGACAAAAAAATATTTTCATCATTTTTTATAAATTTTAAGTAGATAATTACTAAATAGCATTACTCGACAATAATATATTATTATTTGGTACCTACTAATTATTTGTACATGAAATCATTTTAAGTAATTTTCAAAATACTGATACTAATTCTTTAAATTTAAATATTATAATTTAATATGATAATTATTAGGTAGGTAACACACAATATTTTTATAACTTTTATCTTGATGTAAGATTAACTATAATTAATAAATAACTATTAGGTACATTGTACATATTAAGTAAATCAAATTTTACCCTTTTGTAAAAATGCATTATATTATATTAATTTATCTTTATTACAATATTCCTATAGGCTATAGCATATTTGACTTTAAGTTTCATGTTTTTATAATCTGATTGGGATATAATTATAATTTTAATTAAACAACACATTTGTTTATGTTAGTAAATCTAGTTCACTGTTTATATTAACATAATTTGTAAAAAATACTAACCAAATCAGGATATTATTTATAAGTCACAACACAGAACACTCAGGGGTTAAAGTGGCGGGGGGGATGCAGGAGGACTCAGTCAACCCTACCTCTGATGACGGTTAAAAAGCGTCCCATTTAACAAATTAGAATTTTATACATTAGGTATTATACATAAAATTATAAATGGAAAGCTTAAAAGTTAAAACTATATGGAGACATTATAGTCCCCTATGGAATTTTCCCCACTTTAAGCCCTGAGAACACTCATAACTATACTGCAGACAAACGAAACAATTAAGATTTAAATTAAAAACAAATATATTACAAGTAAAACTAAAAAAATTACATTAAAAAATAGGTATTTGACAGATGTTATATGAACTATTATAGGATATTGAACTGTCAAACATTTGGGAAAGGAAGATTCCACGGAAAGATAAAAAAATTTGTAGTAAGGATTTTGTTTGTGCTTTTCATTTTCAATCAGATGATATACTGACACATTTTGAAATTGAAATACTATGAGGATTAGTGCATAAAACTACAGAGCAAAAATATCCTATTAAAAACAAAAAAAAAAAATTATCAAAACAAGTTGTAACTACTTCTTTGATATTATGTGATAACTACCTACATATATGTATTATACTTAGGCACATTACCTATTATTATTAATGTAATAGTATTTTAGATATATTTAAATATTTTTAAGAGAAGGTACCAAATACCAATAGTAGGTAAATATTGAATCAAAAGTAAATATAAAGAAGTAAGTATATATAAATAGATTTGAACTACTTACAATAATAATATATATAGACATTATTAAATTTGTGATGGGCTGTATTCTGTTATCTGCAATTATGCTATAATTTTCAATTGTCAACATCTAGGCAGTTTAATAAAGTAGGTATTTCATAAGACAATAAATGATTTGCAATATGAATATCCAGTGGCAGCGCCAGGGGTGGGCCAGGGTTGGCCAAATTAAAAAGTGTTTACATGAATATATATTTTGTTAGGAAATAAATACTATTAATACAATACATGTTTACAAATCATTGTTTTAGTAAGTTTACACGATGAAGTGTAAAAAAAATTGGAAGTTGACCCTCCCCCTTACCCCTCTGCTCAATTGCCTGTCATCACTATTGTTTATATATATATATCAAGTCAACAATTTGGCCCTCCCTAAAAAATTTGGGCTCCAGCCTGGCCCACCTGGTATTAAAGTTCTGGCGCCGCCACTGTGAATATCATACTTTAAAATTAACTTATTGAAATACCAATAAATAAACGTAGGTACACACAGTTATTATCCATCATAAATACAATATTTATTCATTTATTCGTTGCAATAAAACACAATACACATGTATCTAAAGTATATAGTGTCTAATGCAATTATTCAAATACCGCCTTCAAAGCTTGTGGTGTTCCCGGTGGATATTATTTAAACTACAATTAATTTGCCGTCGAAAACTAAGCCACTTTTTTTCTTCCGGCCAGGCCGAGTATTATCACTAGGGCTCGGATGTTGTTGCACTAAAAATGTTATAAAATTGATTGCATTATTGCTGTGAAAAAAACCCAAAATTGCACTTAAAAATTGCAATAAAAAAATATTTTGTACCAAAAAAATTCAAAAAATATATTAAAAAATTATTTTATGAAATGGATTAAGTCATTTTATTAAGTAATATTAAAAAGTTTTATTAGGTAGGTTTTAAACGAGTAGATAATAAAAAAGATTCAAATTCAAATTCTCGTCAGTTGTCATTAAAAATCTGGTAAATTGTCCGGTCTTCTTATTTTTTCAGAAACCTATAAATAATTTTATCAAAATTTAAAACTTTTTATTTAAACTATTTTTATTTTTTTTTAAGTTACCGCCGACGACGACGGTCAAATAAGCCCGACATAACCATAGATTAAACCTGTATAATCTAACAAAAAAAAGTGAAAACACAAAAAAATACATCAAATTGTATTAAAAATGACGACAATCAACAAAATTGCAATAAAATTGAAAAAAGATCAAAAATTGCAAATAGTTGCACTTAAATTTTTTATATATTAATTGGTACTCGTTTGAAACAAATTTATAACCTACTTAGCAACGAATCCGAACAATAGAAAAAAAGTTGCAAATGCAACAACATCCGAGCCCTAGTTATCACCTTCTCTTCTCTACATCGTGTCTAGATTCGTTAGAAACACCGCGGCGGTAAAACCCGTTTGGACCTTACGGCGAAAATACCTCAGTGACCAGTGTGGTACTGTGGTATAAATCAAAAAGACACAATTGCCCGACACACACACGTACACTACACACACAAATATTTATTGTTTTCGACGAGCTCTCGGTACGGTCTGCTGTGTAATGTCCTAGGGCAGAGGACTTGTAGCCCAGTGGTGTATATAGGGGAGAGGCCTGCTAGGCCGGAGCCCATAATGAAATTGCAGGTTCCATTAAAGCATTTCATGTATATTTACACTGTTTACAGTTTTTCCCCATGATTAATTTAGCTGGTTGTTAAAATCGTTTTTGAGGCATCAACAAGGAAATGATTGTCAGGGCTTGCTTTGATGACTTTGATGTTAAATTCACAGTTAGATAACATTAAAATATATAATATATGAAATTGTCAATATTTAAGAAAAAAAAATTAAAAATGTAATTTTACATTATTATAAAATTAAATTGCTCAATTTTTATTTGTATTGTATATGTCATAATATTTATTATAACCACCCAGCTCCCTAAAATATGTATATTTATGGCTATATTAGTCGTGCTATGCTTGAATAGTGATAAATTGCCAAAATTGGCCCATAGTGAAAATAATTTGTATATACGCCACTGTTGTAGCCAGTGCCGCTCTAACCACAAATAACGCCCTAGGGCAACAATATTTGACCCTATCCCACCCACAAAAAATCTCGACTTCAGATTTTTAACTTATAATTAACCACACGCCTTAAATATGTTTAATACTTATTAATAAAAGGTTCCTAATACTTATTTTTTTGATATTATTATTGGAATCATATTTATTTGGTTTCCATATTTTTTTCGAAGTTGACACCGATTTCATTATTCCGGGTACATTCGTATATTACCGAAAGAAAATATTTATAACTATTTTCACAAATTAGTAGATTCTTAGTTGTTATGCTCAGTGCCGCTCTAACCACCAATAACGCCCTTGGGCAACAATATTTGACGCCCCTCTCACTCCCACAAAAAAATCTAGACTTCACATTTTTAGCTTATAATTAACCACATACCTTAAATATGTTTAATACTTATATTAATTAAAGGTTCCTACTTATTTTTTTATTTTTATTATTGGAATCATATTTATTTTTTTTCAATGATTTTTTCGAGTTGACACCGATTTCATTATTCTGGGTACATTCGACATTCGTATATTAGCGAAAGAAAATAGTTATAACTATTTTCACAAATTAGTAGATTCAATTATAAATCATACGTTTTTCGTTTCTGCGTGTGGTGTGTATAACAGTCAACATTTTAAATTGTAGTTTATACAAGTGAATATAAGTGAATATAATATACAGAATTCAGTCAAAACACACTAACTCGATTTATTTTAAGAAGTGGGTAAAATTTATAATGAGTTGGTTATAACTTATAACATAATATACATATATCATTGCGTATAATAATTATAGTAGCACAACTACCCGAGGGCTCACCCTGAGGGTTGTTGATCACTGGGGCCCATAGACTTCAGGGGCCCCAGGCCCCAGCCTAACTAATATTTTACTGTTTTAGTATTTGATAATAAATATCAAATTCACATTATTTTAATGTATTTATGTATGAATACAATTTCACTGTCAGTATAGATATTTTATGTATTATTGAAATATTATTCTATATAAATACAGGGTGTTGCACGATAAATGTCTCAAACTTCTAGAGGTGTTTCTACAAATCAAATGGAACAAAAAAAGTCCTTATGACCATAATCGAATCATCAATAATAAGGGTGATAATTTCTGTGTTTGTGTTTTTTTGGTTAAAAGCAAGTTTGATTCATAATAATGTTTATATCTGCTAAACCGTAATTACTATAATTAATTTTAATACATTGATGAAAAGCTCATAAAACTTTAATTAGGAAAACATATCTTAAAAGGTTCCCCCACCTGATTTTTTGGGTAAAAAGAATAACACAAATGTTTTAAATCTTTAAAATGTCAAAATTTTAAAAAAATTCCGTTTTATCTAACAATTATTTTTTAAGGTAGGGGTCATAAAGACTTTTTTTGTTCCATTTGAGGTGTAGAAACACCAGTTTGACACATTTATTGCTCAACACCCTGTATAAAATAATGATGACATTTCTCCATATTTTACCAGGCAACTTAAAGGAGAATTATTAAACACAACAATTAAGGACCTAGCTTTGTTTATAATTAAAAATGGTTTCTGTGATTTCTGTAAAAATTGTGATTTTCTTAAATTTGCAGATTACAAAAAAATCTTTTTCAAGTGAAAATATTATTTAATACTACCAAAGATAAGAATTAGTTTAGTTTATAATTATATTACTTAATTATTTTATTGATGTGTATACATATTAAAATATATTTTATGTAAATAAATTACTATTTTAATCTTATAACTTATAAGTTAGGTATAAGTATCAATATTTTTATTTGTTTTTATGAATTTTGAATATATTATTGAAGTTATGTTGCATTAAGACAGTGTTTCCCAACCTTTTTTTACTCAACGCCCCTTTTAGATTTTAAAAATCTCACACCGCCCCCCCCCCTCCCAATCAATTTTTTAAAATGATAAACGTTTTATTTTTTAATAAGCTATTTAATTTAAGACAAAATATCATTTAACATTTTAACGCTACAATTTAATTAAATTTAAATTTAAATACCTACCAATAATTAATAATTATATAATTTGATTCGAATTCGCTAATATAAAATTATAATACAAAAAATACTTATTTGACTAATGACTGCCCTGAGGTTGATGTTTTCCTGCTAACGAAATGATATCTGGCTCAATAGATGTCAGAATTAGTCTGGGTATTTTATTCTACGCAGTTATACATTTCATTACAATCAGTTATAAACAAAAAAAATTAAATGATACATGAGCGCCCCCTTTAGCGCCCCCCTCATAAAAACGCCCCCTTCAAAATAAAAAATGCCCACAAGGGGGCGGTAGCGCCCACGTTGGGAATCACTGCATTAAGATTTAACACATTATTTACATAATTTTATATTTAATAGTATACAATTTGATAGGCACTCATCTTTGATATTACAGTATAAACAGAAAAATAATACCTAAAATAAAAACACCAAATTTTTCTTTTAATCATTCATTTTTAGTACGCCCCCTATAAATGCATAATACTTTAGACGCCCTAGGGCACTTTTCCCATTTGGCCCCCTCCTTGGGACGGCTATGCTTGTAGCATTTGCATATTTTTTTTGCCAAGTCACAAAAATAGCGGATTATGAAACAAATACGTTTCGCGCTTTCACAAAGCCAGTTTTAAAATTTTATTTTGCGCAATATATTATAATATATAAATGCATATTTTGAGTCTTTTTTTGGTTTTTAGGGCATATTTTACACTTTTATACGCAATTTTATGTTTTTTGAGACATATTTGACTCAGATCAATTTTTTCTACACCCACATATTTTTTATTTCAAACAATACAGTCCAAACGTTTGGATGAAAATTTAAAAAAATGTTTGTGTGATAAATTATTATAATATCGACTGCGTTAATTTTTCCTACAAGCGCTTGAGGATCGCCGATAAGCCAATAATATGATTTGCCGTAATTAATTGCATTGATAGCTGATAGATAATCGTAAACGATCTATAATGTCGTTCTCCATATGACGCATCACCGCCACAGTGAGCAGTGTGCGCATTATGCGGATTGCGGGCTTTTATTAGATTAGGATTAAAACAAATTGTAGAAAAATTTTTTAAATCCATAATATTTTAAGTGCATATCATAGGGGTTTTAAGCACATAGGTGCTTGCATATTTAGTGCTTTTTTAGAGCTACAAGTCCTCTGCCCTATAATATAGTTATGTCAAACGTATAAACTAACAAGTAACAGCCAACGGGTAGGTAATCAATATTCATATATTATTTTGTTTAGTAAATTTGTACATAATATTTTGGTTTCGTATTTACAATACATTCCGTTCTCTGGTTGTCTCAATAAATAAGTAATAAGTGAAATACAATATTCCAATATTATAGACAGTGGTGGCGTGAAATAATATTATATTTGATTTATTATTTTATGTTAATCAATATACTTTGATATAATTTTATATAATAATTATTATACACATTTAATATTTTATAAGTTTTGAACTACAAATTAACTGTAGTTTAGACGAAATTTGAACTTAAAATGCTTATAAAAAATAAAGATGATGCCTATGTTAATATTTTAGCTATAATAAAAACGTACGTACTACATTGTTAAGCTTTTCGACCGGATAAATAATTTTTTATTGACATTTATAGAAAAAAAAATTTTAATTAATCAAATACAATCCAAGTGAGGACCAAGCTGGTTACCAAACAATTTTAACAAATTTTCATTTTTTTCTCCAATTATTTTAAAAAGCACTGAGTATTTTCAATTTCGACCTCCTAGAAGTACCAACTAGATCCAATTTGTTTCTAAAAACATACATCGGGCATCATTAGACTGGACAAAATAAAAATTACTGATTTTCAAGCCCCCCCTCCCATTGAAAAATCCTGCGTACGCCACTGGGTATATCATTATAAGTATGCGTGTCATGTTATGACTTTATATTTGTAGCAGTCTCGCTATACTTTTGCGAATCCGCTCCATAACCCATTACGAAAATATTGAGTTAAAACAATATTAACATATAAACAATTTATTTAATTTTCCTTCCCTCGTCTTAAAAAAATTGGTTTGATTCAAGTGAAAATAAATTCCATTTTCACAAATTAAATATTGCTGAGTGGGAGGGGGGTATAACACCCCCCATGACCCACCTTCGGTTCGTCCCTGGTGGTGAATCGCACATTCGCACATTCACACATTTATTATTATGAAAACCCTTAAACACGTTTTCGTAGTGTCTATAAATATTATAATATCATATTATTTTCGTACATGCAGATCGCCAACAACTATGGTAATAAAAAATCTATTTGATAAAAAATACATAATTTATAAAACAATGTAAATTGAATAACAATTGTTAACAAATATTCTAATTTTGTTAAAAATTCATATTTAGTAAAAATAATATGTGTTTACCTTCTAATAAAAAAAATTTATAGTTGATGAAAAAAAGTAAAAATATCACAATTAAGGACGCCACACACTGCAGCAGTGGAGGTAAAATTATTTTGTTGACAGATATAAAATTTACTAATATTATCAGTATTATCTAGTAATATAATTATTTACATTAAAAAACTCGTTTTACAATCAGTTTTGAGTAAAAACAAAAAAGTATTTGATTTTATATTAAAAATTATATAAGTATTTCTCTTTGTCCACAACTACTTTTTTCTCAATATATTTTTAAATAAATTATACTCATCTGTTTTTTTGTTGTTTTATTTTATTTCGAGTAAAAAACATATACAGTAGACGCCGCTTATAAGACTCACTTTGGGACCAGCACAAAGTGAGTCTTATAACCGAATGAATCTTATAGGCGAAGTGGAAAAAAAAATTAATTACGTATTTATAAATGTTAGATGAAAATGCGTTAGATTAGCACTCATGTTAACTACAAGAAAAGCACGCGTGGAAAAATGTGGTGTTTTTATTTTAGGTATTATTTTTCTTTTTATACTGTAATATCAAAGATGAGTACCTATCGAATTGTATACTATTAAGTAGGTATAGAATTATGTAAATAATGTGTTAAATCTTAATGCGACATAACTTCAATAATATATTCAATATTCATAAAAACAAATAAAAATATTAATACTTATAAGTTATAAGATTACAAATTACAATTTAAATTTATTTATATGAAATATATTTTAAATATGTATACATACACATCATTAAAATAATTAAGCAATATACTTATAAACTTAACTAATTCATATCTTTTGTGCAGTCAGAAAAAATCATTAACAAAAAACCTGGTCACAATAACCAACGGACTGCATCACACGTCTATGTTTAACTTCAGTGGCGTATACATTTATCTTAACTCCTTTGGCATGTCGTTTTAATGAAATCAATGTCCTTCCGAAACTTAATTTAAATTGATTATTTATTATATTTGAATTCGACATTTCTTGAGGTTTGTCTGACACGATCAAATGTTACATCAACTTTGTATACCCACGATTGCATTGCGTTAATGAGCATAGGTTTTAATTTCAATACACACGATAAGTTTTTATTGATAACTGATTGCGATGGTAAATCCAAATCAATTGTATTCAATAGCATAAACTATTGTAGTGTTGAAATAACAATAATAATATTAGTTAAGACAATGATTTTATTATTTCGGTTAACATTTATTTATAAGTATTGAAAACACATTCAATGCAATTAAAATAAATATGGCGGAGTGTTGATTTAACTTCATAGAAAATTAACTCGATACAATATCGTTTATGGCGAATATAAGTACCTATGGAATTTAACCAACACGCATTTTCCGACATTAACGATTAACAATACCTGTCTGTGGCCTGTGTATATTATTCGTTTATATTTAAATTTTTCCTTTAAGATTTTTATAAAGTATTCCGAATGGTATGTATGGCGAATTTTCCAAATATGAACAACTTCAACGAGGATAGTCAATTTTCTCAAGTAAGTACTTTAATATATACCTCAATTAAATCAGTTGTTACTTGTCATCATGTATGTAGGTAGGTACATCATGTTTGCAAATTTTAGTTTAAAATGAAAAATTGTTGCCATCTTTTTAACTAGGTAGGTACCTGCCTTTTACATTCTGAGCGGAGCGAGGAAGCTAGTGGTTATACGATGGTGTTTTTTTTTATTTTATTTTTTTTTTTTTCATTTTTGTGTCTGGTATCACCTTTTAGGACAGTAACCGTGCTTGGATTTTCTTCAACACTCTTTTCTGATAGGAAAGTGAATCTAGTTGGTACTTTGGGGGGTCAAAAGTAAAATATTTCTAGTAGTTTTCAAAAGCACGGTGAAAAACAAAAGAATAATTAAGGAAAAACTGGAATTTTTACACTAAATTAATTTTACACAAAATCGATTTTGGTTTTTGTTGTTACTCTAAAACAAATAACGTATATACATGAAAATATCACTAGTTGCTTATATTTCGATTTTCTATACATGATAAAATTTTCCAAATATTTTGAGCTCTTTACGGACATTTTCAGTTTCTATTTTTTTTTTTTTTTTTTTTTTTCTATAAATATCAATAAAATTTTATTTGTTGGGTACAAAAGCTTAAAAATTTAATAGAAAGCTCCTAATATTATATTGTTTCGAAGACAGATGAAAAATATTAATAATCCTCAGTCACAGTTTTATGTTATAAGCATTTAAAGTTCAGATATTAACAAAATACTTAAAAATTACGAACATTTGTAAATTATTTCAAGTTAGAAATTCATAAAAATTTTTCTTTTTAAATCTAAGAAATGAAAATGTAATACAAGATTCCTCATAAGTTTGTCTACCTTTATCAAAAAAAAATGTCTATAAGAAACTCAAATTAAATTTTTATGAGCGTTTGAAATTAAAATTTTAACAACATTGGATATTCACTCGATTTCTCATGTAGCGATTTCCTTATTTTGTTGTAATTGAAAAAGGAATAACTATAGATACTAGAAAATTTCACTGAATGTTTGTATTAGAGTTTCCTATACACCATATAATTTTGAAAATATTTTGATTTATTTTGAGCTGTTTACGGACATATACAATTTTTAATTTTTTTAGTTTTTTTTTCTATAAATATCAATAAAATTTTATTTGTTGGGTAAAAAAGCTTGAAAAGTTAATGCAAAGCTTCTGATATATTGTTACAATAGCACTTGAAAAATATTAAAAATAAATAGGCACAATTTTTTTTTATAATGATTTTAAGTTCAAATTTTGACAAAATTTATCACATTTAAAATTTATTAATAATTTTGTATTTAAAAATTTATAAAATGTTCAACTTTTATTACTAATAATTGAAAATTCAAAACAAGATTCCATGTAAGTAGTTAATTCTGTTACCAAAAATCTAAAAAATACACAAGCACAGTTTATTTTTATAGTCATTTTAAGTTCAAATTTGGACGAAATTACATATTAAAATCAATATTAACGATTTTAGTTTTTTGTTGTAATTTAAAAATATTATATGAAACTGAAAAATCAAAATATTATGGCCTATCCATACAATCTAACATAGTATAATGAATAAGAAGTATGCTCAATGATAAAACTGTGTATATTTTTTTATTACCATTGATAAGTATATAATAATATGTCTTAAACCTAGACTGACATGCTGGCTCCGCTCTGAATCGTTTTTCTTATACAATGATATTATATCATTGAATTCAAATTTAATACCATCCATTATACAGTGACCCACTTGTAATCTACTGTACAGCACAGCACGTTTTTACCTAATGTTTACAAGGTGTACAAAAAAATACAATTGTTTTATGTTAATTTTTGTCATTTTATGCAGTAAGTGTAAGATATACATGTATTATGAAATAATTATTTACAGCTAATTGTATATATTATAGTCAATTATATATGCATATAATAAACACGCATTTTCTTCTTTGACTATTATTACTTCTTATAAAACCTGCCTATTTTTTAAATACCTAGTTTATTAATGTTTAATTAATTTTTATTACTGAATATATTTTTCAAAATAAAAGTTTTATTTTCCAACTACAGATTGATATTTAAAATAAACTTACTTTAATGTTAATTTAACCAATATTTAAATTTTGAATTACACCCGAGTAATTTTAAAAACACACATGAGAAGTGTTAACTTGACCTAGTTTTAAACCCAGTGTAGTAGTTTCTGCAGTTAAATAAGCATTTATTAGTTATTTAATTTAACTTTTAGTGGTGTTGAATTGACAACAGTTAATTTTGATTTTAACCCAATCTAGTTTTTCCAACTGTTAAATAAGCATTTATCAGTTATTTAGTTTGACTTATAGCGGTGTCGATTTGACAACAGTCCATTTTGATTTCAACACAGATTGAAGTTACATAGACATTATTTGGTGTTAAAACAAGTGTTTAAAAATTCCATTAATCGCTCCTACAATTTAAACCCAATTAATGTTAAATTAACTGCAGGCTAGCCTTAGCTCAAAAACGACGTTCAAATGTGAATAACTTTGACACTCTTAGTGGTTAATTTGATCTCTCTATGCGTGCACACTATTCCAATAATAACTATAATCGGTTTTAAGTAAGCAATAATCATACATTAATTTCATAAATACAATTATTAATATAAAATATAAACTATAATATTATATTATTTTTATCGGGTCTGTTATTTTAAAAATACCGTAGTGTTTACGTGTATCAGTGCCAGCCCCGCAAATCGTATTATAATATTCTGAATATCACTATAACCATAGGACAATATAGAAGCGAAACTCGATCAGCTGATTGGGCAATAACTAAATAATCCTAATAATAATATCGTCCCAATAGTACCTACTCAAATTGCGACCCGTGTGGAAGTGTGATTTTCGTAGGAAACTGGTTGTTATCGACGAAAATCAAAACAGTAGGTAGCAGCGATATTATGCATACCTACTTACTCGTTATTATTGGCTTGAAAATAATCAAACATATGTTTTATATTCTCCATTTAATTATAAGAAAAATTAATCTGTACCTACCACCATTGATTATAAATGAATGGCAATTTGTTAAAAGGGACCCCCGATGTACATTTTAAACTCGAAACAAAAAACAGTTTTCCTTTATGTCTACTCGCGTAATAGGTACCTTTAACAAACTATGAAATATTTCATAATAATTTTGCACAGACAAGATGATACGAAATAGGTACTTTTTAGCACAAAACGATGTGTTTACGATGTGTGAACAATATTATGCAACAAAACTGTTTCTGTCGCCCATGAGCATAATATCGATGAGGGCCTACCGGGAAAATCCTGATTTCCCGACGGACCTATCCGCCCGTGCTTAGGAGACTCGGTCTCAAAGTCTCCCCCCGACGAGCCTTGCAGCCGACGACAACGTATTATCGTAATAACGCCGCGTCCGACGTAAATCCGACGACATTTTCTATTTCGATCGTCATTCCAATACGATTGGACGAAACTGTTTTGTTTTCCGTCGGATTCTCGTAGTACACGGTCACACGGCGTGACACGGCCGCCCGACAACGATAGTATTATGTAATTATAAATTATAATTTATTAGTATCGGTTCTGTTATTTTCAAAAATACCGTCGTCGTCTTCGTGTTTACGTGTGTCATAATAATATTGTCCCAATTATAGTGCTCAAATTGCGACCCGTGTGCAAGTGTGATTTTCGTGGGAAACTGGTTGTTATCGACGAAAATCAAAGCAGTAGGTAGCAGTAATATTATGCATACCCATATCTTACTCGTTATTATTGGTTTGAAAATATTCAAACATATATTTTATATTCTCAATTTAATTATAAGAACAATTAATCTGTATTCCCCATTGGTTATAAATACTACTATACCTACTTGTAGTATTTATAGTCAATAGTACCACGTAGGCAGGTACCTATAAAAAAAAAAAAAAATTATGAACGATAATATATTATAATCACTCTGTATAGCGCTTGTTTCGCGCTGTATGCACGTGACAGAGCCGGACACTGAATGACACAGAGTGGGGAAATAGAGGCCTTGGAACGGTCGCTGCCGTCAGTCTGCATGCGCGTAACGGGTTACTTTTCTCGTGGGCGCTAGTATGCTTGGAAAATTGTTCATCGTCGACGAGACACGGATATAAATATATTATGATATAATATATATGTGGTCGACGATGACCGATGGCGGTATAGCTATGGTATATCGTATAACATAGTGTCCATCAGGGCCGTATTTACGCCTAGGCCCATGAGGCCCAGGCCTAGGGCGTCAATTTTTGTAAGAAATAAAAAAAAAATCATATAAATATTTTATGCATTTATGTAAATGCGTAAATTAATATTATATAATATTTAATAGTAATATAAATAATATTTAATATAATAGATAACATAAGTATACCTAAGATTAAAAATGTATACTGCTAATGCCTAATTTTAATTTATAATTTTTTGTTTTGTTTATAATGACTATTGACCTAATTTCTTTATAATAAAATAAATTTATTAGAAATAATTAAAACATTTTTTTTTTTTTTGAGGGGGGGCATATTTAAAAGGGCCTAGGGTGGCACTTGTTCTAAATCCGGCCCTGAGTGTCATAGTATAATAATATAATAAATAATAATATTATTGTTGTTAATTGTTATCACTTTTGTTATCACCTTTCTGTTGTAATCTTGTTGTGTACACTTAACCTAAATGTGTGAATACTATAACGTTGTCTTTTGTTCTGTCATTATAAAACCTCGTTATGTCTTGAACTTAAAAGCGGAGCTGTTATTCTTTTTGTCCTTTTACGTCAAACAACAGGTTATGGGCCCAGACATGGCTAAAAGAACTGATGACAAGTATGGGATAACTCAATTTGCTGGAACTAATTTTCCAAACTGGAAATTTAGAGTAGAAATACTTCTCGAAGAATTTGGAGTAAGAGCCTGCCTTACAGGTAATGAGCCTAGTTCAACTCAAAAGGTAGAGCTGGAAAAGTGGCAAAAGGATGACAAGAAATGTAAGTCCCTAATTGTTCAATGTGTTGCTGACAGTCATTTAGAGTATGTAATGGGCAAAGAAACTGCGAAGGAAATCTGGAATTCGTTAGTTCAGACGTTTGAACGTAAGGGTGTTGCGAGTCAACTGTATCTAAGACGACGGTTACTTACACTAAAACTTGAAAATGACACTAATCTTGAAGCTCATTTTATAAAATTTGATTAACTTATAAGACAGTTGAAGTCAGCTGGGGCAAAACTGGAAAAAGAAGATATAGTATGTCATCTTCTGTTGACGATGCCGGAAACATATAACAATGTTGTGACAGCAATAGAAACACTTTCAATTGAGAAATTAACAATTGAATTTGTTAAAGGAAGATTGCTGGATGAAGAAGCGAAGAAAACAAATACTACAGATATACCTCAACAGAGAAGTACAGCTTTTGGAACTACAAGTAATAGTAGTTTTCCATTTAAATGCTATGGATGTGATAAAGTTGGTCATCGGGTATCAGAATGTAAATTTAAAAAAAAGTTTGGTAGAGACAAAAATAAGAAATCTTGGAAAAAGTCAACAGCAAATAATGTAGTCAGCAAAAGTGAAGATGCGGTTTGTTTTTCAATTGGAAAAGATATGGAACCTACCGAGAAGGCAAGTGAAATTTTTTGGTTCATTGATTCCGGTTGTTCAGATCACTTGGTGAATCAAGAAAAATATTTCTCCTTTATAAAGCAAATGGAAACTCCTCTGAACATCGGAGTTGCCAAAAATGGGGAAAGTTTAATTGCGACTAAGACAGGTACAATAATTTCTTATAGTAGAGTTGATGGTGAAGAAATTCTGTGTAAGTTGAAAACGTATACTACGTACCTAATCTAAGGTACAACTTATTATCAGTTGGTAAGATCGAACAGTTGAACTTTAAAGTTGTGTTTGAAAATGGTCTTGCAACAATCACTCAACCTAGTGGAAATGTAGTTGCTGTTGCACGCAGAATGAGAACTCTGTATGGCATAACTTTCTCTCTAAAACCAAATACTTGTGCAAATAACTGTATTGATACACAAATTGATGAGAGTTTGTGGCACAAAAGGATGGGACATCCAAACAAAAGTTATTTATGGATGTTGAGAGATATGGTTACTGGACTAAATCTTAACAAGAATGATATTCCGGACTTCTGCCAAACATGTGTAGAAAGCAAGCACTCAAGAAAACCATTTCAATCAAGGTCTTTTCAGACTCGTCGTCCGCTGGAAATTGTGCACAGTGATGTGTGTGGACCAATATCACCGACTACTTGGAACGGTAAGAAATACTTTCTTTCATTCACTGATGATTATACCCGTTTTTCAATTATTTATTTATTAGAAAAAAAAAGTCAAGTGTTTCAATGCTTTCAAAATTATGAAGCAACTGTAAGTGCATTTTTTGATTTAAAAGTTTCCATATTGAGATGTGACAATGGAGGGGAGTATGTAAGCAATGAGTTAAAACGTTTTTGTTCAGTTAAAGGAATTGTTGTTGACTATACTGTTCCTTACACACCTGAACAAAATGGTTTAGCAGAAAGATTGAATAGAACATTGGTAGAAAGAACAAGATCATTGCTGTTACAATCAAACTTGTCAAAAGAAATGTGGAGAGAAGCAGTACTCACGGCCGCTTATTTGGGAAACCGACTACCAACACATGCAAATATAAAGAAGACTCCTGTTGAGCTTTGGACTGGAAGTAAGCCTAACTTAAACAATATTAGAATCTTCGGATGCGTTGCTTTCGCACACATACCAGACCAATTGAGGCGTAAGTTAGACTCAAAGTCAAAAAGATGTATATTTGTTGGTTATACAAAAAATGGTTATAGGCTATGGGATCCATTAACAAAGACTGTGTTTGTCAGTCGAGATGTCATATTTAATGAAAAAGAATTGTTAAATCCTATAATTACTAATAATGAAAAGAAAATACTTGTTGAAATAAACAATTCAGAAATTGCTGAGGAATCAAAAGAAACCACTGAACAAGAATCTCAAGATGAAGAAAGAAAAACAGAAAATGATGTGGATAAAGTCATTGGAAATAATATACCAACACAAGAACAATTGAAAAGAAACAGGAAAACTCCAACGTGGCATAAGGATTATGAAATGTCAATGATGGCACTTTCTGCTGAATACTATGTTCAAGATTTACCAGAAACTGTTGAAGAAATCAAAACTCACCCAAATCATACTCAGTGGAAAGCAGCTATGGAAGAAGAAATGAGAGCTCTTAATGAGAATAATACATGGACTTTTGTTAAAAGACTGCCTAACAAAAGGGTTATGAACAACAAGTGGGTCTTTAAAGTTAAAACTGATGAACAAGGAAATGTTATACGATTTAAAGCAAGACTTGTTGTCAAAGGCTATTCTCAAAAGTTGGGTTTTGACTATATGGATACCTATGCACCTGTAGCCAACATAGTGACTGTTCGCACATTACTATCACTGGCACTACACAAAGACTTGCATATTATTCAAATGGATGTGACAACAGCGTTTCTGAATGGAATAGTTGAAGAAAAATTGTACATGAGACAACCTGAGGGTTTTGAGAAAGGGGAAAACTTAGTTTGTAAACTAAATAAATCATTGTATGGTTTAAAACAAGCTCCTTATTGTTGGAATAAAAGATTTAATGAATTTATTGAAGGGCAAGGATTAGTAAGAAGTAATTCTGATCGATGCTTATATATAAAAATTAATAGTAATGTATGTTTATTTTTACTATTGTATTTGGATGATGTTCTAATAGTGAGCAACTCTATGAAGTCAATGAATGACTTAAGAAGAACACTGAAAGAAGAATTTAAATTAACCGATCAAGGCGAAGCAAAATCATTTCTAGGTATTAAAATAGAACGTACTGAAGACTCTATGAAAATTAGTCAAACTCATTATTTGGAAAAGTTGCTGAAGAAATTTTCAATGGAAGACTGCAAGCCAATATCGACACCTATGGAAACCAAACTTAATACAGAAAATGGAGAGGCAACTAATAAACCTTATCGCGAGTTAATTGGCTGTCTAATGTATGTAATGATTCAAACAAGACCGGATTTAAGCGTTGCAGTGAACTTGTTTAGTCGATATCAGTCTCAACCGACAGACAGTTTATACATTCAACTCAAAAGAGTACTACGTTATGTGAAGGGTACTACTGATTTTGGTCTTATCTATAAAAAGGGTAAAGAAGTAAGTCCACTAAGGGGATTTGTTGATGCAGATTTCGCTAATGACATCAACGATAGGAAATCTACCTCTGGATACTTATTTCAAATATATGGATCCACAGTTTGCTGGTCTACAAGAAAGCAATCAACAGTAGCAATCTCCTCAACAGAGGCTGAATATCTAGCATTGGCATCAGCTATACAAGAAGCTATGTGGCTCAAAGGTTTACTTGTTGAAATGTGCGTTATAGGAGCAGATGAACAAATTGTTTTGTATGAAGACAATCAATCCTGCATCAAAATTGCTGAAGAGCCAAGAAAACATCAAAGACTTAAACATCTAGATACCAAGTACAATTTCATTAATGAATCAATTGCCAACAATGAAATAAAATTGGAGTATGTTCCATCAGAAAATCAGCTAGCCGACATTCTTACTAAACCACTGTCGGCTTCAACATTTATGAGACTGAAGAAACTTATTGGTGTCAATGAATACTAAGATTATTTTTTTTTATGGTTTATATTAAATTATTCAATAGTCAAGTATAATATTGTTATTTGTTTTACATTATGTTTATTTATTATTATTATTTTACCTATGTTATATGTATACTTGAAATTTTTAATTAATGTTTGTAGTTACAAGATTAAGTGGAAGTGTTGTTAATTGTTATCACTTTTGTTATCACCTTTCTGTTGTAATCTTGTTGTGTACACTTAACCTAAATGTGTGAATACTATAACGTTGTCTTTTGTTCTGTCATTATAAAACCTTGTTATGTCTTGAACTTAAAAGCGGAGCTGTTATTCTTTTTGTCCTTTTACATTAAACAACAATTATTTTGCTTTCTTCATTAAATTATTAACGAAAATTATAATACTCTTTTGTAATGATCTTCGAAAATAATTTCGATGCCTACAGCCTGAAAAGCCTACTCGGACAACGCTCGTAATGAATGGGATTCCACACTACCGCTTTTTAGAGTAAAATAGACCTATACGCGTTCCAACGTACAAACTTGAGTTTTACTCCTATGATAATTTTGAAAACATATTTGTATTTATTAAGAAGTATATTTTGAATCCTTCGAATCAGAATAATAAAAAAAAAATTTTAAAACTTTTCGTGTCCATTAAAAATTTTTAAAAATACAAGTTTTTTTATAAATTTCAAGTGAGGTTTTTTCTTTTCAAGAATAATAAATTAAAAATGTGTCTCGAAGGATTCAAAGATGACAGAACAACAAAACAAAATTTGTTTTCAAAATTATTATCGGTGTACAACCCAAGTCGGAATGTTGAAATTCGTTTAGGTCTATAGCCCCGTCCACACCAAAGAAAATTTTGTCGGAAACAAGTGTTTCCAACTTTGTCATCGACAATGTTTCCGATTTCCGTTCATAAGCGGTAACATAAATATTTGTCGACGACAATGTCAGAAACATATATTTCCTACAAATGTTTCTTGGTCTGGACCGGGCTTAAGACTTACAACATTTCGCCATGAAATAAATACGTTGTCGGTGACATGTGACATGTGCGTGCGAGTGCGACTGCGCAACGCTCATCTAGCTCGCCGTCAGTTGGCCGTATATCGTTTGCGCATCGTCTGTTTGCCTGCACCAAATTATCGTATATCATATGCGCATCAAAATGCTGAACAATAGAAAGGTATAATAATAATTGTTCACTCATATAATTAATATATAATAATATTATATAGATAATGAATAATTCAATATACATAGGCACAAGTTTTTGTTCGATAAGCATTTAAAGTTAAAACGGTGACAACATTTATCAAAAGCTCAAAAATTTGCGAATTATTTTGTAGTAAAAAATTTAACACTCGGTTCAATTATAGGCGCATTACATGGTCATAGTTATAGTAAAAAATATACGTATAACATATAGGTAGCCAGGTAGGTAGTTTGAGTAAAATTTAATTCGACTAAATTGTGTTCAGTTCATTTAGGATTGAATTTCATGATTAAAGTCAGAAAACAACGCGCTTTTGGGTATACGCCTTATTTTCAGTTCTATTATTAAATAATATTGATGCTCAAATGATGTACGACCTTTTAAACGATCGGTGCGCCAACGATGTACAACCCAAAAATCAAACGATGCTCGACTGTCTCACAAAAAAGGTCAAAAATAACAATAGCGAAGCGCAAACGACAGCCGGCACACTAATGATCATTTACGCGCTCATATGCACGCCAAGCACAAGTACTATACAGATTGTCTAAAAATTGCCTACACTCAACTCCTTTAAAACGGTCGGTCGGTATTAATTTAAAAAAAAATTAATATTATTTTGTATCAAGCGAAATTTCACATTTATCCACAGTTCCAACATTTTTTTTCTATGTTAGAATCATTAAAATCATTCTTGTCTGAATATCTTAAAAACAAGGCTGACAGCCGATAGGCACCTAATATTTTGTTTCACCGCGGCATTTACTTACAAAAACTATACTGCTGAATCGGATTTCTCTATATCATGTCGTATATTGTTCGTAACTAAGCAAGTATAGCCGGTATATGTTAGGTTAGGTTAGGTATAGGTACCTTACTCATTTTGTGTTTAATATAAAAATACAAATTGGATTTTAAATTATATGACATATGCAAATTTAGATTTCTTACAAGAGCTTTGAGTTTATAAACTAGGTTATATAAAAAAAAAGTAAGTCCGTTAGAAAATGAAATAAATGTGTGAAAAATTCTGCACCGAAATCCATTGGGCCGGCACTGACTTGTGTGTGTGCGTGTCGCGTATTATAGTAATACTGTGTATAGTTCGCCGAGACGAAAATATGTTTTAACAGAATACAGAAAACCAAGGGAGAGGGGGTGCAATTGCACAAACTGGCTTTTCAGAAAAAAAAAACTTAATGGTGTAATATGCTGGTAGGCCAGGGTGACTACTATTGTAGTATAATAGCAAGACAAGTGGCTACTAGAATATTAACGTTGCAGGTAGCAGACACTTCTTCTGATGATGTCGTCGTGGTAATTGATTAAATAAAGTAGACAGTTGTTGTATATCGTGAATTTATTATTAGTACTTCAATAATTTTGACAAAGTCCAAATAATGTTATACAGAGTGGCGTGTAAGTGCTTGCTCTAATGGGTGGTCGTACACGTTTTGTCGTACACAATTGCCCCCGGGCGCCATAGTTTTGTAAAAGTAAGGGGCGTCGTTATTTGAGCTTAATATGCTACTTGGAGCCCAAATTGTAGGGAAAGGGCTTGAATTGCCCCGGGGCGCTGAACTGTTTGACACGGCTCTGGTTCCAGCCCACGCATTCACGATTTTCCAAAATATTCTGTGTATTCTGTGTAATCTATGGTCTATTTCTATTTTCATTAAAATAATCATTTTACTCTTTTATATTCGAATATAGTCGTGTTCAGTGTTTCAGTAAAATATTACATCCGCCTATTCTTGAACCCTTCCGCCTAAGTCATTCAGTGAGCTTGTCTCCCCATGTTAAATAGGAGGAAATCCTCTTTCTGTTTTTAATATCCGATTTATGCCGATCTACAGTATATATTATGCTAACTAGTCACCCGTGAAATTGGTTTTATTGTTACGTAGTAACTTGCTTACTATACATCTCCCCCTTTAAAAGTTAATTTTTAACGTCTAAAACGAGAGAAATTAACTCTATTATCCCTCCATTAGTTCAAGCACTTTCCTATGGTTACAAGTTTACATACATCAATTATTCAGTACATTCAATTATTACATGTTTACATAATACGTTTGTTACAAATATTTAGTTACATTATTGTAATTATATGGTACATTCTACCATATATTTCTGGTTACATTTATTAAATATTATTGACAAAATACAGATTACAACCCACAATATTACAATATATATTTGCTTATGTTATCTACTAGATAATATCTAGGTTAGTATCTTATGTGATTAACAATATTTCTTTTTAGTTTCACTACAATAATCTTATCTTAGTGTTAATATAATATGAATTAATTCTTTAATATAATATGAATTCTTAAAATCTATTACAATTTATATTATTTTTTTCCATCAGCATGTTAATTATGTCTAATATATGCTAATATGTTCCTCTATGTCTTTTTATATTATTTTATAAAAATTTAATCCTACATTTTCCCTTTTTTTTCCATTTTTTTTCTACGTTTATATTTTTTCTTAAATATATATTTTCCATTATATGATTATATTATTATATTTTATATCTAGTTAATATTACTATTCCTATTACTGTTATTTGATTATATCTTTTTATTGCAGGTCCAGTCGTCCAGACTAGCAATAAACTATTTTAGTTTTCGCGTTTTTTCTAACTACTGTTTCTAATTGCACGTGAATTACGCTTGAGTCTGACCTAATACCTGAACCAGGGGCGTAAATAGGGGGAGGCCTCCTAGGCCAGAGCCCATAGTGAAATTGCAGGTTAAATTAAAGCATTTCATGTATATTTACACTGTTTATAGTTTTTCGCCATGATTAATTTAGCCGGTTGATTAAAATCGTTTTTGAGGAATCCACAAGGAAATGAAATTTGATCCCTAACAGCGCTTTCAGCGTTAACTATCTGTTTCCTAGTTTGTTCTATAAATCCTTTCTTTATGGCGTCTTTTTAATATTGCCGCCTGTAATTCTTTCTTAGTTTTATATTTTTTAACTTTTACTGAACTGTCCGCAGAACTAGTTTCAATATCTGAACTATCGGATTCTGTCATATAATATATAACTAAACATATCAGGTACATATAATTTATATAAATTATATTTATTAATTTACTTAGTCAAATCTATATAACAATTATATACTATAATCGTAGTTTATTATTTTACTAATTCCGTTAATAAGTATTTATGGAAATAAGTATTTAATTACCAATATAGTATTTATTCTACATGTATATACTATTATTATTTATAAAACAATCAACACGTACCTACCTACCATCACCAAAATGAATAATACGTATATGTATATTATTATCCACAAAATTACCAATACGTATATACTGTTACTTACAAAATAAACAACATTCACATAATAAAATTATTCATAAAATAAATTGAGGTGCGACAATCCAAAAACGTGCTATTTCCATTTTACACTTTTTTGAGAAATCACGTTTTTCTATTTGTCCACGATTTTGGAAATAGTACGTTATGTATTTAATTCAATTATATTCCCTATCTTCACACTATGGGAAATAGTACATTATGGCCTACTTTGGAAATAGTACGTTTTGTACAATTCGTGGAATTGTTTCGTTTTGCGTCAATTTGTCAATAAACAAACTATTTAACACGGAAAATACTAAGTTTTGACGTAATTTTGGAAATAGGGCATTTAGACAAATTTTGGCTTTGGAAATAGACAATAGTGCGTTTTGCGTCGTTTATGAGTTTCTGATTGATTTTAACAAGGGAAATAGTATACGTTTTGTCACAATTTGATTGCACTATTCGATTCCCTGCCTTAATTTCTATAAGAATCAATTTATAACTCAATTTCTTCAATTTTGGCAATAGTACGTTTTGGATTGTCGCCCCTCAACTGCGTAAACGCGCGTTGTACGTCGTAAATGGATGAGTGCCTACAGAGCCGCATTTAGGGAGGGGCGCTGGGTACAACTGCCCCGGGCGTCAGTATTTTAGGAGCGCCAAAATTTTGTGGTCAGAAATTTGTTTAATTGTGAATAATTAAAATTTTATAATTTTAATTATTTTAATAACAGTATTATATAATATAATTTAGTGTAATAGTATTATATATATAAAAATAAGTGTACATTTTGAATAAATCTTATAGCTCAAGATCCACCGAACCGATTTCGATAAAAATTTCAGGGCATATTAAGATTTATATGTAGATGGTTTCTGTGAAGTTTGTACGCTGTGCGATAAATGGTTCCGGAGTTATGGCCTCATAAGTGCACACCTGGCGACATGACCAAAAACAACAACAAAATGTATGAAAAATGAAAAAAACGTCTGTTGACATGACAACAACAATTCTATTTTCTAGATAAATATTAATTGGTTTGAGATTAAACGAGATTGATTTTTATTCAATTTCAATTGTATGGATATGTAGATGGCTTCTGTGAAGTTTGTACACTGTACGATGAGTGGTTGTGGTCTCTTAAGTGCACAACTTTTGACATGGCCAAAAAAAAATAAAAATAATAATGTATTATATTTTGGTTGCTATTGGTTAATCGGGAATGTTTGTTGATTTGTATTATTATTTTTCGTCAATATATACATATATAATATATAATTGAATGTTTATGTGTAGATTATACCTTTGGGTAGAAGATTGGCTAATTTAAAAAATTAAGTTTTTCTTATTCATCATTATTACGGTTATGTTAGGATTTTATATAATCGATGAGTTGGTACACTTAATGGGCAACGAAGTGCACGGGTTCATCCACCATAGATAGAATACGACAAACTTGGTATAACTTTAATACTTTAGAGTTAAATCATACACTTACGTACACACAGCACGGGGTCCGCGATCTACCGCAGGTAGATTGCCTACCTGATAATGTACTGCAGTGAAACAGAATTTTTATTCCGGGCAACGGAAAAGTTAAGATTAATTTTGAAACCATACACTAAATATTAAATAACAAATTGAACAAAGTCACATAGACTAGAGTTGGTACACTTAATGGGCAACGAAGTGCACGGGTTCAGCTAGTATTATATATAGTTTAAGTATTATGCTGTTTGAAATGTTTTAATTAATATTTATTTGCAGTTTCATATAATTTTATATTTAATTTCTTCATGAAGTATACCTACCTACCTACTTAAATATGTTAAAAAAAACAACTTATATGATGAATTATAAGCAAGGTTTAAGTGACATAAATTCAAATGTATCTATGCGGAGAGAGGATCAAGCAATTACTAAACAATATTTTTAGTTTAAATTTAAACTTTAAAAAAGCACACATTGTAAAACAAATATTCTTTTCTGTGCTCAATATCTAAAAGGTTAATGAGAATCTATCTCCCATATTTTTTTGTGGGAGCAATTTTTTTTCACTGGGACTTAAAGGGCGCCAATTTTTTTTGTACTGAGGCTCAAAATGTCTAAATGCGGCACTGAGTGCCTATCAAATAACACGTAAAACGTTCAATCGCCTATGCTACGCGTGTTAACACGTTAACGGACATGACTGCTAATGCAGTTATGCAAATTACTGTAATTCGGGAGTCACTCTGATTGGGCATTATCCATGGATTTTTATATATTTTTAATCAATATTTGATTTTTTTTTTTGCCCGAATTGTTAGTAAGTCACAATAGGACACTAGATAATTTCCAATGTGGTGAAGCCACAAGACACGCAACTGCTCTCATGCCATTTTACGACTTTTAATATAAAACTGCTATACCAGTCATGGTCATATTACGACTTAAATCAGTATGACTGCTTTAGCAGTTACTCTCCGTCAACGTGTTAAATTTCGTTACGGTTTATTTCCTCACCCGTTCTGCTCACCCAGTTCCGCGATGTTTCATGAGTAGGTACGCGCTTGTACCGCGTTCGAATATTATTAAAACAATCTCCGGTTAATTACTCGTCCGTAAATCCCTCTAATAATATTCGACTTTCTATCCCTTATGTTTCTATTATTACCAATTTATTTCTTTAAATGATTTAATTTTCTAACTTACGCGCTCTGACCATTTAATTTTAACAAAAAAAAAAATTAACTTTTCATTAATCATTAACAATTATTCTATTCATTTATTCGTATTAATATTATACTAAATCTCATCCTAGGGCCCTATAATTAATTCTTTTCCAAAAAAAAACTTTTCAAAATTTGACGTCAATTACTTTTATTCCATAAGGTCATCTACTGCCTTTTAATTCAAAATCTATTTTTCTTCAATATAATATATCAACTTATTTCTTTCAACAATTATCTATCATTCTATATTTCAACTTAAAAATTCAATATTTCACTTTAATCAATTATTTCCATATAATATTATAGGTATGTTCAAAATGCTACGCGCGTGCATCAATTTCCTAGATCAGCCTATCGCTATCTACCTATTTAATTATTTTCAATAATTACTTTAATTCATTAAATCAGTCCCTGCTGTCTATTACAAAATACCTATACCTATAGTTCCTAACAATAGCTTGTTTTTTATTTATTTTTATTCGAATATTATTTAATATATTTTACACCTCCACCAAGATATAAAATAAACGCTGATTTAATAGAACCAACGTGAGACGTGCACTTATCGAGCTACAATTTTATTTGCAATCTATCTATTTTCAACTTAATTAATTTACTCACAATAATGATGCTGCTACTGCTGTACTCATTTTTTCCATCTTATCTGCTGTCCTGTCTTTGATTTGTTCGTTGATTCCGGAGTCCCCTTGGTTGATCAGACCTCGACTGTGATTCGTCGGAACTGGACCTCCGAAGTTGAATTTCGCCGCTTTGACTGCTTGCCTCGTCTTAACTACGTGAACCTCCTCCTACCTACTGCGCCAGTCGCCAGTGTAATATGCTGGTAGGCCAGGTGACTACTATTGTAGTATAATAGTAAGACAAGTGGCTACTAGAATATTAACGTTGCAGGTAGCAGACACTTCTTCTGATGATGTCGTCGTGGTAATTGATTAAATAAAGTAGACAGTTGTTGTATATCGTGAATTTATTATTAGTACTTCAATAATTTTGACAAAGTCCAAATCATTAGATCACGGTTTAAATATCATACAAGGTTATTGCACATGGCCCATATTGTTATCGAATAAAAATAAAATGGCTGTAACTTTAAATATAAACGTTCATATTAGTCCTTCCCGACGATTCTTTCACGGGCATCCGTCAGGGTTTTCCTTTGAATCGTTATAGTTTGCTATAATTATTACTTATTAGTTCAGTTACCACACTACAGTTCAGTTACTAAGTGCAGTACTCCAGTATTACTATCAGTTGTCAGTTTTTCACTATAGTCATACAATTTAAAATGAACGCTGAAAAATTAATTGAATGTGTACGAACACACTCAGCACTCTTGGCTGTGTACGATCTTAGTGATAAAAAAGTCGTTTGCGAAACAAAAAAGGTGCTCTGCTGTACAGTAGGTTACAAGTGAGTCACTGTAAAATGGATAGTATTAAATTTGAATTCAATGATATAATATCATTGTATAAGAAAAACGATTCTGAGCGGAGACGGTATGTCAATCTAGGTATAAGACGTATTATATACTTATCTATAGTAATAAAAAAAAATTTACCTATAATAAATTCCAAATTAATCATATCACAATATCCATTAGGTGTACTTATAATGGGTTATACGTCAACAACGAACCCTGATACTATCATAGTCCATACTCCATAGATATATAATAGTGTACTTTAGAAGTTTCAAGTACCCACGAATAATATTACACAATCACAACAAAATAACTAAAATAGTTATTCTAGGTTTTTTTTATGTAATTTTGTCCTAAGTTGAACTTAAAATTACTATAAAAATAAACTGTGTTTATGTATTTTTTAGATTTTTTGGTAACAGAATTAACTACTTACGTGGAATCTTGTTTTAAATTTTCAATCCTTAGGTATAAAAGTTGAACATTTTATTCATTTTTAACTACTAAATAATTATTCAATTTTAAATTTGATACATTTTGTCGAAATTCGATCTTTAAATGCTTATAAAAAAAAATTGTGCCTATGTATTTATAATATTTTTCAACTGATTTTGTAACAATACATCAGGAGCCTTGTATTAAACTTTTACACTTTTTGGCCCAACAGATAAAACTTTATTGATATTTATAGAATAAAAAACTAAAAAAATTGGAAACTGAAAATGTCCGTAAACAGCTCCAAAGGAGACTCAAAAAGAGTCAAAATATTTTGAAAATTGTATGGTGTATAGGAAATGCTAATATAAATATTCAGTGAAATTTTCATGTATCTACAGTTATTCGTTTTTGAATTACAACCAAATAAGGAAATCGCTACTTGAGAAATCGAATGAATATCCAATGTTGTAAAAATTTGAATTTCAAATGCTCATAAATATTTAATTTGACTTTCTTATAGACATTTTTTTTTGATAAAGGTAGATAATCTTATAAGGAATCTTGTATTACATTTTAAAAAATTATATTTAAAAAGAAAAATTTTTACGAATTCTTAACTCAAAATAATTTGCTAATTTTCTTGATTTTTCCTTATTTTGTCAATTTTTGAACTTTAAATGCTTTTAAAAAAAAACTGTGACTAAGGATTTTTAATATTTTTCAAATGACATTGTAACAATATAGTAGGAGCCTTGTATTAAATTTTCAAGCTTTTTTAACCAACAAATAAAATTTAATTGATATTTTTAGAAAAAAAACTAAAAAAAAATGAAAAATTAAAATTAACAATTCAAAATAAATCAAAACGTTTTGAAAATATTATCGTGTATAGAAAATGTTAATATAAACAACCAGTGAAAATTTCAAGTGTCTACGGTCATTTGTTTTAAAGTTACACCAAAAACCAAATTCAATTTTGCGTAAAAATTTCAGTTTTTCTTTAATTTTTCTTTTGTTAATCTTGTCGCTTGTGAAAACTATTGGGAATTTTAAATTTTGACCAGCCAAAAGTACCAACTAGATTCACTTTCCCGTCGTACAAGTTACTGAAGTTGAAAATAGAAGCATTATTTCGACTACTAATCGTGTACACAGACACAAAAATAAAACACACATCATTGTAAAATCAATACATTCATCGTTCTACTCAGAATCTAAAATATAGCGATAGCACCTGGAAAGATCGTACTTGGAAAATTATAGGCGAAGAATTAAACCAACCAGGTATGTCAATGTACCTACCTATTTTTAATATTTTTAAACTGATGCTATTGTAACAATGTGTGAAGAGCTTTAAATTATATTTTCAAAGTTGTTTGCCGAACAAATAAATTTGTATCGACATTTAACCCTTTCACTGCTATGGACGCATATATGCGTCCAACGTAGGCAACTCTGTGATGCTATGGACGCACATATGCGTCTTTTCATTTTAAAAATCATTTTGAGAATTTTAAGAAACCATTTTGAGAAACCCTGGCTAAGAGATATACAATTCAACTTGGTAAGTTTTGTTCCAATTTTTTTTTTTTTAATTTTTTCAGATTCAGTGAGTATATATCTATATTTTTAAGGTGGAAATACTAGTTAAATAATTTATGAAATATATAGTCAGCACAGAGCAGTTGCATTCGATTTTTATGGTCAGCAGTGAAAGGGTTAAATAAAAAATTTTACTTGCTATTGATTTGATAGTTTTTGATTGTTTGTTGAATTAAACGTTTCTAGGTTCTATTAAAATAACTAAATAACAACCAAACCGTTTTGAAATTAATTATTTATTTGTATTATGTATTAATATTATAAATCAGACTATATGCCACCGATATCACAAACTAATTAACTATAATACCTATCAATTCTATGAACATTTCACTTTTTTTACCCAAAAAAACTGCACTTTTCCACATCATTCCATATTTTCATACGATAATCATTAATCTACAAAAGCAGCGTTCTTAGTTCTGATGACATTCGTATTTATACATTTTATATTACATAATGATTATGATAATTGACCAGTGGTGCAACTATGGCTGAAATGTTGGGGGGCTGTAGCCCCCACCTGACATTACATGAAAAGTAACCCCTGGGGGCGATGCCCCCACGACCCCATAAATGTTCACTTAAAAGTTAAAACTATAAAAAAATCATACAAAAAATATCAATTATTTATTTACCCAAATATTTATATTATTATTTTCAAACATAAACAATAATATTTTTTGCTTAATACCTTTATATTATATATTATAATATATCCCCAAAATAAAATATTACGTTTCCTAATAATATTTTAAAGATATATAAAAAATAATTATTATTATTAGAAGTATATTATTAGATTTTACAAGTTTTACTTAATATAGGTAGATACCTACCTAAAATATTTAAAATATTATAAAATAAAAATATTTCGAATAATTGATACATCAAATAAAATAAATTATTATTAAATAAATAAATAATGAATGTAGGTACCTAACCAATAATCTTTTAAAAGAACTATTAACATATGTTGTTTCACATCGTGATATAAAACAAAACAATATTATTGTTAATTTTGAATACTATTTATTACGTATTAATTTTTTAATGAAAAGTATACCTATATTATATAAGTATAATAATATATTTGTAATTAAATATTAATAGTGTAATAATTACACTAATAAGGTTTTAAAAATGCCATGTGGTTGTCAGTAATATTGTAGTCTGGGGCCTGGGGGTTATTTTTTCTATGGTCGGGGATTTTTATTCTGCCATTACCAATCTCTATGTTACAGTTCAGTGCATAGGTTTACTGTAAAATGATGTGTATTTTAATCTAACAAATAATTTAAATTATACTAACATAAATTGTTTCCCTAAGAGGGCTGGAGCGTAATCCATTCTAAGGAGTAAAAACTAGGCATTTTATATTTCAGTTCATATGGGTCTTGTGAATGTGTTGAAAGTAAATGAACATTAGTGTGTGTAATTCGTAGTACCAATCACGTTGTATATGGGCATCATAATACTTCAGTCATTTTACCTACGCGCATGTAGATGTCAACACTTATTACTTTATAAAATTACAAACATTTTTTTTTCAAAAAATACTGCCAGTGACTTCAATCACTACGCTCAGTGGGATGTTCCGATTTAAATTTTGAAAGCAGATTTGAATTCTCCTCTAAATTCACTATGCTTATTGCTTTGACTGTCGTATATTTTTCATATTCCATAACAATGTATTTAAATTTGAATTATGAATATGATATATTTTTAGTCTTTTTGTTAGTAAATTTCTAAGTAAAAAAAAATAAAAATAAGAAAAATGAAATTGTCAAAGCATAGATAATTTAGATAGACGAATTCAAATCTGCTTTCAAAATGAATATCAGAACATTATATTGGGTTAGTGGACTGAAGTCATGAGCTATGTTTTCGACTGAAAATGAATCACTCTCCAGCCCCCCTAAAACGAATACAAGCATACAGCTTATGATATTTACCATATTTATCATAGGCAATATAAAAAAAAGTTTAAATTAAAATTAAAAAAAACTAAATAATTACAATTGAAATGAATAATTTATTTTGAGGGGGCTATTACAAGTTTTTTTGGGGGGGGCTAAGCCCCTCCAGCCCCCCTCCCCTAGTTGTGCTTATGTAATTGACCCCGAAAAAAATGCAGGGGCTCCTGCCCCTCATCCCTCCTGTGTAAGCCCTGGGATATATAATATAATATATATGTTTAATTGAATTATAGAATAAAGAGCGTAATACAGTGGTTATAAAATCCGTCCCGTTAAGTGTGAAAGCATGGGCACGGGTGACGCCAACGGATAAAATTCCGACCCGTCACCTTTCCGTCGTAATGTGAATAGACCTTAAGGGTAAGGTCCATATCATGCATATTAAAATATCATAGCATAGCCAGTATAAGTCGCGTCCCTTATGCTGTCGTTTTAATTCCTTAACGTGATAAAATGCAGATATAGTGGGGTGGGGGGGGGGTACTGTCGAGAAAACTTTGTATATTTAAGCCATGACTCGGATTATATAATAATAATAATAATAATCTTTATTAACGGAAATTTAATTCCAAATTACATTTTTTTTTTATGTATATAATATAATACAAAATGTTTATATCTATGAGTTTATAATGATAGGTATGAATTTATAATTTACAAAAATAATTTACAACAATTTTAAAATTTATCAAAAGGTATACACAGAATACAAAGTAATACATGAAAAACTTAAATAAATAATAAAAAATAAAAACAAAAATCTTTATAATTTTTTGTTTTATAAAATTCGTCAAGATGTATTAAAAAAATCAATATTTTCAACAAAATTACCAGCTAACATTAGAATGTTTGACGGCGAATTAGACATGTAGGACGTGGTTACAGGTTATGTAAAATAAGTTTTTTTTTCTAGAATTTTTGCATTTATTTTAAATTAAGTTTTGGAAGATTTCAGGGCAATCAATCATTATTATTATATTTTGTATAAAAATTTTAGTTTTATTTGAAGAAAAACGGGTTTCAAGCGAAAATATGTTAAAATACTTGATTCCACTTCGTAATCTGAATGTGGAGTTCTAAAGACAAAACATGAAAACATAGAAACGAATAAAATATTTTGAACTTCTCTAAACTCTGTATGCTAGTTTTTGAATATGGATGCCAAATTAGTAATGCATAATCAAAATGAGAACGGACAATAGATTGGTATTAAGTTTTTAATGCAAATTGATCTCTAAATTTGCACCATGTGCGTTTTAAAAAACTAATTTTGCAAACGCTTTGTTCCTAATATAATTATATTATATCGTATGGTGTCAATGCAAAGGAAATGTCAGTTGTCACAAGTATATTCAATATATGGATCGGTCACTTTTATCGCGTGCGATGACGCTACGAGTTGTCGATCAGTATCGGATTTCCAATCGTAGCCAAAGCCCGTATACTTTGTACCCATCTGACGAAAAAAACAAAAATAACTTTGTATAGTCATATAATTTGAAAAGATATTTCCACGTGTTTGACTAAAATACTTAAACATTACCAGTTTAAAAATCGGCCTATATAATATACACCAGTGCCGTATATACGAAATATTTTCAGTATGGGCCAGTTTATCAGTTATCACTAGTCAAGCAATCAAGCACAGTAAGACTAACATAGCCCCATAACTATACATTTTTTAGGGAGCTGGGTGGTTATAGTTATGACATATTATACAGTACTAATGAAAATTGTGAAATTTAATTTTATAATTTATGTAAATTAATTTTTCGATTCTTTTTAAACAATATGACGGTGGTCATTATATATTTTAACATTATCTTACTATGAATTTAACATCATAGTCAATAAGTCATCAAAGCCAGTCCTGACAATCTAATATTTCTTTGTTGATTTCTTAAAAACAATTTTAACCAACCGGCTAACTTAATCGTAATGAAAAACTGTAAACAGTGTAAATATACACGCAAGTTTACTATGGGCGCTGGCCTAGGGGCCTCTCTCCCCATATACGCCACTGCTATGCACGATGCACCCCCCTGATAAAATTCCTGCCAGGGGCCTGTGCAAAAAACTTAATATCGAAGTGCTGCCGCGGCAGTGTTATAGGGGACATTAAAAAGTTATTGTTGAGCTCGCACAACAACGGCGACAAAAACCTCTCATGAAAATCCACCTCGAGTATGCGTCGATTGCTGGTGTCAGTGGCGGAACTAGGGGGGTGAAGCCGGGGATTGATCCCCGGCTTAAAATTTAGTGGGCCGTAATTTTTCTTTAGTTCTTTATTTAATGCTTGGTGATAGAAGTTAAGAAACATTTTATTTCACATTATTTGTTTATGATGTTGTAGTGATGCCGTTGGAATTAATGAAAAAAAAAATAAAGTTAATGGTATTATGAATAGATTCGTATTAGTATACTCAGTATATACTGGTATACTGGCATTAGCATACCTACTGCAAGCATATACAACTAATATACTATAATTATTAAGATTCTGATTTCTGAGTGAAAATGTAACTAGTAACTATACATACGCATTTATTGATGCTGTGTTTTCGTTAAAATTTCTGATACCTACACACTAACTGTTATAAGATTATCAATCAACGTACGAGACGTATATTAAAAATGATGTTAATATATAGTTTATAATAATATAATATTATATATTTATAATTAATTTACCAAGATACATTTGTTTATGTTTAAAAAAAAAATTTGATTTTAAATATTTACTTTTTCATTTTTTCTATTATAAATTGTTTAATTAAATACAATTTTTTACTGGCCTAAATTGTGTACCCTAATCAGAATAAAAGATTTTATATTTTACCATAAAAATCTATTATAATTGAAGGCTGAGGCGCATAGAACTAAAACAGCAAAAGTGTTTATACAGGATAGGTAGGTAATTAAAGTTTTGATTATTTTTCAACATTTATATATACTAATATTATTATTATTTCTAATAATAAATACAATTAAGTAACCACTACAGTATTTCCAGTAATTAAAAATGTATCAACAATATGTTAACTAAGTTTTTAAATTTAAAGTGTTTTTGGTGTGATAGTTTATTAGTATAAACTTGGTTACACCACAGTCCACAGAATATATTAATTACTATATATTATTATTATGTGTTTAAAAGTTAATAAGTATGTTTGTAATTTTAGTTCCAGTTATGATAAACAATTGTAGGGAATGATATTGTATTTTCAATCTTGGTCTATGATTGGGCTTAATTTTAATATTTTCCCCGGGCGTAAAAATTCTTAGATCCACCTCTGGCTGGTGTACGATAAAATTTGAAACGTTCGCAGGACCGTATTAGAGCATATGCACTATTAGGCACTGTGCACGTTAGCACAACAAGTAAAACATTATATAGGTACCTACTTACAAACTCGCATAAAAAACCCACTTCGAGTATGCGTCGAGTGTTAGTGTACGATGAAATTTGGAACGTTCGCAGGGCTGTATTAGATCATATGCACTATAGCCTATAGGCACTGTGCACTTTAACACAACAAGTAAAACATTATATAGGTACCTACCAGTGGCGTAGCCAGGGGGGGGTTTAAACACCCCCCATTGACATTTTCCTCCCTAATAAAAATATTGTTTATAGGGTTTGGGACTGCTCACATTATTTTAGATAAGTTATAAATTTGGCTTATGAAATATTTTAAATGTTTGATCAAACAAAGTTTGAATTTGCATATTTTAGGAAAAGTGTACATTTGAGCGATTTTTCGCATATTTATGCATATTTTGCATTTTTCTAACTTAAATGTAGGTACATACAATTGTCGGGAAAAATCATATTTGGATACCATTGAAAAATATCTTTAAAAATATTACGATATTCGTATGTTAATATGTAATATTCGTATGTTTGGTTAGGTCACTGTATAATGGATGGTATTAAATTTGAATTCAACAATATATTATCATTGTATAAGAAAAACGATTCTGAGCGGAGACGGTATGTCAGTCTAGGTATGAGACATATTATATACATATCCATGGTATTAAACAAAAAATTGACCTATAATAGGTGCCTATAATAAATTCTAAATTAATCATATCACAATATCCATTATAGGTACTTATAACTTGTTATACATCAACAACAAACCCTGATACTATAATAGATATATAATAGTATACTTTAGAAGTTTCAAGTACCCACGAATAATATTATACAATCACAACAAAATAACTAAAATAGTTATTCTAGATTTTTATTATGTAATTTCGTCCAAATTTGAACTTAAAATAACTATAAAAATAAACTGTATTTCTGTATTTTTTAGATTTTTTGGTAACAGAATTAATTATTTACGTGGAATCTTATTATACACTTTCAATCCTTAGATATAAAAGTTGAACATTTTATACATTTTAACTACAAAATAATTATTCAATTTTAAATTTGATAAATTTTGTCAAAATTCAATCTTTAAATGCTTATGAAAAAAAATTGTGACTAAGGATTTTTAATATTTTTCAACTGATATTGTAACAATATATATTAGGAGCCTTGCATTCAATTTATACACTTTTTAGCCCAACAGAAAAAACTTTATTGATATTTATAGAAAAAAAAAAACTAAAAAAATTGAAAACTGTAATTGTCCGAAAACATAGTCAAAATATTTTCAAAATTGTACAGTGTATAAAAATTGTACAGTGTAATGCTAATACGAACATTCAGTGAAATTTTTTATGTATCTACAGTTATTCGTTTTTGAATTACAACAAAATAAGGAAATCGCTACATGAGAAATCGAGTGAATATCCAATGTCGTAAAATTTGAATTTCAAATGCTCATAAATATTAAATTTGACTTTCTTGTAGACATTTTTTTTTGATAAAGGTAGATAATCTTATAAGGAATCTTGTAGTACATTTTTAATATTAGATTTAAAAAGAAAAAATTTTACGAATTCTTAACTCAAAATAATTTGCTAATTTTGGTGATTTTTCCATAATTTGTCAATTTTTGAACTTTAAATGCTTATTAAATAAAATTGTGACTAAGGACTTTTAATATTTTTCATCTGCCTTTGAAAAAATATACTAGGAGCCTACTTATCGTGTACACTGTACACAGACACAAAAAAAAATAATAAAAAAAAAAACACACATCATTTTAAAATCAATACATTCATCGTTCCACTCAGAATCTAAAACGTATTTCACTGGACACATAAAATCACATCATAGCTACACTAAAATTGAAACATGGTATAATATGTAAATCTTGAGTGCTGAGAGAACCGATAATGAAAAGTGAACTCTTATGGGCTATGACTATTTTGTCTACTGACAATATTGACTGTTTATAAATTTAAATATACATGACTACATGAGCATAACCTAATTAGTTTTTATTTAAAAATAACCTATTTATGCCAAAAATATTTTACAATATGTTTTTGAGAATTTACATTTTGATTTGTATCAATAAAATAAAATAATATCATATTACTTATTAGTATTAGTTATTAGTATTTAATATTTATTAATTATTATTATTACAATATGCCCGTATTCCACAGTATGGTATATTGGTATGGTATATCTTTATATATATGATGCACCTATGCCTTATGTTATAATGTAATTGGGTATCGCTATATTATAATATATGTATTTTATTGAGTTATTTTTCTTCAATAATGCTGGTTAATGGAACAAGAAATAAATTTAACTATGTTTGTAATTGCCTATTCTAGTAAATGGTTATGTATTATCAATAATAATTTTTATTTTTATTATATTTATTATTGAATTATTTAAAAATTAACTAAACTTGAATTTGATTAAAAGTAACTCGTTATTTATTAAGCTCATATCAATTAAAATAAGTTAAGTTAAAAATTAAGTCAATGAAAATTAAATTTTAAACATTTAAGTTAAAAGTTAAAATTAACTTATGCCCAGGCTTGATAATCTATAATATTACACCATAATGTACAGTTTATACCTTATCAACTGTTGATTTTGTCTAACTACTGTTATCACATATAATATTATTTCTCTATTCTTATTAATCGATCGATTACTAGTCTTAATCATTGGGCCACGTCCGTTTGAAATTAAAAATACGGATACGTCTAAAGACGTATATTAGCACGTTCAACGCCGCCCGTGATTTTAAGAACAACGAAAAAAACTAAAAACACCCATACTTTTAAATGTATAATTCATTGTCAATGGCCTATTTTAGTTTCAGGGTTTATTAAAAAAAAAATGCGATTTAATAATATTATAGCGTGTATAAACGTTTTTGGAATAAACACTGTTGACGAGTATACGCTTCAGTGGCGTTGAAAGTGTTTAGAGACGACGCAGGCGACGCAGTGGCAGCAGGCTCATATTAATTTTAGACTGAATAATAATAATAATTAGGGCACGGATGTTGTAGTACTAAAAAAATAGTAAAATTGTTTGCAGTATTGCACTAAAAAATACCAAAATTGCACTTAAAATATTAAAAATTGCACTAAAAAATAACAACGTTTTGTTATAAATGTTTTAAGTTTACTGTTATAAATTATAATCTAAAATTCTAAATAATTCAAAAAAATATATATACATTACATTATAATCATGCCATTATAAATTTTTTATATTATACATCATTGCACTGTACTATAAGTGCAGAGCCGCATTTAGGGGAGGGCACTGGGTACAACTGCCCCGGGTGCCAGTATTTTAGGGCGGTGCAACTCGTTTGCGCACAATCCAAATTGTTTACCTAGATATCGATGACTCGTTTGCGCACAACATAAACACTGCATAACATATATTTTATATTTTTAAATTTGGACTAACTTAAGTAATTGATTATCAGTACATCAGCATATCAATATTCAATATATCATTATCATCATTGAAAATAATCGACGTGTATTAAACATAATATTTTTAACACGTTCAACGCCGCCCGTGATTTCAGCAATTATACCGCGACGCCGCGTTGCAGGCATCCGTTGTAGTATCGTATATAACGCCAAATGAAACAAATTATTGTATTTTCAATATTATTAGTGGCAAAGTAGCCATATTGCATGATACAGTATGTTACTATTATTAAATAACAGTAGAAAAATTCATAATATAATAATATATCTAATATACACCCTGTATACGTTCATATACATTTTCTTGGGAAGGCCGTCAAAAACAACGATTATCAGTATCTAATAATAACGAAAACTCAAACCAATTATAGATTTAAATTTAGAGTTTATTGTCTACACCCTGTGTACATTTCAGAGTTTATTAAAATAAAATCGATTAAATTATGGCGGATACAAACGTACATGTTACTGACGCGTAAACGCGTCACTGGCCCAATGGAATAAACTCTGTTGCCGCGTATACGCGTCAGCGGCGTTGAAAGTGTTAAGCAGTCGTTCTCCAGAAAGCGGTACTACCTACTGACTAGTGACTATGGATATCGAAATTTGTAATATTTTTGAAAGAGAATTTCGAACTTTAAAATCTAGTGATACACATTTTAGGTGTACAAATAAAAAATGTTCCTTGAGTGATGTAGTAAGGTTAGTTAATAATAAAAAATATAAAATTTTAAAAATTAAAAACACGCATAGAACCACTATTACTTCTTATAAATTGTATAATTATATATTTATTCAGAACAGACACACACGACATGCACATTTTTAATCTGTACAAAACAGATGGTCCTAAGCCTATATTAAAGTGAGAAGAGAAATGTGCTGTTCTGCTCAAAGTGAAATGTGCGCAAATGAGTTGTACCTTTATAATTTAAACCCAAAATATGTGTGCGCAAACGAGTTGTGATTTTGTGCGCAAACGTGCCGTAAAAAAGGTAAATGTGCGCAAACGAGTCGCACCCATTTTAGGGGCTCCAACATTTTGTGGTCAGAAATTTGTTTACTTGTGAATTATTAAAATATTATAATTTTAATTATTTTAATAACGCAATATTATATAATATACAATTTAGTATAATAGTATTATGCTGTTTGAAATTCTTTTAATTAATATAAATTTGCAGTTTTATATAATTGTATTTTATTTATTCATGAAGTACCTACCTACTTAAATATGTTAAAAAAAGGCAACTTATATGATAAATTATAAGCAAGGTTTAAGTGACATAAATTAAAATGTATCTTAGCGGAGAGAGAATCAAGCAGTTACTAAACAATATTTTTGAAAAAGCACACATTGTAAAACAAATATTTTTTTCTGTACGCAAAATCTAAAAGGTTAATGAGGATCCATATTTTCCGTGGGTAGGCCCCTTAGGGGGGAGCAATTTTTTTTCACCGGGGCTTAGGGGGCGTCAATTTTTTTTTTGCACAGGAGCGCAAAATGTCTAAATGCGGCCCTGTATAAGTGTTTGTTTTAAATTTTCGAAATCAAACCATCTTCGATTTGGAGGTAGATGTAAGCGGAGCGTATTTAAAATAAGATAAACCGCTTAAGTCTTCGGGTAAACCATCGAACGATTTTCTTTGTCCAGTTAGTATATCATTGATTTTAATAATGGTTTTAAGTCATATATAAGTTTTAATATTGCTACAATAGTTGTATAAATGAGTAAATTCGACAAAATTGCAATAAAATTAAAAAAATCCCAAAAATTGCACTTAAAACTTTTAGATTTGAATTCGTACTTACATGAAACGTATTTAAAACTTACTTAGCAATTAATTGAAAAAGTAGAAAAAAAGTTGCAAATGCAACATCATCAGTGCCCTAATAATAATATTGTTGGTCTGTGTGGTTGAACCCGGGTTGATCGGGATAGTAAAAACGCTACTAAAACGTACGAACTAAAATCGAAAAAGGTGGGTAAGTGGATGTCGCTCTGCTGTACAGTAGGTTACAAGTGGGTCACTGTATAATGGATGCTATTAAATTTGAATTCAATGATACAATATCATTGTATAAGAAAAACGATTCTGAGCGAAGACGGTATGTCAGTCTAGGTTTAATACAAATTATATACATATCTATGGTATTAAAAAAAAATTGACCTATAATAAATTCCAAATTAATCATATCACATTTTCACAATATCCATTAGGTACTTATAACACGTTATACATCAACATCAACAACAAACCCTGATACTATCATATATATGCTGTGACTACGTACATATTATAATAGTAATAATATATGAAATGTTATATTATATTATGCTGTATTAAGTATAATACGCTTGTAGTATAATATATTATTTTCAATAATAGATATAAATGCGGCAGAGGGCACGTAACCCAATAATAGTAATAATATAAACGTCCGGGAGGCCATATCGATAAGAGTATAGAACGCGCGTTTATCCACATTCTGGGAAAGACAAAAAGCCGTAAACAACAAAATAGATAACTTTGAGAAATATATAATCCCAATTAATATTATTCGTAGAGGACGCCCGAAATGACGTCAGGTATACGCAGCCATGTACCATTTTATATACTAAAAATGCTATAGGAGGGATATAATAGGAAAACCGACGAAATACGTCGATGGACAAGTGTCCATCAGACGAACACCAGCCAAGACAACGAGCACTATAGCAGGACAGCCACAAAGTCAATACTAAGTCACAACCCGTTTACCACTATTTTATAATTTAATTATTTGGACTTAGAATATTTTCGTGTTAAATAAATACAAATAAACTATCATTATACCAACAACTTGTCATTTTCATTCAAAATACCATCAATATTGAGTTGAAGTAGTTGGCACGTTACAAAATTGGCGCTGTGGACAGGGTGTCTCAAAAGATACTTAGAAGAAATCGAGGAACAATTAAAAAATCTTTTCGAAATTTTTCAACTTCTAAAATTCAATCACGGAGGGAAATTCATCACTGGACCACCGTTGGGAGATTGATCACCTTCCAGCAACTCCGAGAAAGAATCCTGTATAACTGAGTAACACACAACTACAATCAACATTTCACCAAGCAATGGAAGCACCCGCTGTACCAGCTGCGTTGTTGTAAGTATAATTACGTGAATAATATCGAGGTGTTCGTCTCCTATGGTATATGCATGACCATAGTATATAGTAATAAGTGAAGAAAATAGTCGTGTTAAATAATATAAGAAATTTTAGGAACTTTGAACTTTCGTTTCAACAAACCGAAATTGTGTTGAATTTTACCAGTGTTTTAATAAAATAAATCGATAAATTTTCAAGGATTAAATTAAATAACATTTGAATAAAATAATAATTTATTTTAAAATAACGTCGCGAATTATTTTAAATAAATTAAAAATTTTTAACTTTAAATTAAATTAAATAAAATTTTATTTTCAGGTATTTTATGTTTCAATCATTTTAATAGAATAAGATAGATATTGTTCAGTACTTTAAGTCATTTCTAAATAAAATAAAAATAATAAATTTATTTATAATAAATTTATTCAATAAATTAAATTAAAATAAAATAAAATAATAGATTAAATTAAATAAAATTTTTAACCATTCTAATAAATTAAATTCATTAACATTAAAATAATTTAAAAATAATAAAATAATTTAAAGCAATAAAATAATTTAAAATAATAAAATAATTTAAAATAATAAATTAAATTAAAATAATATTTAGTTTTAAACTAAATCTTCAATCTTTAAATAAAATAAAACAATAATTTTATTTTACAATAAAATTATCCAATCGGTTAAATAATTTAATTTAATAATTCAATTTTAACTTAACATAATAAATAATTTAAAATAAATTTCAAATTATTTAAATAAAATAGAAATAGTACTTTGATTTTAAAATAATTTTCAATCATTTGAATAATTTAATTTAACAATTTAATTTAATCATTTAATTAATTTAACATAATAATTTAAATAAATTTTAATCGTTTAGTTAAACAATTTAATTGTTTAGGATTATAATTTTCATATTCAAATATAATTTTTCTGATTGATTAATTATAGACGTTTGTACCTACTATTTAATTTTATTTAAGCTGAACAATTTCTATTTTACGCATCAGATTATCGAATTCAATTGTGTTGATTATTATAATAATTTGAGTTAACTAATAACTTTATAGAATAATACAATTATTTTAGGAATAAATATAGTTATTGAAATACAACGGAAATTCAAGTCAGTTATTTAAAGAAGAAATAAATTAAAGGCATTGTTTTATTTAATTAATTATTTCAGATAGTAATTAATTTGAGAAAAATTTATTTTATTAATTAACAATTATAGTTGAAATTATTTAGGACGTTTTCACTAGTTAACAAATTTCATTCTAAAAGCAATTCATTGAATTAGTTCATGCCGATTATTATAATAAATTAAAAAATTAATTAAGAATAATTTTAAGAAAAAGGGGGTTAATTAATTATTGTTGAATATATTGGTGATTATATTGAGAATTATTGGGAATTTTATTGAAAGGCCGTGAAGTAAGTCCTTATATTTTGTGAATTTTATTGAGACAATTGATGTCTGTATTTGGAAATTTTATTTAAAGGCCGTGAAGTAAGTCCTTATATTTTGTGAATTTATTTGAGACAATTGATGTCTGTATTTGGAAATTTTATTTAAAGGCCGTGAAGTAAGTCCTTATATTTTGTGAATTTATTTGAGACAATTGATGTCTGTATTTGGAAATTTTATTTAAAGGCCGTGAAGTAAGTCCTTGTATTTTGTGAAATTATTTAGACAATTGATGTCTGTGTTGAGATTTTATTGAATTTATTATAGGCCATGTTGTAAGTCCTTTTGTTTTTGAATTTTATTGAGTTTTATTATAGGCCAAGTTGTAAGTCCTTTTGTGTTATTTGAATTTTACGACAGTTGAAGTCGAGTTATTTTATTGAATTTATTATAGGCCGTGTGTAAGTCCTTTTGTGTTATTTGTGTTATTACGACAATTGAAGTCGATATTATTGAATTTTATAGGCTATGCCGACGTGCATTTTAAGTCCTGATTTTGTGAATTTTGAATTTTACGACAATTGAAGTCGAGTTATTTTATTGAGTTTTATTATAGGCCAAGTTGTAAGTCCTTTTGTGTATTTGTGTTATTACGACAATTGAAGTCGATATTATTGAATTTTATAGGCTATGCCGACGTGCATTTTAAGTCCTGATATTGTGAATTATTTGAAGACAGTGAGTCTATATTTTGAATTTTATTTTACAAGGCCGGAATAAGTCCTTATGTGTTGAAAAGAGTAGGTTGATTTATAAAGAAAATTTTAATTCAATTAATACAGTAATAAGAGTTACTATTTTAAATAGATGTCGTATTGACTGATTAATTTGAATTAAGCAAAAAAAAAAAAAAAAAATTTAGAGTAACTAGTTAAATTAAATTTTAATTTAAATCGTATTTATTAATTAAATTAAAATTAAATCTAAAATAGGCAAGTTAAATTAAATTTTTATTATTAATAAAATTTACTTTAAATAAATTATTGAGTAATTAAATTGGATTTAAGTATTGAAGCAATCGGGTTGATTGTAAATAATTGGTAACGATTGTTATTAATTATTTATTGTTAATTATTGCTGATGTATTTTGATTGTTTGATTATTTGATTAATAATTTACTGTTTATTTTATTTTACTGTTTATTAGTTATTTCATTAAACTTCATTAGAGAATTAATTATTGCGTACGATTTAAAATTTTTGTACACTAGTGTGTCAGTTACACTCTAATTCCGTTTTCGTTTACACTATTACATTAAGTGATTATGACTATTGATTAATGAGTCAAAAAGATAATAATACTAGTTTAACTGAAAGTGAATCTGGAAGTATACAATTAATCGATCAGGAAATTAGGGAAGCAATAGTAATTAAATCAACAAGTTCTGATATAATTAATAACGAGGATAGTGAATCGAGTACAACCAGTACAAAGGAAACTGATAACGAACCAGTTACCGAAACAACAACAATTGACGATAAAGAATTATTAATTGATTTAAGTACCGAAGAAGGTTATCAATATTCCAAAGATTTCGATAGGGAAAAATATTTAGAAGCTATAAGGGAAAAAGATTTATTGAATACAAGCATACGACCGATAATAGTAAACGAAACTGAGCTACGACAGATAGGTACTCGTACGCAGAAGGGGATAATACATACACAATTAGAATACGTTAAACGAACCAAGAAAACCAAAATGCCAGGAAAGATTCCATTAGATAAGGCAACCCTCATGATCCCTACATGTACCGGCGAACGGGACGTTTACCAATTCATAAAAGCTTGCGAATTAGCATGTTCGGCAGTAGAGAAAGAAGACCTACCTATACTCACGAAATTTATTAACACCAAATTGTTCGACCAAGCTTTAAATGTGTGTCGATATAGGGACACTAGCGATTGGGAAGGTATAAAATCAATTTTATTAGACGCTTTCGAACCTCAACAATCCACTTCTTCATTGCAGGTAGCATTAAATTCAGTACGTATGAGAAGTAATGAAGACGTAGGTGCATATGCGCGAAGGGTAGAACAATTATATTTCAACTTATGTGTAGCAAGTACAAAAGGTAAAACTACAGAGCAGGCAAATACAATCCGCGATCAGTTAAAGGAACAGACATTGGTAGTATTCATTAAGGGGTTAATACCTAGTTTAAAGACCATTGTGAAATCTCAAAAACCACCCACTTTAGAATTAGCTATTCAGGTTGCTAAGGACGAAGAGACCGAAATTAAGTCTGAGTCAGATGCATACCAATATTATGGAGGCAATAGTTCAGGTAGACAAGTAAACAACTCCACCAGGGAAACCAATAATTCTAATAGGCGGAATAATAATTTTAATAATCGTTATAATTACAATTCATCCACTAATAATAGACCGAATCATAACAATAACAATTCACAGAGACAAATTTACAATCCTAGAGATTCGAATTATATTAGACCACAGTACAATCGAAATCCGAATTTTAATAGACCTGATAATAGGAACAGTTTCAATAATAACCAATACCAGCCTCGCAACAATAATAATTTTAATCGCAGCAATGACTACAATCGTGGTAGTAATATTCGGAATAATAACAATACAACAGGTAACATACGATGTTATCAATGCGGAGGCAATCATTTTGCCCGGGATTGTGTACAACATCGTAATAGTAACAATTCGCGTCCATCTAATAATAATTTCACGCGACAGCCTACTAATTACAACGCTCCGGTAGACGTTATATGTACTTATTGTAAGAAATCTGGACATGACGTTACCAAGTGTTTTAGGAAACCGAATAGCGATAGGTACAACAATAATTCGGGAAACTTGCCGAGATCGGGCGACATGAGTGGCGCTCGCCCGATAAATTTAATAGCCGCAGTCGAGGAAGATTCCGACAATGCTTACACGTCGTATCAGTCTTAAATAACAATCATGTCACTTGCCAGTCTGTTAATATAAGAAAAGAATTTATAGAATTGCTGATAGATACTGGAAGCGATGTTAATTTAATAAAATTTAGTGCTTTGACAGGTGACACACTAGTACACGAAAACAAAAAAATATATTTAAAGGGAATTAATGATAAGATAGTGTCGACAGTAGGACAAATTAAGATAATTTTAAGATTTAATGAAGTTAATATTGAAACGGTATTTCAAGTAGTACGTGATTCGTTTCCTATACCTAAGGATGGTATTTTAGGACAACAATTTTTAATGGAAAATAAGGCAGTAATTGATGTAGCTAATAATTCGTTAATAATAAATAATAAGATAGTCAATAAGATAATTAAGGAAAAATTATGTTTTAAGTTGAATCCACGAACGGAAACAGTGGTATCTATACCAATTGCCGATCCGGCTATGGAGAATAAAGACATTATAGTTTATAAGCAGGAATTAATAAAGGATGTATACTGTGCCAATGTGGTAGGAACAGTAAAATTAGGAAAAGTTATAGTTAGTATATTAAATGTTTCCGAAGTAACGAAGGAAATAAATGAAAGTATAATGAATCGAATATTATATGATACCGCGACGAGTTATAATATACATACGGTACATGCCGAGATTAACAACGATAATCGTGTAAATAGAATCCTTAATTTAATACGAAGTGATCATATGAGCATTGATGAGCGAAAATCCATTTTTGAAATATGTGAGCAATATTCCGAAATATTCCATTTAGAAGGCGATCGACTAACTTTTACAAATGCAGCCGAGCATGTCATTAATTTAAACGTTAATCAACAACCCATTTATCAAAGACCATATAGGTTGCCACATTCACAACAATCTGAAATTAAACAACAGTTAGATAAAATGGAACAGGATGGAATTATAGAACCTTCTAGTTCACCTTGGAACGCCCCACTCTTACTTGTTAAGAAAAAACTGGATGCAAGTGGTAAAGAAAAATTTCGAATTGTGATAGACTTTAGAGCTTTAAATCAAGTAACTTTGAATGAATTTCATCCCTTACCTAACATCACGGAAATACTCGATCACTTAGGACAATGTCAATTGTTTAGCGTAATTGACCTTGCCTCAGGTTTTTATCAAATTCCGTTATCAGAATCTTCGCGTGAGCTTACAGCTTTTTCTGCGAATAATGCTCACTACCACTTTAGGCGAATGGCGATGGGGATGAAAACTAGCCCCTCGACATTCCAGAGACTTATGGATAATGTATTATCTGGAATAATTGGAATTAAATGTCTAGTATATCTTGACGACATAATTATTTATGGGAAAAATTTGATAGATCACAATAATAAGTTAGTAGATGTATTCGAGCGACTAAGAACGCATAACTTAAAGATTCAACCAGATAAATGCGAGTTTGTTAAACGGGAATGTATATACTTAGGGCATGTTATATCTGAAACAGGAATAAGACCCGATCCAAAGAAAATCCAAGCTGTTCTTGATTTCCCTGAACCTAAAAATGTAAAACAAATTAAATCATTCCTAGGATTATCTGGATATTATCGGAAGTTCATTGAAAACTACAGTTCAATAGCTAGGCCTATAACGAATTTATTAAAGAAAGATGTACCGTTTATTTGGAATGAAGACTGTGATAGGGCTTTTGGAAAATTAAAACACGCTTTATGTACAGAACCTGTATTGCAATACCCAGATTTCACGAAAGAATTTATATTAACAACAGATGCTAGTGGGAAGGCGTTAGGAGCCATACTATCTCAAGGGGAAATAGGAAAAGATCTGCCCATAGCTTACGCTTCAAGAACTTTAAGTCCCAGTGAATCTAATTACTCCACAACAGAACTAGAATGTTTGGCTATCGTTTACGGAATTAAGCAATTTAGACCTTATTTATACGGAAGGAAATTTACTATCTTAAGCGATCATAGACCACTAGCTTGGTTATTTAATTTAAAGGATCCTTTATCAAAATTAGCTAGGTGGAGGATACAGTTAGAACAGTACGATTATGTTATTAAATATAAACCGGGAGTACAAAATGGTAACGTAGATGCTTTATCAAGAATGTTCACTATACAAGATATAAAGGAGGAAAGCTATAATAATTTTCTTGTAAAATTCGAAACCACATTGATAACCAATGGAAACGTTAAGGAAGTACATGGTGAATTGTTAGAATCACCATCTGACTATCACATAGTTACTGAAATAGAAAAGTATTATAACTTTAGAACAGGAACAAATTACGAAATAAAGCAAAAATTCGGGGATACTGTTATCTTGAAATCAAACAAACAAGTAGGCGAAGTGACAAAAGTCAAACACGAGGATAGGTATATAATATTCTTAGTAACCAAAAGTAAAGCTAAACAGATCACTACGTACGAAAATCTATATACAGCCCTATTAAATCTAAAATATTTATGCGAAAAACATTCTCTAAAAAAGCTTATAATGAAACAGTTAGGTAGACAGGACGGGTTAGAATGGGAAAAAGTCAGAGCCATGATTAGATACATATTTAGAAACACTCGAATAGAAATATTAATTTGTTCAAAGATGGAGTATACAGAGGCAGAAAAGTTGATTATATTCAAACAATTTCATGACTCAGTACTTGGAGGACATGCAGGGATAAATAAAACAATTAGGAAAATAAAACGTCAGTTTAATTGGCCAGGGCTCAAGTCTGATGTTAAGGATTACATTAAGAAATGTGAGTCCTGCCAAAAGAACAAAGTCACGAATAGGAAAGTTAAACAACCCATGGTTATAACCACCACAAGTTCAAAGCCATTCGAAAAAATATTTCTAGACATAGTAGGACCATTAGTAACTACTGTTTCTGGAAATACCTATATTTTAACAATGCAGGATGATTTAACCAAATTTTCATTGGGAGTACCATTACCAAATCACACAGCCAACACTGTCGCTGAAGCTTTTGTTGTACATTTTGTTTGTATCCATGGAATGCCAGAGACCATATTAACTGATCAAGGGACAGATTTTCTAAGTAAAACATTCACAGAAATATGCAAACTTTTAAAAATTAATAAGATAAATACTAGCCCGTATCATCCACAGACCAATGGGGGATTGGAAAGATCACACCGAACTTTAGCCGAATATCTTAGGCATTACGTAGACAAGGATTTAAACACCTGGGATAAATTATTACCATATGCGCTATTCGTTTATAATTCAACAGAACACTCATCCACAAATTATCAGCCATATACCTTGTTGTATGGAAAAGAAATAAATATTCCAGTAAATTTGAAAAGTAACCCCGAACCTAGATACAATTACGATGATTACCTGTATGATTTGAAACTAAGAATGCAGGAATCTCATAAAATCGCTAGGGAAAGATTAATCAAAAAGAAAATCAAATCAAAAGCTAATTATGATAGTAATGCACATAGTGTAGAGTTGCATGTAAAAGACTATATATTGTTAAGGGATAATACCCAAAGAAATAAATTGACACCGTTATGGAAAGGGCCTTTCGAAATTTTAGAAGTGTTAGACACTGAAAATATTGTTATCCAAAGGGGAAGAAGAAAGGTTACCGTACACAAAAATGACGTGAAAAAGTATCATGAAAATCCAGATTAAGAAATTGTTAAATCATACATATACAAGTATAAAAATCTAATCAGTCATGCCCTAGTTAACAAAATGAATTATTTTACAGTTTTTACAAAAGTACGTTAGAAGTTTGGTTTGGAGCATGGTTACTCGACCTTTAGTAAAACGGTAACCATGTGACATAAAAATGGAAAATACTCATTTTGTTTTAATAGTAAAATAATATTACTGAAATTGTGCCAGTACAGTAAATACTGATTTTTAACAATAATGTAAAGATAAATTTAAACACGCACTTATTAAATATACTGGTCTGTAATTCCATTGGAGATTATGAAATAATTGTAATCATTAAAAATATATTATATATAACATGTAACTTAACATTAAAATATTATTGTATCCAATGCTATAGTAATATAGTATGTTATTGTATTAGTTATTAAGGTATAATGTGTTAAAAAAAAAAAAAAATTTTAATTACTATGTTATTATGTTTAAAAATCAAATAAAAAAATATTATATTATATTAAATATTATTATGTAATGAAACTGTTATGATATATATATAAAAAAAAAATGTTATGATATGTTATATTGTTATATTGTTATATTGTTAAAGAAATATTGTTATGTTTTATGATGAAAAATTATGTATTGTAAAAGAAATTATGTAAAATGAAAATCATTATGTCATGAAAAGAAATTATGTAAAATTGTCTTTATGACAATTATTAACAATTTATGTACTATGTATTTATATCCATGTCTTATGTAAAATTATTTTAAAGATTTTTGTAGTTCTACAAATTGTAGCCCTACAAAAACCTTTGAAAGGGCAGGGAGGTGTAACGGGCTGTGACTACGTACATATTATAATAGTAATAATATATGAAATGTTATATTATATTATGCTGTATTAAGTATAATACGCTTGTAGTATAATATATTATTTTCAATAATAGATATAAATGCGGCAGAGGGCACGTAACCCAATAATAGTAATAATATAAACGTCCGGGAGGCCATATCGATAAGAGTATAGAACGCGCGTTTATCCACATTCTGGGAAAGACAAAAAGCCGTAAACAACAAAATAGATAACTTTGAGAAATATATAATCCCAATTAATATTATTCGTAGAGGACGCCCGAAATGACGTCAGGTATACGCAGCCATGTACCATTTTATATACTAAAAATGCTATAGGAGGGATATAATAGGAAAACCGACGAAATACGTCGATGGACAAGTGTCCATCAGACGAACACCAGCCAAGACAACGAGCACTATAGCAGGACAGCCACAAAGTCAATACTAAGTCACAACCCGTTTACCACTATTTTATAATTTAATTATTTGGACTTAGAATATTTTCGTGTTAAATAAATACAAATAAACTATCATTATACCAACAACTTGTCATTTTCATTCAAAATACCATCAATATTGAGTTGAAGTAGTTGGCACGTTACACATATCTATGGTATTAAAAAAAAAATTGACCTATAATAAATTCCAAATTAATCATATCACATTTTCACAATATCCATTAGGTACTTATAACACGTTATACATCAACATCAACAACAAACCCTGATACTATCATATATATATAAAAGTACACTTTAGAAGTTTCAAGTAGGTACCCACGAATAATATTATATAATCACAACAAAATAACTAGGTTTTTTAATATGTAATTTCGTCCAAATTTGAACATAAAATGACTATAAAAGTAAACTGTGATTGTATATTTTTTAGATTTTTCGGTAAGAGAATTAACTACTTACGTGGAATCTTGTTTTAAATTTTCAATCCTTCGCTATAAAAACTGAACATTTTATAATTTATTAATTACGATGATTAATAATTTTCGAGATTTTGAAAAATTCTATCAAAATTCGATGTTAAAATGCTTATAAAAAAAAATTGTGCCTATGTATTTTTAATATTTTTCAACTGATATTGTAACAATATATCAGAAGCCTTGTATTAAATTTTTACACTTTTTGGCCCAACAGATAAAACTTAATTGATATTTATAGAAAAAAAAAACTAAAAAAATTGAAAACTGAAAATGTAGCCGTAAACGGCTCAAAAAGTGTCAAAATATTTTCAAAATTGTAGGGTGTATAGGAAATGCTAATATAAACATTCAGTGAAATTTTCATGTATCTACAGTAATTCGTTTTTTAATTACAACAAAAAAAGGAAATTGCCACATGAGAAATCGAGTGAATATCCAATGTTGTAAAAATTTGAATTTCAAACGCTCATAAAAATTTAATTTGACTTTCCGGTAGAGATTTTTTTATTGATAAAGGTAGACAATCTTATGAGTAATCTTGTATTAGATTTTCAAATCTTAGATTTAAAAAGAAAAATTTTTACGAATTCTTAACTCAAAATAATTTGCTAATTTTCGTGATTTTTCCATATTTTGTCAATTTTTGAACTTTAAATGCTTATAAAAAAAAATTGTGACTAAGGATTTTTAATATTTTTCATCTGCCTTTGAAACAATATATTAGGAGCCTTCTATTAAATTTTCAAGCTTTCGCAACCAACAAATAAAATTTTATTGATATTTCTAGAAAAAAAACTAAAAAAAAACGAAAAATGAAAATGTCCCTAAACAGTTCAAAATAAATCAAAATATTTTGAAAATGTTATCGTGTATAGAAAATGCAAATATAAACAACCAGTGAAAATTGCATGTATATACGTTCATTTGTTTTAGAGTTACACCAATAACCAAAATCGATTTTTTGGAAAATCAATTTTGCGTAAAAATTCCCGTTTTTCCTTAATTTTTATGTTGTTTTTCCCGGCGCTTGTGAAAACTACTGGGAAATTTAAATTTTGACCTTCCCAATGAACCAACGATATCCACTTTCCAATCGAACAAGATACTGAAGTCGAAAATCGAAGCATTATTTCGACTACTTATCGTGTACACAGATACAAAAAAAATAAAAAAATAAAAAAATAAAAAAACACACATCATTGTAAAATCAATACATTCATCGTTTCACTCAGAATCTAAAATGTGACGTCGGAGTACCAGGAGCTCACGTTGTAATCGTTAATTTTCTTCAGTTTCGGCGGCGGCGGCTCGGCGGCTGTTCCAACGACTCGCTGTTGTAGCTACTAGCTGAACGGCCATCACGATCAATCATAGCATACGTTCCTGTTACATTCTGTTACATTATATAAAACATCAACAACATTAATTACGATAGAAATTAATAATTTGTACACCAATATTAAATGTCACGGAAATCACCGAGGCAATAATAAATCTATATATATGTTACCGGCAGTATGGATAATCCGGTGTTTTGTGAAATGCCTAGGCATTATATAAAATGCCAAAAATCACTCGGAAATATGCACAATACGAGCTTTGCCTAGGTATTATGTATAATGCCAGAAGTGAAATAGGAAATATGATAAAAATAAACAAAATTGGGTATCGCCTATTACTAGAGCGCGGTGAAAAGAAAAAAAATATGCAATTGCATAGAAATCCGCGCTTTACCTATTCACCAACGACTTTACTTATCGTTTATTGTAAATGCGTATGCCGCCGCGTGATGTGCACGATTTGACACAATAAAGATAAGAATCTTAATCTTTATTGCATCAGATTCATACCCTACTATAAAAATAAAAATTCTGACGAACTATATTGAACATATTTTTATTATCTTATCGTAATTTTCGTGTCTCGTCGCGGTGTGAACTAAATTGAACTTTCTTACGTTACGTGGTCGGATAAGAAGCTATTACCGGTGGCAATTCATGCAACTGTACGTGTTCCAGTTCCTGAGGTAGATAAAGGACGTTTAGATGCAAGAAGTATACTGGCAATTGTTTTAGAGGTAATAAATAAGTTTAAAATTTATGCATTTAATATTAATAACTATAAGATATTTTATTTTTTTTAGGTGACAAGTGATGGTTTTTATCGATTAGGAACTCGGGATGGAGTTCTGAAGCAGTTATATGCCAGAAGTCAGTTTACAGTATGTCAGAAAAAGCTACTACAAATTGACGAGGTTCCAATAGACACAGAAGTGGCATTACGAACAATCGCAAAGGAACAGTCCACAGGAACTGGCCAAGGATTTTTAAAATGTATTTGTAAGACCAAGTGCCAAAATAAAAAGTGCATTTGCCTTAAAAATAATGTTTTGTGCACTTCAAAATGTCATTTTTCTACAACATGTTGTAATAAGTAGCTTTTAGTTTAAGTAAAATGTATAAATAATATTACTTAATAAAATAATATAATGCAATAATAATAATATCAATGTATGAAAATATAATAATAGATAAAACTTTGCCTAAAAAGAAATTGGCATTTTACATAATGCCTAGTTATTTTATAAAATACCTAGGTTATATGTAAAATAATATTAAAAACTAAATGTTTTATTTATATTGCCTAAAATGGGTCAGCAATATGCATAATGCCTAGGTAGTTTGCAAAATACCTGAATTGTCTATATTGCCGGTAACATACATGTATATATAAAAATGGAGACAAAAAATTCGAAATTGCATCAGTTGAGAACGGCTGGGCCGATTTTGCTCAATTTTTTTTTTAAATGATAGAGAATGTCGGGGAGCGGGTTTTTACGAAAGAAAATTTTTAAAAAGTCAACCGAATAATTAGAAAAACTGCAAAAACTATTTATTGATGTCCGGGATTTGAACTCGATACCGTTGTCTTTATTTACTCTATGGTGTATTATATTATATTGGTTGCTATTGGTTAATCGGGCATGTTTGTTGATTTGTATTATTATTTTTTGTCAATATATCTTATATATGAATGAATGATTGTGTGTAGATTAGACCTATGGGAAGAAGATACGCTAATTTAAAAAGGGTTAAATTTGGTTTTTTTTATTCATCGGATTTTAGTACGGTTAGGTTAGGTTATGATTTATAGGTAGGTGGAATTAAGTAAAAACGTTAAACTTGGTATAACTTTGGTACTTTTTGAGTTAAATCATACACTTACGTACAAACAGCACGGGGTCCACGATCTACCACAGGTAGATTGCCTACCTGATAATATACTGCTGCGAAACAGAATTTTTATTCCGGACAACAGAAAAGTTAAGATAAATCTATACCATCATACACCGAATATTAAATAACGCATTGAACAAGTCATATAGAGTTGGTAAATTTAACGGGAAACGAAGTGCACGAGATCAGCTAGTTTGCCATATAAATAAATACAAATAAAATTCAATAGGTAGATTAACTACTACCATTGACTTATATGCTATCATAAGATTATAGCATATAATCAATGTTACTAAGTGTGCTTAAAATTTTGATTTGACGAACAACTGGATAATTGAAAAACTTGGATAACTAACAAATTTATATTTGTATTCGCTTATCATCTCTAGTTATTTATAATAACGATAAAATAGATATATTAATTTATTTAAATTGGAATTTAACTGTTTACGAATTACGATGAAAAACTATTTAGAGGGAATATTATGCTGACAAAATAATTTGCGATTTTTACGAATTCCGTCCAGATTATAAAAATAAGTACGGGGCATTTTTAAAAGTACCAACTAGATGCAATTGGTTTTTTGTAACTACCTTCGAAGTTGAAAATCGAATCTTTCTACTAGAAAAAATGTCTTTAGGCGTTCAGACACAAAAAAATAAAATATATAAAAGTATATTATATTATTATAATTATGTCGCTCAGCTCAGTATCAAATTGGGTGACAATTTCTAGTGCGCTAAAAAGAAAAAACCAACGAAACAAACACTACACGCAGGTATACTACCTTCGGGCCCCCACACGAACATGTTCAGTGGGGCCCATTATCTTCTTGAAGAATAAATAAAAATAAAATAAAAAAAATAAAATACTCAAAATGTGCATCCTGCAAAAAATACAAAAATTTAGATGACAAGTTGAGTTACTGCAACGAGTTAGGGCCGTGACCTCGTGATATTGTCTTTAGAAATTACATAGATACCTACCTACAGTGCCAAAACTAAGATTTTTGGGCCCCAGGGCAGCAGAAGTTTTAGTGCCCCAATTGTCCGTACACCATATTACCACCCTCCTGTAATAAAATGCTTTCAACCCTGCCACAATAATTATACTATAATCGTGATGTGTCGTAGGATGATTTCTCCAATTTATTTTCATCAGTGTTCATATTAAATACCCCGTAACCACATAATAGATTAAAACAATTCTGTACTTTAACCATGGTTATAAAACACTACAGTATAATCACCAATTGACTGGCTAAATCGTGGAAAAAAAAGTCCCAGTAAAAAAGTCCCAACCAAGGGAAAAAAAGTCCCGATAAAAATTAATGAAAATATATCAAAATTAAAGTATAAATATGTTAAAAGTGTATTGAAAAATACATTAAAGTTACATGAAAAATCATATAATATCATAAAAAATGTTAAGTACTTACTTAAATAACATATTAAAATATAATAAAATTTAATTTAATAGAAGTCCATAAAATAATAAAATGTAAAACAACAGTCAATAATAAATACAATTATTGTACCTACTTAGTTATATTAATAACGCTATCAAAATGTAATATTATAATTAGGTACCTACACCTCTTTCTTATGTTATGACTTACGGCTGTTAAAAGGCCTGTTTATGGGTATACATATAAGTATATAACATATTATTATACCAAAAAACTTTTGTTCTTATATAATGTTCCAAATCAAAGTTCAAATTATAAGTATGTCTATAGTAATTTCGTATATATTTATTAGTCAATATATTTGAAAAACCATAGAAAACGAATTCCTATTATAACAAACTAATTTTTTTTTTAATTACCTCTGCTAATTACCTTTCAATTTATGATGAATAATTTATGGTATGAAACTTTTTATATTTATCTATACATTTTGATATATACCATATTATATCGTAAACAGCCTTAAACAGCTCAAAATATTTGAAAAATGTTATGGTGTATAGAAAATGTGTATATAAACATTCAGTCAAAATGTCACATACCTACCTAAGGTAACTTGTTGAGTTGCACCAAAAACCAAAATCAATTTTTTCAAAAACAGATTTTGAGTTCAAATTCCTGTTTTACCTTAATTTTCCTTTTGTTTTTAAGGCGCTTTTGAAAACTACTTGAAAATGTTTACTTTTGACCCCCCCCCCCATCCAAAGTACCAACTATATTCACTTTCCTATCAGAAAAGATACTGTTGAATTAAATTAAAGTAATTTTACTGTACTAAAAGGTGATGACAGACACAAAAATAAAAGAAAAAAATAAAAATAAAAAAAACACACACATTGTAACTCAATACATTCATCGTTTCACTCAGAATCTAAAATTTAGTAAATGATTGGGAGGGCTGTTAAAGTTGTTGGTGGAGCTTGGCTATACGGTTTGCCCTATTTTCGCATAGTTATGGTATGTAAGATTTTATAAGTCTCTTTGTGACAAGACTGTGTTAAAACTATAATTTACATCTAGGTACATTCTAGATTGTACGAAGAAATGAAAATCAGTAGATATGTGTTCGTTTATCACGGTGTTCGCATATCACGTTATTCGTCATTTATTAACCTAGTATTTTATGCCAGTATTTTTAAAAATCAAGTTGTTTTATTTCACAATAGTTTAAAAATGTCCAAAACATGCAATAGTGTACTCCGTCCATCACATTAATCAATTTATAGGTAGGCACCTATATTAAAATTAGTAAACCCGTGTATAAATTATTTATGTTTATATACTTTTTTATTTTCCAGTTTTTTATTACCAAAATTGTAGTACGTTTTATGAATTTTTCAAAAATAATATAAAAATGTAGCTGTATATATTTAAGAATATTTTGACAACTTTGATTGCATCATATTTCGATAATATTTAGTGAAACAAGTCAAGTCCCAAACAATAAATTTATTTATATACGAAAACTGTAAAAACTTGGTTTTAATCTATACTTAAACACCCCCCCATTTCATAATCCTGGCTACGCCACTGTACTCTTGTGAGAAAGCTTTGGATATAAAATTACAAAATATTTGGTACACAAATATAGACATCAAATAAAATCAAACCAATATAATATTGATATAGGTCGGTTATTTTTATAATAAAACACCCAGATAGTGTGTGGTCTCAGTTCAATCCAACATAACTAATTACCTACTGAGAAATTATAAACTACTGATTCGACACATTTCCGCCTGTGGAAACCTGCAAGTTGTTTTTGTATGGCTGTCGAGTGGCGACGAATAAAGCAATGCCAAATTGGCAGTGGCGGAACTAGGGGGGTGAAGCCGGGGATTGATCCCCGGGCATAAAATTTTAGTGGGCGTAATTTTTCTTTAGATCTTTATTTAATACTTGGTGATAGAAGTTAAGAAAACATTTTTATTTCACATTATTTGTTTATGATGTTGTAGTGATGACGTTGGAATTAATGAAAAAAAAAATAAAGTTAATGGTATTATGAATAGATTCGTATTAGTATACTAAGTATATACTGGTATACTGGCATTAGCATACCTACAACTGCAAGCATATACAACTAATATACTATAATTATTAAGATTCTGAGTGAAAATGTAACTAGTAACTATACATAGACATTTATTGATGCTGTGTTTTCGTTAAAATTTCTGATACCTACACAATAACTGTTATAAGATTATCAATCAACTTAAGATACGTATATTATATCTGTATATTAAAAATGATGTTAATATATAGTTTATAATATTATATATTATAATATTTACCAAGATAGTTATACATTTGTTTATGTTTAAAAAAAAGATTTGATTTTAAATATTTACTTTTTCATTTTTTCTATTATAAATTGTTTAATTAAATACAATTTTTTACTGGCCTAAATTGTGTTCCCTAATCAGAATAAAAGATTTTATATTTTACCATAAAAATCCATTATAATTGAAGGCTGAGGCGCATAGAACCAAAACAGCAAAAGGGTTTATAATTTTTATAAAGGATAGGTAGGTAATTAAAGTTTTGATTATTTTTCAACATTTATATATAACTAATATTATTATTATTTCTAATAATAAATTCAATTAAGTAACCACTACAGTATTTCCAGTAATTAAAAATGTATCAACAATATGTTAACTAAGTTTTTAAATTGAAAGTGTTTTTGGTGTGATAGTTTATTAGTATAAACTTGTTTACACCACAGTCCACAGAATATATTAATTACTGTATATTATTATGTGTTTAAAAGTTAATAAGTATGTTTGTAATTTTAGTTCCAGTTATGATAAAACAATTGTAGGGAATGATATTGTATTTTCAATCTTCGTCTATGATTGGGCTTAATTTTAATATTTTCCCCGGGCGTAAAAATTCTTAGATCTGCCTCTGCAAATGGCTAATAATAAGTAATAACTAATAATACTATTGACTATAAATACTACAAATGTCTAATACTAGTATCTTGTATTTATAATAATTAAATCAATAATAATACTTATTCATTTTTTTTTTCATTATAATGTATGTATTTATCTATTACTTATAAGTTATAACCTTATAGGTACCTACTATACCTAAACAATTAAAACACAATGTATAATTATTGATATTTCGTTGGTTTCAACTATTAAACCATGCCTGCTAATTTTATTTTTCCGACTTTCAGGTACCTATTAGTACTTAGTGGTACCTATACCTATTAATATAATGTGTTAGAAGACAGAAGTGAAAAGAAATACGAAATACCTGAAATAGTAAGATAGTGATTGAAATACTTTTATAATTCTGAAAGTAGTTTTAAAATAGGTAAATAGAAAAACGAAATTCGAGGGTAGCGAGAAAAAAATGTTTGGTGGGTGACCTGGATAAATTTTAAACTCCCGGCCTGGATTTGGTTCCCACTCCGCCCCTGACTATAGGCACTGTGCACTTTAGCACAAGTTAAACATTATATAGGTACCTACTTACAAACTCGCATAAAAAACCCACCTCGAGTATACGTCGAGTGTTAGTGTACCTACAATAAAATTTGGAACGTTCGCAGGGCCGTATTAGAGCATAAGCACTATAGGCACTGTGCACTTTGGCACAACAAAAATTTTAAACTCCCGGCCTGGATTTGGTTCCCACTCCGCCCCTGACTATAGGCACTGTGCACTTTAGCACAAGTTAAACATTATATAGGTACCTACTTACAAAGTCGCATAAAAACCCCACCTCGAGTATGCGTCGAGTGTTAGTGTACGATGAAATTTAGAACGTTCGCAAAGGGCAGTATTAGCGCATAGGCACAGCGTGCTTAGGGCCTACGAAAGTAAAATGAATGACTGCAATTTCTTTGTAATATTTTATGTTTTTTTTTATTATTATTATTAGAAGTCAATCTGTATACGATTGTACGCGTTGGCACAACAAGTAAAATATTATATAGGTACCTACTTACAAGTGATACCCCGAATTATAATAATTATAAATAATATTGTTCAAGTAATACAAACAATAGTTTATTATCGACTACAAGTGTCCGCGTGTGTCTCGGTAAACGAGGGCAATGCAATAGATGCTGTTGATCACTAGAGATAAATCCCAAATTTTTTTTTTTTATTTGTTACAATTATCTTTTGTATTATACTTCACAGTGACGGTATGACATGAGTAGTTTTATATGGTTTTTGACAACGCTGGTCAAGTTAATATGAACCAATAACAAAAAGTTAAAAGTTAAAAGCTAATTTAACTATAGGTTAACTCAGTTAATACACACTTTTAGTTAACTTTTTAATAAGTTAAAAAACAGCGAATTTGATTATACAACGCTAGCGTAGGTACTTCATTTTTTCCCAACCCAAAACTAAAATATAAACTATAGTGTTAATTTATAAATTAGATTTGAATATTATAAATTTTTAACTTTAAACCATTCACGGTAAATATTTTTTGACATGAAAACAAAATAGACTGAAATAGTGAAATATAATAAAATTAAAAACTAAATAAATTAACTTAACTTACTTCTTCAAAAGGAAAATGAATTCGTTAATTTCACGTTAATTAAAAAGAAATTTAGTTAGTTAACTGTTACGTTAATTAAAAGCCAAAAGTAACTAGTTACGTTAAAAAGTTAATGTTTTGTTGAAAAATTAATAGGGTTTGCAGGGTCCTTAAACATAACATCACAATATGAATGTGTCAAGACTTATATTTATTGAATAGAAATTTTTGAAATACTTTAATAGTTTCTTTGAAAACTAAAGTTATACACTTTTATGCAAATAATTTCTTGTCAATTTAAAAAAAAAAACATTTATCTACAAGTATTATCTATTAGTTGCAAAAATAAAGCTTAAAACCTAAACTTAACCCTAGTAATTTTTGTAATTAAATAATACCCATTGTATTTTAAAATGTAAAAACAATTACAAATCCACACAAAGAAACTATAAGTAAGATTTCAGGGGCGGACCAGTTGTGGATCCAGATGACACGCAAGGATGGGGGCAAATTTTCAAAAATATTTGTATATTAATTATACCGATTTTATTATAAATATATTAATAACAAATTATTTTTGAGTAGCAGCCCACCAGGAAAGTTCCCGGTATCCCACCGTCTGTCCAGTAATGATTGTCTAAAATTTGTGATCAAAATATGTGACTATTGGTATTCAACCCAAGATCACAAGCATTTAAAACATTCACGAGAACACACGCACACGGTCTTTTTAGTCACACAGTATAGCACAAATCAAAGTCAACTAAAAGTTACAATGAAAATATAATAACTATCAATTTCGTTTATCGAGCAGCAATTATTAGAAACACAATTTAAAAATAACCCATGGTTGATTTTTTTACGATCACACACACGGTCTTTTTGACCGTATATTAATACTTAATGTCTGGTAATGAACTTTGAACACTTCTATATTGCTGACATCAGATTGTATACAGTTGGGAGTTGTATCTAATTTTAGTTTATCACCTAATTAGAAGGTACCTAGGTTGGATTAGGTTAATATTTCGTATTTTTCAAACAATGAACAAAATTCTAAAAGCCCGGTCTTTTTGACCGTAAAGCGTGTGCTCTAGGGTTAAGAACAAATACAATTCCCCCGTGGCTTCAAATGGTAAATAGATTAAATAAATATTGGGTTTGGGTATAACAAGTGAGATAGCAACATGTTAATAAAAATTATTTAATTATTAAACTTTACATTTCTAATCTAAATCTAATTCTTAGTTGTAAATTATTGAAGGCATTTATAGTCCATGCATCTTTTACCCCTTCTGTATATTCTCTAATAAACCTATAGTTCAACACAATTATATTATTCTTTAATTCTTTTTTCTTCAGATCTTTTTTTTTTTGTATATCAACAATTTCTTCAGATATTTTATTTTGAATACTGTAATAGCACATTGTTATTTCAACAAAACGCCGGTCTGTAACTAGAAAATAAAAATTTGTCAATATAATATACTCACGTTTTGTGTCATTAATAATATCCAACTGTACTGGTAAAAATAAATACTGTCATTGTATATGTGATCTTTTATTTCATTTTCACTGTAATTTTTCATCTGTTCCAGCACATTGTTGGTGACCAGCTCCTGTAGTGTGGTAAAGTCTCGTTTGGAAATGCAATTGAACACTACCTCAACAGCCTGCAAAAGCAAACAAATAACATCATGGCTTCTTCTATGCTTAGTTTTATAAATCAAAGTTGTAAAGATTTTAATAACCTGCTAGTGTTAAAACGCTAAGATATTTTTTTTTCTATATTTTATTATTGTTCTATTATGTGATCATCACAAACAGTTGGTACTATAAGCAAAATTCGATAAATACAAAACTAATTTCTAGGAATAGTTCAGATGTGGACTCGAAAGTGTATCTCATTCGTCACATGAGCATAAATTATCATTCTTATTTTTTAATGACTTGAATCGTTAGATATAAAATATAAAATATAAGATCTGATGTATTTTAAAATTAATAAAATTGTACATATTGTGAAACCTCAAAAATTAATAGGGTTTGCAGGTACCTTAATATTTCCACAATGTTTTGGTGGCAAAGAGGTAACTAAATAAAATAATGGTTTTTAAATAATATAAGCAACTAATCAAACAGTAGTTAAGTATTCTAACACAAAATTCAACTGATAAATTATGGAAGTTTCAAATTCTAAAGACTAAACTGTTGAAACATTTTCACAAAAGTGGAATAGATTACAGAACATGATTCCATTGTTACCCTTAACAATAATTGAAAAACCAAGTACACGGTTAAAAAATATTCAAAATAGTCAACAATTTGTAGGATTTATTTGTTCAGTAAACAAGACACCAGCTTCACTGAATAGAAGAAAGGGAAAAATCAGGGCACAGCCTACTTCAATAAGTAGGAGAAAACAAGGAGTACATCGTCGTTCAAAAAGGGTACCATCTGGAAGACCAAAAGAATATGTCGCTAAAGGAAAGCCTAGACGACAAAACAATTTAGGTAAAAACATATAGAACAACGTAATGAACTCTAAGCGTCATTAAAATGTATACAATAATATTTGTTTTAAAAATTATGTCACTTGTCAGTAGTGTTATACTGCAGTATTGTACAGAATTTTAACTTTTAAGATGTATACATTTTTTTTTTGTATTTTACAGCAGCTTTACGGTTGAATGATAGAAGTTAATGTATTGAGATATGTATTGTTATGTAAAAAAATTACAAGTTATATGTAACTATGCAATTTTTTATCTTTTATACTATAATTAATAAAATCCCTAATGTTTTATTGTTTAAAAATGATTTTATAACATACTCAAGCTTTTAAATGATTTAGTTTATACAAAAAAAAAACCTATCTGTTTTTTGATTATAATATAATCTTACTTATACCAGAAAATTCCATTTATTTTCTTTAATATTATACTATCTAGTTCAGTGGAGTATTTTTGGAGATTTTTCAATGGGGGGGGGGGCTTGAAAATTGTTACAATTTTATTTTTATTCTGTCCAGTCTAATAATTTCGGACGTTTATTTGAGGTATTCCAGAGGGGACTAATGTCTCCATATAGTTTTAAGCGTTCCATATATAATTTTATGTATAATGTCTAATGTATAAAATCCTAATTTGTTAAAGGGGGTGGTTAAAGGGACCCCCAGAGGTAGAGGGACCGAGTCCTCCTACGTCCCCCCCCCACTATAACTCCTGGTCCTCACTTGGATTGTATTTGATTAATTAAAATTTTTTTTTTCTATAAATGTCTATAAAAAATATATTTACCCGGTCAAAAAGCTTAAAAATGTAATAAATAAGTTTTTATTTTAGCTAAAATATTAACAATACATAGGCATCATGGTTATTTTTTATAAGTATTTAAAGTTCAAATTTCGTCAAAATCACAGTTAATTTATAGTTCAAAACTTATGAAATATTAAATGTGTATACTGTATAGCTAAGGCTTGATAATTTAATACCAGGTCTTTTATACCAGAAGTTCAGAGCCTAAAAATTACAGATAATGTATGAAAATTGGTATGCAGATACAATGTTTTTTCAAAAATGAATTCATTCTAGTAAGACACATATGAAATTGACATCTTGCTTACTATACTATTTTTTTTAAAGTAATAATAATATGGGCAATGGGGGACCTTCAGCCCGTTAGCCCCCCTGCGGATACCACTGGTCTAGTTAACAGACTTACACCTTTCTTAGCTACAAACATAGATATAAATGACTAAATAAATATCAGAATTTACTAAAATGTGGGGTACTTTAATAAAGATATTAATAACTAATAAGTGTAGGCTGCACTTAGTTGTATTTTAAGGGGAAGGGGGAATAATTATAAATGAAATATTTTTCATCACCACACCACCAAACGAGCTTTATATTTATGATTTATTTTATTTATACACTTCGTTAAAATTAATGTCTATATAATTATTTAGTAAAGTATTTAACACAACCGTTAACTACTGAAGGATTGTAACATTTATTATATTTCAATCTCTTTTTTAATTAGGTACCTAATTTAAATACTGTCTTGGATATATTTCTAATTAAAAATCAAATACTAGCATAGTTTATTTAAATACTTTTAAAAATTAAAAAATACATAATTTAAAAAAATTTTCCACTTGTAATTGTTGAAGTATTTGAGAATTAAAATATGATAAACTTTTATTTATTTTAATTTTTTAATTTAAAATTACAGTAGTACAAAGATAAGTTCTCATGACAGCATGACACTTATCATAATATGTGACATAACAATATTAAATTAGTAATTACAAAATCAATTTTGCATACCTACTTGTACTTAGTAATAAATTACTAAAATTAAAAGGTGACAAATATTTGTATTTGTTTTTAAGTACTTTTAAGTGTGAGTGTTTTTTATCTGTATTTAAATACAATTTTAAAATTATTTTTTACAATATTGTTTATAATCTAGTCAGAAATAATAATTATTACCTATTTAGTCACTAGATGGTAATTATTATTTAATTTTTAACTTTTTAACGTGACAAAAAAGATTTTGATTTATTTTATCTAAGTAAAATATTTATTAAAATTTTAACGCCGTTGTTTATAAGTAAACAGACTACCTACCTAATAAATTATTTATTTTCTGAACTATAATAATATGTAGGTACATCTTAAGATTAGAGCTGTTTTTGAGTTGGTTTTTATACCTTAATAATATTTAATTGTGAAGAAATTTTTTTATATTATAATATTTGGCCCAAATTTTAAACGAATAAGCATTATTATAATAATTGATAACAGATAAAAGATTATAATATTAGATTAAATTTTAATATTTGGCGAGTATTTTAAACGGGCCAATGAAAGCAGCGTATTATAGAAAGGCGCTGGAGCTATAGAGGGTTTGGTAATACGCGTCAGGGGTAGGTGCATACTAGTTTTTACTATAAATTAATCATAATTGGGGCAGTGAAGTTGTTGCATTTGCATATTTTTTGTAAATGCTTATATTTATTGCTGAGTTAGCTTAAAATATGTTTTGTTAAACTCTTAATTTAATAAAAAAAAAATTATATTGCAATAAATGCAATTCTGGCAATTTTCTTAAATTTACTGCAATTTAAACTATTTTTCATAATTTTTGTTTACATTTAAGATTATATAACTTGATATATAAAATAAAAGTAAGTAAACCTGAACAAATTTCTATATTTTTTGTACTAATTATGTTTTATTAATATTTCTATAGAGCGATTATCGCATTAAGGTCGCTAAGAAAACATAAAAAAATCATTTGTTATGCAATGCAAATATGCAATAATGTAAACAATATTAATATTTAATTTTTACTATTACTATTTAATAGTAATAATATAGATTTTATTGATCATAATTAAATTTTTTTCGATGCAATTTTTTATATATTTTAATGCAATAAATCAATCTATTTAGGGAGTTTTTTTAAATGTTAAATCAATGATTAATGAATAAAGTTCCAATTTAAATCTAACAGCAATTAATATACATGATTTTATATTATTAATTATTGATTGATTTTAAAATATACTGTTACCATGAAAAATATTTAATAATTTAATAAATTAACACTATAGATGAGTAGGTATTTTATAACCATACATTGTAAAGTCCTTGGATAAATATTATTATTAAAAAAAATAGTCAACTACTTCTATTTAAGTTAAGACACTTAGTTGAAAGTTGCTTAGTAAGTGTACAATTTTAATATTCCATATAAATTAACTCTTAGAAAGTGTAAAGTAAAATATTTTTTTTTCCTAAAGTTAGGGGACATGTTTTAGATTCTGAGTGAAACGATGAATGTATTGATTTTACAATGATGTGTGTTTTTTTATTTTTCTATTTTTTTTTGTGTCTGTGTACATGCTTCGATATTCAACTTCAGTATCTTGTTCGATTGGAAAGTGAATATCATTGGTGCATTAGGAAGGTCAAAATTTAAAATTCCCAGTACTTTTCAAAAGCGCCAAGAAAAACAAAAGCAAAACGGGAATTTTTACGCAAAATCGAATTTGGGTTTTGGTGTAACTTTAATACAAATTACCGTAGATACATGCAATTTTCACTGATTGTTTATATTTTCATTTTCTATACACGATATCATTTTCAAATAATTTTGATTTATTTTGAACTGTTTAGGGACATTTTCATTTTTTTTTGGTTTTTTTTCTAAAAATATCAATAAAATTTTATTTGTTGGTTAAAAAAACTTGAAAATTTAATAGAAGGTTCCTAGTATATTGTTTCAAAGGCAGATGAAAAATATTAAAAATCGTTAGTCACAGTTTTTTTTTATAAGCTTTTAAAGTTCAAAAATTGACAAAATATGGAAAAATCACGAAAATTAGCAAATTATTTTGAGTTAAGAATTCGTAAAAATTTTTCTTTTTAAATCTAAGATTTGAAAATGAAACACAAGATTCCTTATAAGATTATCTACCTTTATCAATAAAAAAATCTCTACCGGACAGTCAAATTAAATTTTTATGAGCGTTTGAAATTCAAATTTTTACAACATTGGACTTTCACTCGATTACTCATGTAGCGATTTCCTTATTTTGTTGCAATTCAAAAACGAACAACTGTAGATACATGAAAATTTCACTGAATGTTTAAATTAGCATTTTCTATACACCATACAATTTTGAAAATATTTTGATTCTTTTTGAGCTGTTTATGGACATTTACAGCTTTCAATTTTTTTTAGTTTTTTTTTTTCTATAAATATCAATTAAGTTTTATCTGTTGGGCCAAAAAGTGTAAAAATTTAATACAAGGCTCCTGATATATTGTTACAATAGCAGTTGAAAAATATTAAAAATACATAGGCATGATTTTTTTTTATAAGCTTTTAAACATCGAATTTTGACAGAATTTTTCAAAATCTCGAAAATTATTAATCATCGTAATTATTAAATTATAAAATGTTCAGTTTTTATAGCTAAGGATTGACAATTTAAAACAAGATTCCACGTAAGTAGTTAATTCTCTTACCGAAAAATCTAAAAAATATACAATCACAGTTTATTTTTATAGTCATTTTATGTTCAAATTTGGACGAAATTACATATTAAAAAACTTAGTTATTTTGTTGTGATTATATAATATTATTCGTGGGTGCCTACTTGAAACTTCTAAAGTGTACTATTATATATCTATGATAGTATCAGGGTTTGTTATTGATGTTGATGTATAACGTGTTATAAGTACCTAATGGATATTGTGATAATGTGATATGATTAATTTGGAATTTATTATAGGTCAATTTTAAATTTTTTTTTTAATACCATAGATATGTATATAATTTGTCTTAAACCTAGACTGACATACCGTCTTCACTCAGAATCGTTTTTCTTATACAATGATATTGTATCATTGAATTCAAATTTAATAGCATCCATTATACAGTGACCCACTTGTAACCTACTGTACAGCAGAGCGACATCCACTTACCCACCTTTTTTATTTATTGAATTAAGTTTTTTCAAATGTTTGTGTTTTTGAAGTTATTGAATTTAATTGTACCTATAAGTCTGTGAGTATACTTTATAATAAAAAGTTATCATGGGAAATGGTTCTTTTAGTAAAATCAAGCTTTGGCTGAAAGTCAATGAATTTTTTTTTTGGAACTTCGTTACCCTCACCTACATGGTCATTTTTAATTTCTGTTTAAAACCAGTGTCGTATATTGTAGACAGTCGTCAAAATATTATTTCATATATGTAATAGAGGTGGGAACTTTTTATTGTAAAACATTGACATAGGTCAGTGAAGCATTATGTGCTGAGACAGCGATAAGATTACTATATAACACCGCCGCACGCGCAGGCACGAGGAGTCCCGTTGTCGCTGAGTGAATCGGCGAGGACGTAGGTACTGTGGTCGTACGTGTGAAACGTCGATCGTAGTACGGGCTAGGCAATCCGGATTTGCTAAGTGTTTAATTTATGTTTGTTTTAATATAATAAAAGTGTTTCCGACCTAAAAACCCGAGTTGAGTTTTATTTCAAAGTCTTCTTCGTTCTTACCTTTAATATTGGAACAGTGCTCAGACCCACACACCTATAGTCAATGAGGTTTATTACAAACTGAACAGTGCTCTGGTTGTGGCGTCCTAATAGTCATTCCAATTTAGGAAACGAACGAAGAACTGACAAAACGCTACCATCGTACCTCAAAGGTTAACAGTGCTAATCTGAATATATTCTAGAGACAGTCATTAGCCTAGAGCGTACGAGGGTAAGGTATAAAGTTGGTTTACCGCGTATTATCCAATACGGGTGATACCACAGAGTGGCGCCCAACGGGGTTACTTACCCACGGTCGGAGACATTTTTTTGATTTTATTGTGCCCTGGTACCTCAACCTTGGCAAGTTTAATTTTTTTGAAAGTGTTTACGTACGAGAAGTACAACAGTTTTTTACGTGTAGTCTGGGAGAGATTCCCTTGACACACCATTTTTTTTTTTTTGTACAAGTGAAGTACAACAATTGTGCACGTTTCGGATAGTAAAACCCGGAGCGAGTTTAGTGATTTTTTCCGTTAAAGTAAAATATACCTTTTGTGTTTTGGGTGCAGTGTAAACCCAGAACGCAATTTTTGTGCGTGTGTATACCGAGTGAGTAACACATACGCGTTCGATTTTCGTCTGACCGACAAGACAGCAGTTTTGTGCCGCGTGGTACAATTTTTTGCAACCGTGCGTCTACAAGTATACGCCAAGGTGAGCAACGTTTTGTAATATACTTATATTAGGATTATAGATTAGATTTTTCTTAAAACAATTTAAATAGAATTTTAGTTCAATAATTTTTCAAAATTTTTTTTTCAATTTTAAATAACAGCAAAATTTTAATTTAAGTTTTAAACAAGTAGATTAGGTTTTTTATAGAAACTATTTAAATAGGATTTTTTTTTAGTTCAATTTTTAATTTTTTCTCTCTATTTCCTTTTTTTTTCTTTTCAAAATTTTTATTCGATATAATTATAACCGCAAAAATATATTAATTTAAGTGATATACTAACGTATTAATATTAGGATTGTAGATTAGTTTATTTTAAATTTAAATAGGATTTTTTTTTCTCAATAATTTTTCAAAATGTTTATTCAATATTAAATAACCACGAAAATATTTTAATTTAAGTTTCAAACTGTTCAAAAATTAATTAATTAAGTGTTAATCATAAATTAATTAAAGTAAATTTTATTATGATATGAATGACGAACACCTTATAGCTTTGGGAAAAAAAATTACAAAATTAACCGATATTTATTTACAAAAGAAACCAGATCTTATTAAATTATGCAATTTAGAATTAATTCAAGAAGTTCAGGACTCAGCGAATACACGGAAATCTTAAATAAACAAGTAATGCAACTAAATAATGAAACTAAAGACAGCCATCAAGAAATAAAACGATTAAATACAAAATTAGAAGGAATAGACAGTTATCATAAAAATAAAATCGATCATCTGTGTACCAAAATCGAACAACTATGTACAGAAATGCATAATTTTAAAAAATACGACAAGACAGTCAATTTTGTAAATAGATCACGCAAGCGAGACAAAAGTCCATATCCAGAAAGAACAGATCACGAAGGCAGGAACAATTATAGAGAAAAAAGTCCTTATCCCGATAGGTACAACAACTATAAGTTCAGAGAAACTAGTAGAGATAGATACAATAACAATAAATATAGAAATAACAGTAGAAAAATGAGCAATAATAGAGATAGGTCTGACTCAAGAAATAGGGAAAACTCCTACGACAGATCCAGAGATAAAAATAGTTATAACAACAGAAATAGTGAAAATGACACAAATTGGAAACAGTATAGTAGGGAAAACAGCAGAGAAAGATATTCAAGATCCACGACGCCGAAGAGATTTAATGGAAGAGAAAAAATAACATGCTACAAATGCAATGGTAAAGGACACTATGCCAACGATTGCAATTTTTCAAAAAACGAATAGCACCCGAGCTAAGAGAAAAATCGGAATATCTAACTCGGGGAACAAAATATAATACTAATACCAAAACCGACACCTCAAAATTTAACAAAGAGAAGCAGATTGAGAAAAATAATTATATACATTTTGTAGAAAATTGGTACAAATCAATAAATTCAAATAAATTAATAACTAATGAAATAAACGACGATGACGAAAAATCTATAGAAAACATCGTAACAATAAGTAATTTGAACCCATTAAATGAATTCCAAAAATTCCTACTCAGCAATAACGATAGAACCGACTTCCTATGCGATTACAGTGAACAGACGGTAAATATTTTTTCATTACCAAATGATATCGCAATCGGCCATTGCACAAGCCAATGCCTCACCATGTCGAAGGGGATCGCATTTCAATTTAGAAATAAATTTAACAACGTTCAAAATTTAATAGACCAAGAAAAAAAACCGACCAAAATTGCTTATTTGAAAAACGGAAGACACTGGATTCTATACCTCATAACAAAAAATAAATATTACGACAAACCAGCATACACTAACATTTTTAACACATTAACTAATACTAGGCAATTTTGTATAGAAAATAATATTACTACCTTAGCATTACCCAAAATTTGCACTGGACAAGACAAAAAGGATTGGAACGTTATTTCTACCATGATCAAGTTTATTTTTCAAAACACGCAAATAAAAATTTTAATATGCCTACTGCCGAGCAACGACAATGAAAATAAATATTATAAAAACAATGATTCCCAAACTACTAATATTACGATAGGTAAAAATTTTAATAACACGATCAGTGATAGTTTAAAGAACGAAATCGCACTAATAGCTGGCTCATTCATAAAAACGAAAGACGTACCCGGAGACGGTGATTGTGGCGCCCACGCACTACGAATATGCTTGAAACAACATGGTATATATAGAAAGACGGTAGAATTATTAAATATGCTCGGCATTCCTAATTGCAAATCTGGCTACTATTTTAAAAATGACGATCAAGCATTAATCTGTGACCAATTTAATTTAAATTTATATTTAATACACGAAGATTCCGAACATACAAATGCCATAGTAAACTGGAAATCGAATAGGAAAAGTATAGGGATATTCGAAAAAGATTATAATTGGACACCAGGAATTATCACAAAAATATATAAACCACGTCAATTCAATAACATAATAATAAACACAATTTTTCCCGACTTTAATACTGTAGAAAAAAATGTAGACCATTTCTTATACGAATTATGTTTCGATCGTTTAAAATTATCACAACAAAACACAATAGAAAAAAATAAAACCGGCAACTATTTTAAAACTGACAAATCAACAATATGGTACTCACAATTTTGCCAAGACTGCGAATATTTGTCCACAACCAAGGATGTACTAGACGACCACGATGACAAAGAAGAGTATTGGAGTGAGGGGGGAAACGTTATGTTTTGTGAAATATGCGGAAACTACATAAGAGAATATCGGAATCGGCCCATACAAGAAGACGAGAAAGCCATAGAAACCAAAAACCAGCTAATTCAAAACAAAAACGAAATTAAAATCAAAAATCAAAATACAAGCGTAGATTCAGACACAGACCGGAAACAAAGAGTGCTATCCATACAAATAAAACTAGACGGCAACGAACAAAATGCAATAATAGACACAGGCTCAAATCTATCATGTATAGATTATTCCCTAGTAAAAAATAAACAAGAAATTAAACCCAAGAACAAACACCAACAACGAAGACATAAGAAAGTTACCGAAAACATTGATAAAAATCCAGGAGGGCTTCGAGAATCTTATAAATGTTATCAAGTCCATTGAACAATTTTTCTAAATATTACCTTAAACAAAATTAATGTAATTGTAAAAATTAAAATTTATCAAAACAATATAATAATACTAATAAGTAATAATGTAAAAAAAAAAAGAACAATTAATCAAATTATAGTAAAACAAGAAATTATGTAACATTATGAAATTCGTATATTCATATATATTTATTTTTATTTTTATTTAAGTAATAAAAATAATAAGTAAATTAAGTATATGTGACATATAGGTTAAATTAATTCTAAAAAAAAAAAAAAGGGGTGTAAAAATATATATAAATAAAAAACAAAAAAATAGAATGTATTTTCAGCATAAACAAAATTCACGAGTCAACAGACAACAAGCCGCTACAATCTTCTGAGACAAAGTGCGAATATAATATTTTCAAAGTAGACAATAAGCATTAAACCAATAATTATAAAAACAATAAGCAAATACCTTTTGATACGAAGACACGAGGAAGATACTGCAGTCAAAACAGAAGTTTGAAAAAATAATATATGAGAATATAATATATAAATAAAAATATATATATATATACAGATTATAAGAAGAAAAACTAAAACAAGCAAGATAATAAATACTTACCTTATGAAATACAAAAAGAGAAGAAGAATTAACTACCACAGAATCGAAGAATAAAATGCCGTAGAAGAACAACAATCATTTACTGCTATTTGTCGAAATAAAAATATTATACTTCAAACTGAGAAAAATCTCTAAGAAAACATTTTCCACAAAGAGCCAATCAATAAATTATTATAACCTTATATGTATTCACATACATTTTTGTATCTATATTCTGAGTAAAAATTTCATACAGTATAAAATACAACTCAATTTATATTTATATTATAAAAAAATTATTAATCATTAATATGTATTTATGAATTATATGTTTCTAATTGTTTCTAGATCCTCACATAATATTGCCACAGGTAGAGATTTTTTTTTGTATTCATATTTCGAGTTAATTTTATACAGTATAAAATAATTACGGCAGTTGAAATATCGATTTGTCTGTTTTAAATTTAATTTGTTGTAATTTGTGTTAATTATTTTGCATGTTTAATTCGTGAATTGTGGCTATTGTCATTCCTTTTGGAATATATACTATATACGTTGGAATAATTGTATAAGATTACTTCGTTAGAAATGTTAGAATAGTCTACTATCTGGGTTTCTAGCATTAAATGTTTTTCGCTGCCTAGGCAGTCTGTAGGATTTATTTTATACTGTGTTAGTATATCATTGCTTGTGATATATATTTTTAATTTTGACTTCGATTTTGGTGCAATAGTAATATTGTCATTAGATTTTATTTTAATTTTATTTTTATGTATTCGGGTTGTACTTGTGATGCTTTCAGTTGTATAAATGTTTAAATTAATATTTTCATTATGTTTGTAATATATATATTTTTTTTTCTTCTCTCTCCCCTAACAACGCGTTAAAAAAAAAAAAAATAAATAAATTATTAAAATAATAGGATTAAAATTAACATTTAAGCATAATTTTATAGTCAACGACGCGAATAAACCAAGACAGTAATATAGTGTAAAAGTAGATTAGTATTTAATGTAGTAATAAGACAATTGTATGTAAAAAATTATTAAAAAATGAGGGCATTTTTTTCAAAAAACAACGGGGACTGTCGTATATTGTAGACAGTCGTCAAAATATTATTTCATATATGTAATAGAGGTGGGAACTTTTTATTGTAAAACATTGACATAGGTCAGTGAAGCATTATGTGCTGAGACAGCGATAAGATTACTATATAACACCGCCGCACGCGCAGGCAGGAGGAGTCCCGTTGTCGCTGAGTGAATCGGCGAGGACGTAGGTACTGTGGTCGTACGTGTGAAACGTCGATCGTAGTACGGGCTAGGCAATCCGGATTTGCTAAGTGTTTAATTTATGTTTGTTTTAATATAATAAAAGTGTTTCCGACCTAAAAACCCGAGTTGAGTTTTATTTCAAAGTCTTCTTCGTTCTTACCTTTAATATTGGAACAGTGCTCAGACCCACACACCTATAGTCAATGAGGTTTATTACAAACTGAACAGTGCTCTGGTTGTGGCGTCCTAATAGTCATTCCAATTTAGGAAACGAACGAAGAACTGACAAAACGCTACCATCGTACCTCAAAGGTTAACAGTGCTAATCTGAATATATTCTAGAGACAGTCATTAGCCTAGAGCGTACGAGGGTAAGGTATAAAGTTGGTTTACCGCGTATTATCCAATACGGGTGATACCACACCAGCATCTTGATCAATGTTTTTAAAAACCCTGCTTGTTTGTTCTACAAAATTATATCATATTACATTTAAAAAAAGAGTAAAATACAATGCCTTACAAAATAACTCTAAGTATGGATCACAAGATTAAATAATAGTAATTTTTCATTTAAATACTTGACAGTAATCAAGTATATATCATGATTTGTAATTGATATTGCTATTAAAAAAACTTGTTTAACTATTATTATCATTACTGCATATAAATACATAATAATATATAATTGAAGTTTGAGATATGTATAAGATAAACAATGTATCATTGTATATAAATTAATGTTAATCTTCTGTGTAAATATTTAGTTTAAAAACCTATTTTATAATATTACCATTTATGTCATTGAGAAAAAGTATTTACCTATGAACGATGATTGCATCATAAATGGTGAATAATTTTGCAAAAAATTAATCAACCAAATACTTTTTCTTTAGCAACTAAGTACTCTATAGGGACTTGGAAGAATGGACTGCACATGTTGTTATTGAATAGTTATTGGAGTTGGTACTGGTGGGTTGTTACTTTTCCAAATATTCCACATCATATTTAATGCAGTATCTATGGTAGTTTGCATTGCTGCATTTGGGTATCTGAAAATATTATTAAGAAGGTTAGTTTTGTTATGTATTTTACTATAAAAGGTAAAATTTTGTTTGTTTTTTCATAATACTTTTAAATTTAATTGTTGGTGTACCGTCATTTGGTCGCGGTAATTTGGTAGCATGTCAATTGGTCGCGGTCATTTGGACGCACAACAATTGGTCGTGTACGAAAATTATTTGGCTAAGTAGGTACCTATATATAATATGTATAGGTTATACACTTATGACTTATGACTACATTTATAGCTTTACCTGTTAGATAAGTTATCAGTATCTTTATAGTTAATTTTGTTATATTATATGATTTTCTGGCAGTGCTTGCATAGCATTGTACTATAGCGCGCGGCGTCATATTCGTAAACTCGTTACGAATTGTATGCCATACCTATTAAATAATGCCTTTACAGCTTATAAAAAGTCAACGAGGTCGAGATATTTTAATTTATAATAGTTTTATTCACAAACAAGAGAGGGCCCTGATTGAAGATAAAATAATTTGGAAATGCAATGAAAAAAAAAAGTGTACTGGTCGAGCTCATACAATTCAAGGTAAAATGATTAATCTATATATTTTAGGTATCATATTAGTTTATTAATTTCATAAATTTTCTTAATAGATGACATCACAAAATTCACCGATCTAGCAAAAAGAACCATAAATAAAATGAAAGAAACCGCTATCACTACAGTAATGTCTACATATTATAACATACATAATATTGGCAAGTACGTCTTCACAGTTAACTTAATTTTTTCACATACCTAAGTAAAATAACTTCTTTACACAGTACTCCCTTTTTTCATAATTTTCTTGGAGTCACAACATATAATATATGCAAATATGTCAGTACATCATTTTGAAATTACAGATAATATGTAATTTTATTCTTTGTTTAATTTATAAAATTATATTATACATATTCAACATACGTAAAATTATTGAAGTTTGGTTTATGTCCAAAATCATTTGTGGTAGACTTTGAAAAAGCAGCAATTAATGCAATTAAAATTGAATTTCCGAATACAAATATTCATAGATGTTTTTTTCACTTGAATCAAGCGGTTTGGAGACAGATACAACACCATGGTCTTGCAAAACAATATAGTGACGATGTAAACTTTGCATTAGAGGTACGAAAATTATCAGCTCTTGCTTTTATAAGGTAATACAATCATTTGAGACATTATTAGAGATAACGTATTATGTCGAAAACAAAGAATTGTTATCACCCTTTATAACCTATTTTGAAAGAACATGGATTGGTATTTTGGGTAGGAGATGAAATCGTCGACCACCATTGTTTCCAATTGAAATCTGGGATTGTTTTGATCGCCTAAAAGAAAATCTACCTAGAACAAATAACAAGATAGGGGCTGGCACAATCGACCAATTGTCGTGTGTCCAAATGACCGCGACTAAATGACGTACATCCGTAATTGTTATCTTACCTTCTAGATTCTTGCTCATATATTACTCTGGGGATGTGCTCTCAGCTGAAATATTGCTATTTAGAGCTGTCAAAAATGTACCAATCTCAACATCATGCTCTAGCCTATGATTATATGTGAAAATTTGTGGATTTCCTGGCTGCAGATTGATCCAGGCTGTTGCTCGGAAACACCGTTTCACAAGTTCACCTTGTGCATCTTAGCTATCTGAAAAATATTAGCATTACAGTTATTAATTAAGTATAAAAAAATGACTTAGAATACAAGTATAATAATTTACTAAACTGTATTACTAACCTTCTATTGGTGGAGGTATGAATTCTAATTTTTAACATATGTATAACCATTATCAGCCATATACACTGAATGACTGGAGTTTTAGGATGTTTCACCATTCCATACCGCATAATCGACTGCATCCTCCAGTATACCTGTAAAATCAAAATAATTCAAAATACACAACATTCAAACTTTTTATAAAATTAGCAACCCGCCAATAGTTATATTCTGAGACATTCCTCATTCATATAAACAGCTTATAACCCAAAATAAATTAAATTATTAAATAGACATAAGTAGAGACCGGATTTTTAGGTTTTTACATATCTTTACTGAGAGTATGCAGTAGTAATTGGTTAAACATTCTCGACGATTCATTTACCTATGAACTGATAAACACAATTTTTTAGCGCATAAAAAAGAATATTTTGTGTAAAAAACATGTTTCAGGAATATATTGCCATATCAGGTTCAAATTTTAATATTTTATAACTTGTAATTATTATTATCTTTTATTTTCATAAGGCTGAATTATTTAAGTTTGAGTATGAATATATAATATTATTCTGTTAATAAACTATATGCAATTATTTTTTATTTTTTATTTCAGTATTGTTATTTTTTGAATTCATAAGTTTGTGTAACAACAGTTAAACATAGGTACACCAGTATGGCAGTATATCACCATATTATAGATTATTTAATAAAGTTTATTTTTATAAACTGTTACTTTTATTTGTTTTTTTTTCGTGTTTAATACATTTTTATGAAAATAATAATTTTTTCATGAAAGAATATTTTTGTATATAAAAGATTATTTTGATGAAATTATAGAGCATAGAAGCATCTTATTTTCAAGATTTTAAGCGCATATAAAATCCGGTCTCTAGACATAAGTATAGAACGTTACTTACAATTTATATACACCAGTGATGATAAAAGGTTCATCCGAGGGTTCATCTTGTCGTTATCTTGAATCTTATGTTCAACCACCCTTGAATACCGCATACCGGACTGTACTAACCTATCTCTATACCTGTAAAATCAAAATAATAATAAATATACGACATTCAAACTTTAAAAAAAAATTAACAACCTCCTCTATCTATATTTTGAGCAAGGCCGGATTAAGGGGGGGTATAGCCGGTGCGGAAGCCCCGTGGCCCTTTCAAGTACCGAAATGAAAGGGGCCCAAACAATTTTAAGCTGATACACATTTTTCAGTGATTTTAAAGAATAGTTTTTCTATATTTTAAAAACCATTTTTTTAAACAAAAACAACTAAATAGTAAATACCTTTTTGTAGGAAAAGCGCATTTTACTGTTATTTAATAACTGTTAGTTAATAATTGTTGTAAATAAGTATAATGTTAATCAATTTAAAAGTTGGTATGAAAATTTGAATTTAAATTAATGAAATATGAAGTATTAACTCTGTGAAATGATGGCAGAAGCTGATATGTACATTTTGTTAATTTTTCAATTATATTATTTAAATAGTTTAGAAATCGTATATTTCAACTAGAGGAAAACATTTTTCTTCTATCATACTTAATATGATATGTCTCTATTATGTGTGTGGTGCCATTTATATTCAAAGACCAAAACTGATAAGTCATTAGGTATTTGAAAATATATGTAGCGGCAAAACTAAATTTGTAAAATATCAGCTTCTGCCGTCTTTACTTTTATTATATTACAATTAGTGAATAGTGGTTGTATACTTTATAGACATATAAATTACATATACTTACCTATTCATTTTATAATTCAATTGCCATTGGTGATATAGTTAGAGAAATGTATCTTCCTGCGGGCGTAGCCAGTTTGTTTTAACACGTGCCTTGTCGAAAGGGCCCACATGAAATTTCAAGCCCGGGGCCCAATAGGTTCTTAATCCGGCCTTGATTCTGCGACATACCTCATTCCGCATTCGTACAAACAAATTATAACCTAAAATAAAATTAATCATTAAATAGATAGAAAAATCGAGGTAGAAATTAATGTTACTTACATTCTCGATACTCCTGCCGTGATTTAGATTTCATCGGGGGGCCATTATCTGGAGTTTTATGATTTTTCGACATTGCATGCCGCAAAACTGTGACAAACAAATTTAACTAAAAAAAAACTAAAATATTACCTCCATAGAAAATTCGATCGGCACGAGTTACCTCGGATTCGGTGGCTAAAGAACTTGTTTTCCGAAAAATTTGAAAAGCCAACAGAACTTCAGATGATCAAAAATCGTCTCTCCTTTAAATAAAATAATACGTATCGAACGTCACGCAAAAACGATAATGCTCGAAAATGTTCACTTCCCAAACGGAAACATCTGAACGCCGTTCAACTGTTCAAGTTGTTTTCACATAAACAATAATATTGTTGTTGTCTGCGTTGGATTTCCGTTCGTCGTGCGCTGCAATCTATATTGTACGGAATATCATTATTGTTATCACGACAAAATAGAATCCATAATTGATAATTATTGTTATTACTGTTGTTGTTGTTGTTGTTGTTGTTGGTGGTGGTGTCGTCGTCGTCGCGCGCGAAAACGATAGGTCGGCGGCGGTGATCGACGAACACGTACCGCTCGGACGCGGGTGTGACCGACGGTGGTGACAGGCAATGCTGGTCGGTAGGTTAGGCGTGAACGGTGGGGCGGGGTCGGAGCAGTCGAACGCCGAAATACGGAACGTTCCGTGCGACATTGCTTGCCGGCTCTATTTCAAATATAATATTATACGTAAGCGATGTGGACGAGGTGTTATGTTTCAGCGTGGGCCTGAATTGATACCATAATAATGTTATTTCATTATCACAACAATATTATTCTTATCGTATGGCACCGTGGCCACCGGGACGCACACCCGTACCGTAGTGCCGCGGCGCTCTGTACGATAGCACAAAACCATTTTAGGTTCTATAGCACCACGGTGCTATCAGTGCTATATACGACCGTCGCGGTCTGCGCGATACGTCACTTGCTCACCCATATCACAGAATAGATGAAATTTCATCTATTCTGTGCCCATATTATCTGTAACACCATTTGACTTGTTATCAATTGGGTTTTCAATATTTTGTTATTCAACAGAGCGTATCAATATTAATAGTTCATCGAATATTATGCGAATTTGTATTTTGTTCTTGCACGCTCTTACTCGAAACAGTTTAATTTACTTGCAATGGCTCATATATGTTCTGTTTCCTGGTGCACTACAGGGAGTTAATCTATTAGTAAATGAATTACCCAAGAGTCTTAATACTCAGGATACATAGGTCTCCGAGGAGGATCCCATCTTCCAGAAGTTGTGGGTATCGGCTTGTGTAAAACATAGACCAATAAATATTTCATCTGGTAAGAACTAGATCATTAATTAAATATTATTTATGATTTTTAACATAATAATATTATATAGTACAGTGTCGTGGCGAAATTAACATTTTCCAGAGGCAAGTTACAAATATCCCAAGTAATAATGCATAATAATATGTAGGTATTAAAATAATATGAGTATATGACTAATTATATTTCAGATCATTATTGACAACCTAATGAGTTTATCAATTGCATTTACTAGGGGACCCACTGGCTACCACCCACCCCTCTATTTAAGAAAAATCTCAGAGGCAATTGCCTCTGAAATTACTGTTCACCACGCCACTGATATTATAGTACTAGCTGACCCTGTTCACTTTGTCGGTCGTTAGATGTACCAACTCTCTATATAATTACCCAAACTATATCTCTGACTACTGAAGTACACAATAAAAATTACTTGTATTTTCTTACAACAGCCCGAATATATTATGTATTTAATATATTTACCATTTCAAATATTTTAACGTATTTCACCAGTGGTGTAGCCAGAATTATGAAATGGGGGGGGGGTGTTTAAGTATAGATTAAAACCAAGTTTCTACAGTGTTTGTATATAAATAAATTTAGTGTTTGGGACTTGACTTGTTGCACTAAAAATTATCGAAATATGCAGTCAACATTTTCAAAATATGCTTAAATATATGCAGCTACATTTTTATATTATTTTTGAAAAATTCATTAGACATAATACAGTTTTTGTAATAAAAAACTAAAAAATAAGTAGGTATATATACATGATAAAAATAATTTAAACAAGAGTATACAAATTTTAATATAGGTAGGTACCTATATATTTATTAATATGGTGGACAGCTATTGCATGTTTTGGACATTTTTAAAATATTGTGAAATAAAACTTGATTTTTAAAAATAATAGCATAAAATACTAGATTAATAAATAAGTAATAACGAATAACGTTATATGCAAACCCCGTAATAAACGAACACGTATCTACTGATTTTCATTTCTTCGTACAATCTAGAATCTAGAAGTCAATTATAGTTTTAACACAGTCTTGTCACAAAGAGACTTATAAAATCTTACGTACCATAGGTATGCGAAAATAGGGCCAACCGTAGCCAATCTTCACCAACAACTTTAACAGCCCTCCCAAACATTTACTAAAATTTTTTGAGCTTATTCAATTTTATAATAGTATGATTTTAGGCTTCGGCTTCCCCAAATCTTAAAATTAGCTCCTATATAGGTACCTTACCAAACATAATATTTTTAAAGATGTTTTTAAATGTTATTAAATATATTTGGATATATGATTTTTCCCGACAATTGTATGTAAGTACCCACATTTAAGTTAAAAAAATTATACAGGGAGGTCAAAATTTAAAATTTCCAATAGTTTTCAAAAGAAAATTAGGAAAAAACAGAAATTTTTTACGCCTAATAGGCTTTTGACAAAACGACTAGTTTTTTTTATAATTCTAAAACAAATGACCGTAAATACATCAAATTTTTACTGAATATTAGAATTATGTATTATATATTATATATTAGAATTTTCTATGAACCATAACATTTTCAAGTTTTATTTTGAGCTGTTTTCAGATATTTTCAGTTTCGATTTTATTTTTTTTTCTATAAATATCAATAAAATTCTATTTATTGGGTAAAAACTCTTGAACATTTAATTGAAGGCTCCTGATATATTTTTTCAAAGGAAGATGAAAATTATTAAAAATCCGTCGTCACAATTTTTATTTTTTAAGCATTTAAAGTTCAAATATTGACAAAATACGCAAAAATGACAAAAATTCACAAATTATTTTTAGCTAGAAATTCATAAAAGTTTTTATTTTTAAAACTCAGATTTTAAAATGTTATACAAGATTCATCATAATTTTGTCTACTTTTGTCAAAAAAAAATTTCTACCAGAAAGTCAAATAAAATTTTTATTAGAGATTGAAGTTTAAATTTTTTCAACATTGGATATTCACTCGATTCCTCATATAGGTACCTAGCGATTTCCTTATTTTTTTGTAATTCAAAAATGAATAACTGGAAATTCATGAAAATTTCACTGATTTCACTATTCTCATTTTCTATACACCATAACAATTTTGAAAATATTTTGACTCATTTTGAGCTGTTTACGGACAATTTCAAATTTCAATTTGTTTACTTTTTCTCGCTTTTTTTTTATAAATATCAATAAATTTTTATTTTGTGGGCTGAACAGTGTGAACATTTAATACAAAGCTCCTGATATATTGTTACAATAGCAGTTTAAAAATATTAAAAATCCAAACATAGGCACAATTTTTTTTTATAAGTATTTAAAGTTCAAATTTATCAAAATCTCGAAAATTATCAATCATTGTATTTTTAAAAAATTATAAAATGGACAGTTTTTAATTTTTTATAATTATGGATTGAAAATGGAAAACAAAGATTCTCATAAATAGTTCATACTGTAACCGAAAAATCTATAAAATATAATTGAAGAATATAGTTATAAGAAATAGTTATTTTTTACTGACATTTTTAATTCAAATTTGGACGAAATGACATATTAAAACCAAGAATAATGATTTTAGTTATTTTGTTGCAATTTAAAAATATTATTTGTTGGCATATGAAACTTTTAGAGTATATTGTTATATTTTAAAAACAGGCAATGACATTTTCAAATGTAATTTTTTCTTTAACAATGAATTTAACCTAGCTACTATAGTAAATACTATAATTCCTAATACTGAAATTAATTACCTAAGTACCTACTTTATTCACATTAGTATCATCAAATACTGTATATTAACAGTCTTTTCCGTATACAATGATATTATATCATTAAATTCAAATTTAATAACATTCATTACAGTGACCCACTTGTAACCTACTGTACACAGAGTGACATCCACTTTTCCACCTTTTTATTGGTGTTATAAATATTATACTGTGCTTACAAAAGTCTATAAATATTTAAATGATTAGAACAAAAGTTACCTATTCAATTTGACAAGTGTTTACAATGTTATACATTTGGTAACCAGATATTTAAAAAAAAAAAAAAAGTACAAAGCCCGTAAGTTTTACAATAAACATCTGATAAGATATTATATTGTAATATACATTTTTTAATATACATGAATATAAAATACAATACAAATTCAACAACCTTTATTCATTTTGAAACATAACTGACATGAAATATCATAATTTTGTAATCTTACTATTAATTAAAAAAATGTACCTACATATTTATTATTTGACTTGAATTGTATGACTTTCGTAACAAAACAATTTAAAAATTAATAAAGAAAACACTGAACATAAAAACTGAACATTTAATAATTTGTACAATGGTTGATCATTTTCGAGATTTTGATCAATTTTGTCAAAATTCAAATTATAAAGGCTTATAAAAAAAAAAATGTGCCCATGTATTTTTTAATATTTTTCAACTGATATTGTTACAATATATCAGGAGCTTTGTATGAAATATTCAACCTTTTTACCCAACAATTAATATAGTCCAAATATGTCAATAAATTTTGAAAATGTTATAGTGTATAGAATGGTAATTTTTGTTTTATGCTGAGTTCATTATACATATATTTGTTTCGAATGATGAAAAAAGATATGGATTTTCATCCCTATAAACTTCAATTGATACAGGAACTCGGCAGTTTAAAGAACATTTGGAATATAAGAAAAAAACTATATATTGCAATAAATTGCGTTTTAGTAAATATATTAAATACATAATATATTCGGGCTAGTTATATAGTGGTAACACGATCCTCCATCGATTGCCTCGTATATTATTATAGTTCATCAAATTATGCAAATTTGTATTTTGTTCTTGTACACTTTCACTGTAAACAGTTTAATTTACCTGCAATGGCTCCTCCTATATGTTCTGTTTCTGGATGCACTACAGGGAGTAAATCTAGAAATAAATGAATTACCAATGAGGAAGAAATATCCATGATACATAGTTTCTGAGGGATCCCATCATCCAGAAGTTGTGGGTATCTGCTTGTATAAAACAGACCAATAAATATTTTATCTGGCAAGAACTAGATCATTAATTAAATATTATTTATGATTTTATTCAACATAATATCATAATATATAATAAGATAATTAAATAATAGTATGTACCTATTCATCCTTTACAGATAAGAAACATAGATAATTATTAAATTATAATATACAAATTTGTTTAATATACATATCGCTACCCTCCACAGACTTCTATAGAGTATTATATAGAAATCTGTGCTACCCTCGTGGCAATAACTCTTCATCTCAATTTTTTTTATGATTCAATTCCACATTAAAATTTTAACATTAGTAAAAAACATATTTAATTTATAAAAAGAATAAAAAAAATTCTGTGACAAAAGCAAAGTTAAAAATTTGTATCTCAGATACTGCTACTGTTTTTTTCACATAATAATATATTATATTTTTTTTTTTATAGCATAAGTATGTTCATTACATTTTTCCAATGAGGATTGTTTTAAACTGCTGATTCAAAATATGCTGAACTATTCTCCACAAAATTGTAGAAAGCTAAAAGCTGATGCTATTCCTACATTTAACTTGCCCGGTGATGAATTAATTCCAGTAAATACACATATGTAATTGGAATAAAATGTATTGTTACATTAAATTTATATTTTTGCTTTATGTCTAATCAAGTTATGGTAAAAAGCTGGATGTCCAGAACTAGAAGTCCTAGAAATAGTATATTTACTGTCATAGAGTGTGAAAAATCCAAATCAAATGACTATTCGGTTTTTTATGTAATTTTTAAATTACAACTTTTTAATATTAAAATTGGCATTCATATTTATTATTTTTCATTACAGTTTATTAGTTCAGCTGAGAAAAGTGGTATAATATGTCTCAGTTCTGGTTCCATGACATCAATTTTTAGTAAAATATCTGACCATTCTTTGAAGCAAAGATCACCAAAATTTGTGTCAGATTATATAACGCCAACTAATAATGATTCTATGGTTAACTAAAAATTATATTATAAAGAATAAAATATTTTATTATTAATCTAACATTTTTACAGACTTAAATCTTAAATCAGAGAATTTGGCTCACAGTCCAGTTCTTTACCGGCAGTCATTGGCAGAAGATAGAGATAGATGGCAGTATGTTTATCTAGTGACATGGTCATGAATGGCCGAAACCAAGGAAGAAGAAGATGTTGATGACAGTGATGAAATGGTAAGATATAATATTTATATAATTTTAAATGTTCTTACATTTTTCAACATTATATTTGTTTGTGTAGGCAAGCCAACTCTGTGTAGAAAATACTAATGAATTAGGTGAAGTAAAAAAATTGCTGGAAAAGTGTCCAACAGAAAATATTAGGTTACATACTATACATTAGTAAATTACATATTTATCACTTACAACTTTGACTTAACATTTAAAATGTTTGTTTTAAATTTTAGTGTTACTTATGAATGGTATTCATAGTTTAGATCTATATAAATGTCCATATTTTTTTATGTTTATCACTGGTAGTATGATGTGCATAAAAATGTTTTTTTTTTTTTTTACAAAGAAATATATTCCAAGCAATGAATACCCATTGTATAATATTTTTTTATTAAAAGCTTTATTTGTGGATTGGATACATCGGCATAGATTTTTTTGTTTCAAGTTAAACAGTCAAAATTGAGGACTGATATGTGACAACCAGATAGCTATATCAATCAATATTGAGGGTTTGAAATCCTAGGAATAATTTTTAATTATAATAATCTATAGCTACTGGTTAGCTTAGAATTAAATATGTAAATTATAATAACTGTGTAATATATTAACTTGTATAATAAACTTGTACACCCTTGGGGGTGTGTGTTCAATAATATTTAAAAAGTGAAAAAAAGAAAGAAAAGCTCTTTTTATATTTAACGGTGTTTACTTACTTTAATTTTGCAAAGTCTAGAGGTCTCTATTTCACGTGTAATTGAATTCATGGATACACATGCAATTTAACACAATTTCATACATTTTGATTCAAAAATGTTGTATTTAAAAATAAATAAAAAATATAAACGTACGGATATTTTTGGTTTTTTAAATTTTACGGGAATTATTATCAATTTTTAATCTTTTTTAAATATTTTATTTAAATTTAATACATTTAGTAAATATCGTGTTTTAAATACACGTGAAATAAATATCTGTGATTTACTAATTAATTCCACAAATTAAATTCTCGAATTTTTAAATTTAAATAACCTTGAACAAAAGGCAAGTGATACGTAAGTACTGATAACGTAAATCTTAATTCACAAATAAATATGAGATCTCTAGTCTTAACTAAGTATTATCATTTAAACTAATTACACTTATCTGTACCAGTTTAATTTTAGATACTCATATGCTGGGTTCCATAAACAATCACTAAACATTTAACGAATCAATAGTGAGCTAATGGTCCCTTAAACATTTAGTGGTCCATTCAGTGGCGCCGAACCTATATAGTAAGGGTGGCGACCGCCACCCCTTTTAAATGGGTGGGTGGTGGGTCCTGTTATGCAGGTGGGCAAATATCTAACAGAAGAAATTTGACGGCTAGATACTGAGTGTTCGATAGTAAATTAGTACTTGGAATCAAAAGTGTAACGACTGTAACGTCTATACACCGTGTATTCCTGTGTATTATTGAAGTAGGTAGTATATAGACGTATTCACTATAGACGTATAGTGAACAGTTTAAATTGTGTTATCTATTATTTTTACAATATCAGTTAGTGGTTTTTAGTACTATGAAGTGGCTATTTTAGCCAACTTTTTTCCTGTAAAAACCAATAATGATATAAAAATTATATTGATATAATATATTGATATAAAATTATAAAAAGGTGCTCTGCTGTACAGTAGGTTACAAGTAGGCCACTGTATGATGGATAGTATTGAATTTGAATTCAATGATATAATATCATTGTATAAGAAAAACGATTCTGAGCGGATACGGTATGTCAGTCTAGGTATAAGACATATTATATACTTATCTATCGTATCAAAAAAAATGTACCTATAATAAATTCCAAATCAATCATATCAATATATCATAATACCCATTAGGTACTTATAATGCGTTATACGTCAACAACAAACCCTGATACTATCTGGCTATCATAGTCCAAACTCCATAGATATATAATAGTGTACTTTAAAAGTTTCAAGTACCCACACGAATAATATTACACAATCACAACAATATAACTAAAATAGTTATTCTAGGTTTTTTTTTATGTAATTTTGGCCAAAGTTGAACTTAAAATGACTATAAAAATTAACTGTGCTTATGTATTTTTTAGATTTTTTGGTAACAGAATTTACTACTTACGTGGAATCTTGTTTTAAATTTTCAATCCTTAGATATCTTTAGATAATATCTCTTTTATATTATAAAAGTTGAACATTTTATACATTTTTAACTACAAAATAATTATTCAATTTTAAATTTGATAAATTTTATCAAAATTCGATCTTTAAATGCTTATAAAAAACAATTGTGCCTATGTATTTTTAATATTTTTCAACTGATATTGTAACAATATATCAGGAGGCTAGGAGCATTGTATTAAATTTTTACACTTTTTAGCCCAACAGATAAAACTTTATTGATATTTATAGAATAAAAAACTAAAAAAATGGGAAACTGAAAATGTCCGTAAACGGCGTAAATAGCTCAAAAAGTCAAAATATTTTCAAAATTGTATGGTGTATAGGAAATGCTAATATAAATATTCAGTGAAATTTTCATGAATCTACAGTCATTTGTTTTTGAATTACAACAAAATAAGGAAATCGCTACATGAGAAATCGAGTGAATATCCAATGTTGTAAAAATTTGAATTTCAAACGCTCATAAAAATTTAATTTGACTTTCTTATAGACATTTTTTTTTTGATAAAGGTAGATAATCTTATAAGGAATCTTCTATTACATTTTCACATCTTAGATTTAAAAAGAAAAATTTTTACGAATTCTTAACTCAAAATAATTTGCTAATTTTCGTGATTTTTCCATATTTTGTCAATTTTTGAACTTTAAATTCTTATAAAAAAAAACTGCGACCAAGGATTTTTAATATTTTTCATCTGCCTTTGAAACAATATACTAGTAGCCTTCTATTAAATTTTCAAGCTTTCGCAACCAACAAATAAAATGTTATTGATATTTTTAGAAAAAAAACTAAAAAAAAAATGGAAAATGAAAATGTCCCTAAACAGTTCAAAATAAATCAAAATATTTTGAAAATGTTATCGTGTAAATAAAATGCAAATATAATTATAAACAACCAGTGAAAATGTCATGTATATACGTTCATTTCTTTTAGAGTTACACCAAAAACCAAAATCGATTTTTTGGAAAACCGATTTTGCTAAAAAATTCCCGTTTTTCCTTAATTTTTATGTTGTTTTTCCCGGAGCTTGTGAAAACTACTATTTTTATTTTTGACCCCCCAAAGTACCAACTAGATTCATTTTCCTATCAGAAAAGCTACTGTTGAAGAAAATCCAAGCACTTTTACTGTCCTAAAACGTGATGACAGACACAAAAAAAATTAAAAATTAAAAAAAAACACACATCATTGTAAAATCAATACATTCATCGTTTCACTCAGAATCTAAAAAAAATATTTTAAATTAAAATTAAATACATGTGGTAACAAAACTAGTCCAGCCAAAATTACATTAAAAGTTAACAGAGAACCTAATACATCCATACAAGAGTTGTTGTAACACTTTTTAGAAAAAGTAATTGAGAACAAATACAAACATTTTCATGGGTATTTATATTTTTTTTAAAAATTTATTTAGTGTTTAATGTTCACTACCGTAGACTAGTATTTATGAATAACTGACAAAAACTAAATTATTTTACATGACTATAATGTCTGAAGTTAAAGTTGAGGTATGGCCTAAGAATGCCCGCTTAATTTAACGGTTCTGGGTGGGTGGGTGTTTGGTAAATTTTTACTAGTTTGCCACCCCATTTTAAATTGAGTTCGGCGCCACTGGGTCCATTATTGATCAAATGACCAAATTAGTTATGATTGAACCATTAAATTAATAGATTATTCATGCTACCCAGCATTAGAGTATTAGATAAAATTGTTCAAGAAAATATACAGTTGTATACTTTTATTATTTGTTATTAGAAATACTTATCATAGATATTATATTTCATAAATATATGAAAATAAAACTTATGTAATGTCAATGCTTTGTTATTTATTACAAAATATCTAAATTAAATCCTGAATGTAATTTTTATTCCTAGTGCATATTATTTAATACATAATAAATAGGTAAAATAATATTCACAAAACTTAAATTAATCAAAAGTGTTTGAAATACTTGTCACAAAATATATAAATAATGTTTCTTAATGTTCTGACTTGAGATTTATTAGTAAGACTGGGCAAGTCAATATTTTATTTTTTTTTTTTTTAACTCAGCTGGTTAAGTTAATACTTAATATGCACTAATAACAAAAAAGTTAAAAGTTAATTTAATTATAGGTTAGTTCAGTTTAAGTTAAAAGTTAATACTCACTTTTTGTTAAATTTTTATTAAATTAAAAAAAAGTTAATTTTTTTATACAATTCTAGAAATTTTTTTCCAACCCAAAACTAAATTATAGATTAATGTTTATACTTTATACAGTATTTCCATATAAGTTAGATTGGAAAAATATAAGATTGTTAACTTTAAACAATTCTGTAAGGTAGATATTTTTTGACTTGAAACAAAATAGACTGAAATAGTGAAATGTAATAAAATTAAAAGCAAAATGAATTAACTTAACTTACTTCTTAAAATGATAAATTAATTTGTTAATTTCATGTTAATTGGAAAATAAATTTATTAAGTTAATGAAAATCCAAAAGTAACTAGGTAAATTAAAAAGTTAAAATAAAATAAACTTTTTGAACACTGAAACATTATGTGTACACTTTTATTATTATTTTTACTCAAATGAACTAATAAATTAATAATTTTGCCTCTTTAATGAATTAAGTACCTTAAGTCAACATGAAAAATTGACTAATTTCTTTTGACGAAACTTATGTGACGTATAATATTTGACATTTGTGGTATGATAAAAGTAGGTAACCAACAAGTCTTGGGACCTCAAAAATGTGTTCTTAACCTTAATGGCTCAAAGTTTGATATTTTATATTATTAGTGAAACATAATTATAAATATAAGTTTTCATGTACACTACTTTATTAAGTTGAGAATTACAATTTGTATCGTTTAGGTGTAATTTCTAATTGGAAACATCCAATATTTTACGATGTATTCTGTAGGAACTCGCTGTATACAACAGAAAATATTTTATAACGAATGTTATTAATGTTGTTATTAACTGAATTATACTATATCTGTCCAAAAGGAATGATATCTGATCAAAAACATATATTATGTGAAATGAGAGCTAAGTTCAGTATTATAATATATGCTTTAGTTGTTGACTTCAACTACAAAAGAAGTGAGATCTAAATGGGTGCCAAGTTCAAATTTGTGACACGATTTACTACTTCAGATATCATAAATTGTATTAAAATTTATAAAATTATCAGGCTTCTTGGAAAAACGTGCGCCTGCCTCCAGTCAAAAATTATATTATTATACAACAAAAATTAAAAATAATTGTATTTCTTTGTTGTATCATTTAAAAGAAAAATGTCAGTGGAGAAAAAATTGATAAAATTACAATTTAAGTCGAAATATGTCTCAAAAAGTATAAAATATAAAAAAAGGTATGCCCTAAAAACAAAAAATATGCATTTATATGCAAAATTAAATTTCAAAACCAGCTCTGTGGCAGTAAGAAAGGTATTTGATTCGTAGGCTGCTATTTTTAATCGTGCAAAACAAATAGGTTACAAATGCTACAAGTCCTCTGACCTAGCCATGACGTATTGACATAATGTATCAATAAAATTAAAATAATATTCAGTGGCGGAACTACATAATATAATTTTTAATGTCTTAGTTTTTGATAATAATATACTTAATTAATGAGAAAAATATAATATTATATTACTATTTTTTTAAATTCAGAAGACTGCTTATGTTTGAGTTTTTGTTATACTTGCCTACTTAATAAGAAAAATACTATGTTTCTCATTTTTTAAAAATTTAAAAAACTGTTTATGTTATGTTATTGTTATACTCAATTATGAAAGTATTATGTTACTAATTTTTAATAATATTAAGAAAACTGATAATGTGCTAGCTTCTGTTATGCCTAATAAGAAAAAATTTACGTTACTCGTTGATATAATAATGAAATAAATTGTCAATATCAAAAAAGTAATTAGTCATTTATTAATATAATATTATGTTATTATAATATTATGGTAATAATTAAAATTATATTATGTAACTTTAAATTATTAAGTACGATATTATGCAAAATCACTTAAGGTCTGATTTATTTGCATTGTTTATGAATAAATATCAAAAGGATTAACAAACGAAATAAAAAAAATCCACTCTCCTGAAAAATAGCACTTTTTGATTTGTGTCGTTTTTCTTTCGGATGAGCGAATTATGATTGAAGGCGGTATTTTCCGCGGGCCTCATCGTGAAAGCAAAATTATGTACTCTAAAAAAAATGTCTGTTCAAGTAAATAAAATCATTGAATAGTGAAATAATACAAAGTAGGCTGATAAATGATCACTAAACGTGTATACGGATAACCATACATCATAGTATTTAGTGGGTACCTACTGGCTACTATTAATCTCGGGCGACAATCCAAAACGTACTATTTCCATTCTACACATTTTTGAGAAATCACGATTTTCTATAATTCCACGATTTTGGAAATAGTACGTTATGTATTTAATTCAATTATATTCCCTATCTTCATACTATGGGAAATAGTACATTATGGCCTACTTTGGAAATAGTACGTTCGAGATTGGTACGTTTTGCGTCAATTTGTCAATAAACAAACTATTTAACATGGAAAATACTACGTTTTGACGTAATTTTGGAAATAGTGCATTTAGACAAATTTTGGCTTTGGAAATGGTGCGTTTCGCGTCATTTATGAGTTTCAGATTGATTTTAACGAGGGAAATAGTACGTTTTGTCACAATTTGATTGCACTATTCGATTCCCTGCCTTAATTTCTATAAGAATCAATATATAACTCAATTTCTTCAATTTTGGCAATAGTACGACGTTTTGGATTGTCGCCCCTCAATTAATGTGAACAATAATATTATACGAGTATAACAATATTGTCTTGTCTTATTGCGAATGTGTGGCACGCTGTAACTCGGAGTGGAGCCTATAATATAGCTGGTATACTAAAGTTGGTATACTAAATTATAGAAATAGATTATAGCATACCATGGGTCTACGGCCCAAGAGAGAAATTATTTTTGTTTCATTTCATTCCAACGGTTTTAATAATAATATGAGAGTGGTGTTTTGAGGGTGTTTGGTGTCAGAAACTACGTCCAAGTTACTTAGGTACCTACCTAAGTAGTTTTACAATTATTTTGAATCGAAAGACAACATTAAATTGTGATTTGTATACAACCTTTGGGGTCATTGGTGTTACGTAATTACTAGAAATTTAATATTAGTTATTAAAACTAATGGTTTTGAACGTATTTACATATTTCGTCTACATAATATTTTATTAAATTTTAAAGAAAATCAAATACCTAACCTTATAATTTAAAATTTGATGAAAAGTAGTATGTACAATCACGTGAGTTGTCATATTACTTTTATTAAATATATCGTGAACGCGAAATCCCATATCCGAGTATCGACAATCTTATTATTATACCCATGTCCCATAGGCGTGCGCACAGGGCGAGGTTAGGTTAGGTTCGACCTGAAACTTTTTAGGGGCATAGTAAAATGTGCGTATATATTTAAATATTTTATTATAATGCTTGTATTATAATAATATGTTCGTGGAGATCATGAAAATGTTGTTTGTCGTGAAAGTGAAAGTATAAAAAAATCAAAAATATTTGTGTGTACCTACCTAACCTAACCATTACATACATTTGATTAATCTAAAAAAATACAGTATACCTTTATAGGTACAAATACAATAACTATAGTACTATAGACATTAATAGGTTAATATATTATCAACATGTATGTTGGTGTGCTAAAAAAAAATTAGGGGCGCAGTCCAAATATTAGGGCACTATAATTGTCTAGGCTCGACCAGAAATTTAAGTCTGCGCACGCCTATGAATTTTATACCGTGTTCGCAAATCGTCACGTTTTCGTAGAATAGTTTTGTTGCCAGTGTTGAGCAGTAAGTTCTACTTAGTATCAAATAGTTGCAAAATAATAAAAGCTTCAATAATAATTTATAATTTGTTAAGCCGTCAGATCCATCCATCTAATGTATTAAAGACAGTTGTTTGCCAAAAGAATTATTTTGAACATTTTTAGTACCTACTTAAAAATATTATTCAAAAATGTTGGGGGTGGGTGGTCCCTAAAAACGTTTTTGTCTCATGAATGAAAAATGTTCACGCCGCCACTGGTAAGTAGACAGCAGACTAAGTAGTAACTAGTAAATAGTAGTAACGTACTTAATGCAAATTACAAATTACTGTAACGCAGCAGTAATTTCATTACATTTTACTTAAAGTAAAGCAATTGTAACAAAATTACTTTTTAAAAGTAATTTCTATGAAGTAAGGCAGTGACTAGTTATTTTCCACGTTATTAAAATATAATAGTTTTGAATGTATTACAAAAACAAGCCGATAGGATATTCCAGAAAAATTTAAATCAATTATATTTATTTTCGATTCCGATGATAGTTAACAATATTATCAAACAGGAATAAATGTTCTCACTTTATTAGTAGAAAGAAAAGACTTTGGTTTAAAAATAAAATTTAATTAAAATGAATTATGATTTATGACTTATGACTTACTATAACTTGCTAAACTATATAGCCATATATAGGTCATAGGTGAGATGATTGTGATGATTTGTTACAATATTAGTTGAAAAATATTAAAAATACATAGGCACAATTTTTTTTTCTAAGCATTTAAAGATCAAATTTTGACAAAATTTATCAAATTTAAAATTGAATAATTATTTTGTAGTTAAAAATGTATAGAATGTTCAACTTTTATATCTAAGGATTGAAAAATTAAAACAAAATTCCACGAAAGTAGTTAATTCTGTTACCAAAAAAATCTAAAAAATACATAATCACAGTTTATTTTTATAGTCATTTTAAGCTTAAATTTTGATGAAATTACATAAAAAAAACATAGAATAACTATTTTAGTTATTTCGTTGTGATTGTATAATATTATTCATGGGTACTCGAAATTTCTAAAGTACCTACACTATTATATATCTATGATAGTATCAGGGTTTGGTGTTGATGTATAAAGCGTTATAAGTACCTAATGGCAGTGGCGTATATACAAATTATTTTCACTATGGGCCAATTTGGGCAATTTATCACTATCCAAGCATAGCCCGACTAACATAGCCATAATACTGTACATATTTCTGGAAGCTGGGTGGTTATAATTATGATTTATGACATACAATATAAATAAAAATTGCACAATTTAATTTTATAATTATGTAAAATTAATTTCTTAATTCTTTTTTAAAAAATATTGACAATTTCATTTATATATATATATTTTAATGTTATCTAACTGTGAATTTAACATCAAAGTCATCAAAACAAGTCAATCATTTCTTTGTGGATTCCTCAAAACGATTCAAACGATTTTAATCAACTGACTAAATTAATCATGGTGAAAAACTGTAAACAGTGTAGATATACATGAAATGCTTTAAGTAATTGAACCTACAATTTCACTATGGGCTCTGGCCTAGGGGGCCTCCCCCCTATATACGCCACTGCCTAATGGATATTGTGATATGATTAATTTGTTATTTATTATAGGTACCTATGTCCTATTTTAGGTAAATTTTTTTTAATACAATAGAATATAATTATATAATATGTCTTATACCTACACTGACATACCGTCTCAGCTCAGAATCGTTGTTCTTATACAATGATATTATATCATTGAATTCAAATTTAATACTATCCATTATACAGTGACCAACTTGTAACCTACTGTACAGCAGAGCACCTTTTTTTTTATTGCATACAAATAAACGGCCCAGTATTTAGAAATTTAAATTACAGATATAGGGCCTCCAAAAAAATCGTATCCACGGGCCTCAACGATCGTAGTTCTGCCACTGATAATTATATCATATTATATAATAAGAATTTATTCAGAACTCGGTCAGAGCAGACGTCAGAGTAAATATTACATGTTGTATATTTGTATAATTTTATTTTATAATATTATGATGATTGTATTTGTGTGTATTGTGTGAATCGTTGTATTAGGGCTAAATGGGAAAAAATATTATATTGTTTACTCGATGATTGAACATTGTAATATTATGGAGGCCGGCGATTGCAACAACAACGCTATATTTAGTCGATATAATATTATCTTTAGATTTATGCCATAAATAATTTATATAAATAATTATATTATGTCTATTAGACTTGGCCGGCGGCAGTCACAGCACTGACGAGACAAAAATAGATTTACGATAATTTTCCAATAATATACGACCCGTCACCCATACACTGATACGAGTGATACCAGATACACACAGATAAGCACGTCGCACACAGACGCTCAAACTTATGCTCGCTGTACATAAATATACTTTATGAAAAAAACATCAAAATCTGATTTGTTTAATGAAATATATTTTAGTTCTTCCTTGGGAACGATTCTTGTTTGGCAACCTATAGATTTTTAACTTTTTTTTTTTTATTTTCAAAATTACATGTATTTAAGGGTGGCGGGTGCTTTATAAGAATGTAAAAAAAAAGCCCGGGCAAACTTCGTTTTGACGTTATTGATGGAAAAACTACAACAAAAAATTTTTCGTTAGTCGTCCCTCATACTTAGAATTGAGTAAAGCTCGGACAAAAAAATCGAAAATATCCCCCGATTTGCTGTGTAAAACCACCACCTTGGGTAGGCCTTGGAATTAAACAAAGTCGTCAAAAAATAAAAAGAACATAATGTCATAATCGGCTTGCGTTGCTACTCGAGAATAATAAATCGAAAAAACACCAGACACAAGTTCCCCCGAACATCATTAAAGTAGGGTTGCCCACATGCGTGTAAACGTAAAATCGCCAACTTTAGATGGCTATAACTTCACAACGAAGTCTGTCCGGCCTTTTTTTTTTTTTACATTCTTACAGAGCACCCTAAAATACACATTTTGGAAAAAAAATGTGGAAAACGATAGTTTGCTAAGCCAGAATTATGCGCTTCCTTGTACGCATGTTTTGTGTGAACGTGCGTTTTGAAAATTGAAAATTTTAAAAACAAAACTGAGATCGTCTATCGACTATCAGTCAAGAACATTTTGAACCACTAATTTCCTTATTTGTAGAAGAAGATTTAATCAAATTTATTCGAAAAGATGAAATAATTGATCAATTAGCATCTTCTAGTCAAGAATTAAAGAGATTATTGTCTTAAATAATATAATATTGTATTATAATTACTATTAAAAAGTATTAGGTATTTTAAAATAAACTATATATTTTATTTGATTATTTAATCATAAAAAGTATTAATTTAATATTAAAAGTACTTATGTACACGGAAGATATTATGCCTTAATATGTTATAAAAATTATAAATTTAAAAAACCTTTTTTTTTTGTTAAAGGGCCTATTGAAAATTACTGTGCCGGGGGCCCAATCATAAGCCAGACCGACACTGGTGTGAATTAATTTTAAATTATAATTACCTAATTCAATGATGACTTAAGTATTTGATAATTTTAATATCAACAACACCTGAGTTTTCTACTTAGAAAAAAGCGTATCTAAATGTATTAATACAGATACTATTGTTAACATAATATTTGCACAAATCAAAGGTTTGTAACACGAAAAAAACAAAGCAGGTAAGTGGATATCGCTCTGCTGTACACTAAGTTACAAGTGGGTCAATATATAATGGATTGTATTAAACTTGAATAAGAAAAACGATTCTTAGCGGAGACGGTTTGTCACTTTGTCTGGATTTTTTATATTGTTATTATCAGGGCTCGTAACTTCTAAGTTCTAGCATAAGCATATTTTTTTTGAGAGGTTATAGAGATACCTATGTGAGCTATAAATTTGTTTCGGATAACCATGAAGCTAAATACGAAATTTTACGTTGCATATTTCAAAGTATAAGTGCTATATTTTGCTTTTTTTTTTATATTTTTCCGACATTATTATTGAATAATATTTTTTTTTTTTTTCAGTTCCGAAGCCTTTAAAACATTTATTCTTAATAATAACAAGCAATATTATAGTCGTATTAATTATGAATACTAGTAATATTAGTAATTAATTCGCGACCAGTGTTTAATTTACTAAAATAATATTTCCAACTATTTATAGGTTTCGTGGCCTCCCATAGTAATAATAATAATAATAATAATAGTTAATAAACAGAGGAAACGATATTATAATATAATATTTCCAACGACTTTAGCTAGGTCACAAAGTCTCCCCCGACGAACCCTGCAGGCGACGACAACGTATTATCGTAATAACGCCGCGTCCGACGATTTCTATTTTGATCGCAATACGATCTGGGGAGACTTGAATTGGCTTCGAAAACTTACCAGTGGTGGACTGGCCCAGGTATAGAGCGGGAGAAATCCCCCGGGGCCGCTGTCGTGAGAGGTCCCTTCTATATGGTCCAATTTCAATAAAAATATATTATAATTTATAATATTATAATTTTATATTCGATTACCGAATTAACAATAATAGATAATAACACACAAAATCCTGGGGCACGAATATTTCTACATAGCTTATCAGCATAATATTATAATGAAATAATTTCCCCTGACCCGCGCGACGCACCCCGCCATAGTATAAGAAGTCGTGAGCTGTAATTAGAAATAACGAAATTCCCGTAGGCCGCCGCCCGCCGACCGACCGTCGATCAATATGTTTTGATTATGTAATTTATACTGTGTTATCTTTATCGTCAATACTCAATGGTTATTCGTAATTCGTTATTTAATTGAAAACATTGAACGACTTAAAATAGTGGGCGAGTGAAGTTAAGGACGGTTTACACGCGACGACTTATTGTACGTTTTATCGAACACGACAAAACGTATCAAGTAAAACGGAGCGTGTATACACTATACAGAAAATCGTACGTCTTATCGAATCGGAATGAAATCCAAGATTGGATCGAAAAACTGATGGGTTTGAAATCATTTTCCGCAAAATTGAACGACAAGTCGTAACATGTAAACACAGGTTCGACGCATTGTACAACTTTTCGTCCAATTTTCGTTTAGTTCTCTCCTTGGGATTCCACACTACCGGTTTTGTAGGGTAAAACAGACATATACGCGTTCCAACGTACTAACTTGAGTTTTACTCCTATAATAATTTTGAAAACATATTTGAATTTATTATGAAGTCTATTTTGAATCGTTCGAATTAGAATAATAATGAACATTTTTTTAACTATTTATGTCTTTTAAACTCTTAAGAATACAAGTTTTTTTTTTTCAAATTTCAAATGAGGTTTTTTCTTTTTAAGAATAATAATATATAAATTATAATCTCATGATTGACAAAGTAGAGTGTAACACAAGAGTGACATAAAATTACTTAGCACAATTATGCTTATATTGTAATACAGCTCTAATAGCTACCTTATTAGTAATAGTATGTAATAAGTTATTACATACTATTGAGCCATATATTATTCTTAGCGGCTCTAATGGCTTGTAACATAATTATTATTTTATATATTTTGTTGATTGTGTCGTACGGCCAATTATTATTTATTATTTTTCCCTGTTGGGCCAAAAGGGCCATAAAAAAAGGGTTATATTGGGAGTTGTTTAGACATTAATATTGAGCATTTATTATATCTTATTTAATACCGTAAACTCGTGTTGATATTTATTTTAGTTTAAGCACATACATAAATATATATATACACATATTTTACACACCCACCACACACTACCTAGCACTCAGAGTATTTGCTCGGCGATCCCGACCACTATTCTTGAGTTGCCCACACATATTGCACACTATACGTGTCGGTCGGTGCGTGAGTGTTCTTTGGAAAGAAGTATTCTGGTGACCGGGCGCACGGAATATTTGTGTTCGTACCCGGCCCGTACAAATATATTATATATATTATAATCTCATGATTGACAAAGTAGAGTGTAGTTACCAAGTTACATGTAATATATGTATATATTTCATACGTATTTTAAAAAGTTGGCAATAAATATAAATCGAGCTGCGTTATATTAAATTTGTTGTGTGCTATATATATGGGTTCACATATCAAAGTAAAGAGGAGCATTAGTCAATAAGTAGGCTGTGAGAGTAAATTGAGAAGCTCGCTCGCTCGCTGAGCTGCTTCCTTGGGTTAGGTTAGCCTAAAGTGACCATATATTTTTTTTAATCAAAACGGGACAAAAAAAAAAAATCATAATTATTTGTTACAAACAAATATTTTTAATTTAATAATATTATTAGCAAATTTCTGTGGTACTTATAATGTTTTTAAAGAACATAAAAATTAAATGAACTTATTACCCTTACAAGTTACTACCTAACTTATTATAAACAAAATGTTTTCGTGTAATAATTACAAAGTTAAATACTTGTATATTTTTCGTTTGAACAAATTTGTTTTTATAAATCTGGCGATGACTTCAGGAACGAGTAAAATTCTGTACAAGACATTTTAAAGTTCACTTTTGTTAGCAAAACATACCTAACACACATAAGAAATAAGATATAATAAAAACTATATTTCGTCAACGAACATTTATTTTCATTATTTTTTTTTTTGTCTAATTTTTGAAAACGGGACATTTTAGCGTCCCGAAGATTTCCCAGGGGACAACGGGACAGAGATTCAAAAAACGGGACTGTCCCGTTCAAAACGGGACGTATTAGCCTCACCTCAGAAGCACATAAATATATAAGTGCATTGACGCGAACAGTTCAATAATAAAAAAATTTGTTGAAACTAGTTTAAATACCACTCATCAGTACGGTCTAAATACTACTGTTCATATTTAATATAATTTATCATAAGATCATAGGAGACGTATCATGAAATATTTTTAAGTACGGAATACAAAATGAACCTTTGCCGAACAATTTTCGTACTTCGTATTATTATTTTTTCACATTCATTTCGTTTTATTATAATAAATTACTTTTGTGAGTTTATATAGTATTATAATAAAAAAATACATAAATATTAACTGTTGACAATCAATATTATGACCAATACGTATTACGTGGGTAACAGCGGAATAAGTAATAACGACAGTGGAGCGTATTCAGTTTAAAATAGTCATCAGAGCGCTGGTAGATAAGGACAGTAAAAATAATATTATAAACGCGACACGCTGCACGTCGGTATAACGTGGTGGATAGAGATGTGTCGTTCGCGAACGAACGGATCGTTTTGAACGGGTCACTCTATTGAACGAGTCGACCCGGGTATGGAAAAAAAAAAAGGTCGTTCACTCGTTCATCGTTCATTTTTTTCGTTGTTATTGTGGTTTCACTGTGGCGAGTCGGTCACCCGGACTCGGGTGACAAAACGGTTCATTTGAACGATTCGGGTTGAGAATTGAATAGAATAATTACTTAAAAATAATTATTATTATTATAATTTTTCATATTTAACATTTAAAACAATGTATTTACAATATAATTTTCGTAGGTTCAGACTTCAGATCAGCTGATCGAGTGTCGCTTCTATATTGTTCTATGGTACAAGTGGTGTCACCTTATCTTCTCTACATCGTGATTATAGCTAATTTCTTATTTTCTTATATTAAAATTCATAGTAAATAGTAATCAATAATTAGTTAGGTTAACAACAAATAGTCACATTATAATATATAGTCATCATATCTTTTTAGAATCAAGTCGAGGTCAGTGAAAAAAATTATTGTACAATTATTTACATATTATGATTTAAAAATAAAATTTGTGATATCTTTTTAGATTCCAGTCTACTTCTGCGGTCAGTGACCACTTGTCCGGCTTTTGAAAATAGCCTTTCACAGGGCACTGATGTTGCCATTAAACATAGACGTCGTTTTACAAGTTCGTACATCCGTGGATAAATTTTTTTTCTTTCAGACCACCAAAGTAACGGATTATCATGTCTATTGATTAATGCTTCGTTTAAATATTTGTCCAGTTCTATTATCCCAGCTGCACCTGTATTATGTCCACCAATAACATTCGTGACAGTTTGATCAAACTCTTTCCATATGTCAGAGCTTTCATTTGGAATTGGTGCTGTCGAAGAAGCTGATGTTTGCTGTGGAAGTGCATCTTGTACGGTCCGTATACTCTGCAGTTTCTCGCGCAACTCTGATATGGCTGTATTACATTTTCGAGCATCAATGAATCCATGTTTTTTAAACCTGGGATCTAATAGTGTAGATTGAGCTACTAGGACATCATCTTCTAACCTTCCAAACCGAATAAACAATTGTTTGTTTAAAATTGCTGCCATGTTTAAAACTTCTTGGGGTAAGGTCACATCATTAATAAATCTTTTTGTATACTTTTGTAAAGCATTTACAAAAATTAATTCTTTTGAAATCGTTATGTATTTTTCAGCACTTATTTCAGTTGTGATATCATAAAATATTTTTAATAGATCTTTTGACTTTTCAAGAATAATCCAATCATTAGGAGTGAGAGGATTAATCTGACTATAATTTAAAATAGCTAAAGTGGCAATAATTGGCTCTTTAATTTTTAAGAATCTATCAAGCATATCATAAGTGGAGTTCCAACGAGTAGGGCAATCTTGCTTAAGTTTTAAAATTGGAGAATCAGTTTGCTTTTGCATTTCCTGCAACTTTGCCAAGCCATGTGAACTCCTTTTAAAAAATGATACAATATCCTTTACTTTATCTACAATGGACTCAATCACCTCAATACCATTATGTACGATTAAATTAATTGTATGTGCAAAACACGATAATCTCCTCCAATTGCATTTATCAATAGCAGACTTCATATTTGATGCATTATCAGTCACTACTGCAGATATTCTATCAGACAATCGCCACTCAGCCACAGTATCTTTCATAAATTCAGAAATGTTATCAGCGGTATGACTCAGTGGAAAACTTCTGCAACCTAACAAAACACTTTCTAATTTAATATCATTTTCAGGATCTATAAAATGTGCGGTTACTGCAAAAAAACTTTGATTGTTTCTCGATGTCCAACCATCGCAGGTTAAGCATACAGCGGATACATTTTGTAACTGAGTCCTAACCTTTTGAACTACCGATTCGTACATTTGGGGTAGTAAGCTATTTGAAACAGTCTTCCTCGAAGGAATAATATACGTGGGTGACAACATATTAATCAGTTTTCTAAATTCACTGTCTTCAACTATACTGAATGGGTGATATTCTTTCACAATCATCTTTATAAGCTGTTGATCAATTGCTTTAGACTTACTTAAAGCCAGAGGACGTTGTGATTGGATAAAATGTGTCATTGGCAACTGATTGGGGATTGGAGCTTTTACTACTGATGAAGTAGATTTTACTGGAACTGGCTGAACAGATGTTGAAGGTTGTGGATCATCTACAACCTCGGCGTTTAATTCTTGTATCTAGATAATAAATTTAGATATTTAAATTCACAAAAATGAAAACAACCAAATACTTTACCATATTTACCACCTAATAAACTATAGCTATTTAGTATTTACTATAACTATAACCATAATTATTTTTTTATTATATTTTATTTTTTTATGATTGTTATAAAATATTTACCTGATTTGATCTTTGTAGTGGAACTGATATATGTTTGGTCCTCATGTGCCTTATAAGATTACCAGTAGAACCACCAGCAATACTTATTTTTTTACTACAATAATTGCATTTTGCCATATTATCTGGTGTAAGTGTAAAGTGATTCCATATATTACTGCGCTTTTTTAAAATCAATGGATTTTGCGTAGACATTGTAATTAATTATAATAATAATAATGTTTGTACAATTACTATTATTATTTATTAGAATTAAGAAAATAGAAAATAGAAAGAAATTAGAATTAAGAATCACCACACATTCACTGAAAAAGTCACAACTCAGTACTCACATTGAGGACAGGCAAATAATTTGTTGAGTACTAGTGAGATTAAAATATAAGTATTATTGGGAAAATATAAAATTCCAGTTTTGCAACAGTTATTATATTCTTATATTTTTCATGGACTATAGTACTACAGTACTATACTTTAATAAAGTAACATATTTAACAGATTTAGAAAATATGTCATAAATCTCTTATCTTAATAGCATCAAGTTTGGGTGTACAAATTTACAAATAACAAATTTATATAAATATCAAATAAATCCTTTATTGTTAAACATTTTTAAATCATTAACTTAATGTATAATATACTATAATAATGACAATAATAAATAAATATATTTTAAAGAAGAATTCAAATTTTGGTGGGATTTTGGCATGTATTTTACATTTTGATGTATTCAAAATGACGGATAATCATAATAGATGATGTATGCAGTAATACTATCGGATCGTTCAAATGACCCGTTTTACGAATCATGTGTACTGTGTAGTAGGAAGGCAGGTAGTCGTTCGTTAATTCGTTCGCGGGACGCGTGAACGATATGAACGATATGAACGAATCACATGAACGGGTCTTTTGAATGACCCGATCCGAACGACCCGAATCGTTCAAATGACCCGTTTTGCCCATCACTAGTGGTGGAACGATAGATGGGCCGCTGTAAAGGGAAGCCACTCACACTAATGATCTTTTACTACACACACACACGACCATTGGCGTATTTTGAAATTTTTTGTGGGGGGGGGTCTAAATATTAGGTACCTACAAGTTTATAATATAAAAAAACACATATGAGTTACGCTGTAATAATTATATTGTATTATATTTTTTTCTGGGGGGGGTCCAGACCCTGGGACCCCCCCCCCCGTAAATACGCCACTGCACACGACACACACACACACATGCACGCCACACACCCACGACACACATACTCACACATACACGCCACACACCCACGACACACACACACATGCACGCCACACACCCGCGTACTATACGGATTGCCTATACTCAACTCCTTAACACGTTGAGTGTCGCGGTCGACAATTTTATTTGTTAGGCATCTTTATGGCCATAATAATTTCCTCGGTTATCAGAGCAATTCTTCCGTTTTTATATTATTGGTTATTCGGTGAAATGTCTTCATTTCAACGGTGTATTCATGGCTTAAATATACAAGGTTATTGCAGTAGTACCCCCACTAAATCGTTTTATCTTGTTAAGAAATTAAAATGGCAGCGTAAGGGGCGATGTTTTAATTGGCTGTATATTATATGAATATATACATTATACATTATATAATTAAGTGATAACAATAATTGATAAAGAATCGTGACCCTTACGCTGCCATTTTATTTTATTTGATAACAATAATGGCTATGTGCAATAACCTTGTATATTTAAGCCATGGGTGTATTCAAATTTTATTTTCGTTTATTTTTAGCAAAGTATTGGTTATTTTTTCCCTGAAAATCGTCGATGACGGCGACCACGATAATTGTATACATAATTATAATATAGTATATATAATTATTATTCTTATAATATACGGTTGTAAATTAATTAACTATGTACTGCCAAATTTATTTTTCTCATAGTATTATAAATTTATAAATATAAACATATATATTATTATGATATATAAACGAAAATAATTCAAGGAATTTACATCATTATATTATTATTTTGTTTACCTGCATGCTATTCATTACTAGAGCTATAATTTATTATTTGCACACGTCTATTAGTCAAATTCAGTACGTTGAAGTTTTCGGTAATCTATTTTCTACGGTTTTGGTGTACACCGACCGTACATTATTATTGTTCTGATAATCTGATTTACCTACGAGTTTATTTACGTATACCACGGTAGGTATATTGCTCTGGGGGCCGACGTCGACAAATAGTCGACCGACGTAATTCTCGCGGATTCTCGGGCAACGCGAGATACTACGAGGCACTCGACGTGTTAAAAACGGTCGCTATGAAATCCCCTCAACCATCAAAAAATTGCGTACAAGCGTACCTCCTATATGTAACCTGTGTAGTTGTGTACTTGTGTGTATATTACGCATCAAATGTTGAATTTATAAATATAAATTTAAAGTACCTAATACATTGTTGTCTCAGTAATATCTAAAAATAATATAAATATTTTAAGTATTAAAATAATATAATACAATACAATATTATGAATTATGATATTGTTTATTCCCAGAATATATTGACCCTAAGCTAAACACCCTTGGCACTCCCAAAATGATGGCCTATGATTATACAAAAAAAAATTGTGGGTCGCTCAAATCTTCTCCACCCGGGCCGAAGTACTGTCAGTCCGCCCCTGCAACTTACAAGTGTTAAAATGTAAAATGAAATAAAGTATTACAGTATTTTAAGTAATATTAGTAATATTAATTCGCGACCGCCGTTTAATTTACTAAAATAATATTTCCAACTATTTATAGGTTTTGTGGCCTCTCATAGTAATAATAATAATAATAGTTGATAAACAGAGGAAACAATATTATAATATAATATTTCCAACGACTTTAGCTCGGTCACAAAGTCTCCCTCGACGAGCCCTGGAGACGACAACGTATTATCGTAATAACGCCGCGTCCGACGATTTCTTTTTTGATCGCAATACGATATTTGGAGACTTGAATTGGCTTCGACAACTTAGTACTTTCACAGGCGCGGATTCAGTGGGGGGGGCTATGGGTGCTCGGGAACCCCCTGTCATCTAGGGCAATCCAAGCCACTAATAAAATACATTTGTATTCAAAATTCTAAAATAGAAAGGTGTAACAATATTTTTTTTAGATTCTGAGCGGAGCGATGTGTGGATGATGTGTTTTTATACATTTTTAAATTAAAAATTTTTTTTTGTTTCTCTCATCACCGACCACCGTATTTGGGGCAGTACAACTTCTTCGATTTTCTTCAACAGTACCTATATGTCTATATATATATATCTACCTATATATATCTCAATCGATGGGAAAGTGAATACAGTTGGTTCTTTCAGAAGGTCAAAATTTAAAATTCCAATAGTTTTAAAAGCGCCAAGAATAACAAAATAGGAATTTTTAAGCAAAATCAGTTTTTAACAAAATCAATTTTTTTTATAACTAAAATAAATACCTAACAGTAGATACATGAAATTTTCACTGAATGTTTATATTAGCATTAATTTCTGTAAACAATAAAATTCACAAGATCAATATATTTTGAGTTGTTTCCAGCTTGTAACAATGACATTTGAAGAATATTAAATATACAGTCACATTTTTTTCTTATAAGCATTTAAAGTTCAAATTTTGACAAAATACGAAAATGTGCAAATTATTTTGAGTTAAAAATCCATAAAAATTTTATTTTTAAATCTATTATTAGAAAATTTAATACAAGATTCTTCATAAGTATGTCTACCTAGTACCTTTATCAAAAAAAAAGTATCTACCGAAAAGTCAAATTAAATTTTTACATCATTGGATATTCTCTCGATTTCTCATGTTGACATGTAGCGATTTTCTTATTTTGTTGTAATTCAAACACGAATAACTGTAGATACTTGAATTTTACAGCATATAACAACTTATCAATTCCCTTACTTAATAATATGTACAAATATTTTGACCTGTTTTGAGCTGATTACTACGGACATTTTAATTTTTTTTAGTTTTTTTTCTTTAATTGTCAATAAATTGTCATTTGTTGGGCCAAAAAGCATCAACATTTAATACAATGCTCCTGCTATATTTTTATTTTACCAGTTGAAAATTTTTTAAAATACATACAAGCAAATTTTTTTTTATAAGTATTGAAAGTTCGAATTTTCACAAAATGTGTCGAATTTTTAATTTTAAAATTATGTTGTAGTTACCTAATAGTTAAAAATGTATAAAATGTTTAGCTTTTATAGCCAAGGATTGACAATTTAAAACAAAGTTCCACGTAAATAGGTAAATAAATTACTTTATTCACAAAAATATCATCAAAAATAATATAGGTACCTACTTAGTAATATTATAGCCTGACTGACTATCTTCGCTCAGAATCGTTTTTCTTATACAATGATATTATATCATTGAATTTAAATTTAACACTGTCTATTCCAGATTACAGTGATCCAATTGTGACCTACTGTACAGCAGAGAGACACCCACTTTCCCACCTTTTTTTGTTTGAGCACCCCCTGTTAAAATCTTCTGGATCCGCGCCTGTACTTACAACTATTAAAATGTAAAATGTAATCACGCAAAATACGCGATGACCAGTTGTAGTGGCTGGTGGGTAAATGTTCTGGGGAGACTTGAATATTAGCTTCTACGAGTATTAAAATTTAAAATTTAGAAACGCCGGTACGGCATTGTTGATAATATTTGTCGTGAACACAATTTCAATAGCGTTAAATTCAAATTACTAATAAATAATAATAATAATACCTATTTATAATATTTAATAATTATTAAATTGTTCAATAGCATCAGCCATTAGTACGCGGCTTTGTCTCCCCGGCCGCGTATTTACAGACCGTAACTGAATTCGGCCAAACGGGTAGTACCTATGCACGTCGTGGCACAACTATCAATTAAATACGTCATAATTTACCTAAATTTATATTTTACATTCATTTTTTTTTTTTTGTATACAACTAGCATGCAACAGGAGAAGGGCTCACGTAGTCACGTTTTCATTTATAAGCTATAATAACCGTTTGAGCGTCGCGCGCCGCCACCGCTAGAGATTCGACATCGACACTCGACGAGGCAGTTACCACTTACCAGCGTCGCCTATGTAGTATGTTATGCATGGGAGGTGGTTACGGGTGTGCGGCGTAAACACTTGCAATATTACAAAACGCCAGCCAAGGTCAAGCCAAGTCAAATATACTGCCTCGGGCCGCTGGGTACATTGAATATAGCCTCTCTACTGGCTGGGTGGGGGACAGCTCGCACAGTGCCACGAACTAAGAACTCTTTGGTTCGTGACGGTGCTTAGCAAGTCAATAATTCGATATTAACTGGAATTACCCGCCTCGCCCCGCACCCGGCACTAAACTAGACTATTCTTAAGGCGGGATCCCACGACTCGTGTATTTGACGAATATTTGGTATTTGTGGATATTCGCCGAGTAGTGGGAATGGAGTACTTGTACGAATATTCGGTATTCGGTATACGTTATTCGTTATTCGACACCTTCCCGCCGATTGTCGGTAACTTGCTGATTATTCGAGTATTCGTGGATATTCGTCAAATACACGAGTCGTGGGATCCCGCCTTTAGAATACGGGAATTAATTCTGGGAGTCTTGATAAAGTAATTAATAATAATAAACATTGCGACGACGAGCGACGCTGACACTGCATAGTGCATACTGCATACCACTCGGAAATCTGCTTATCGATTACGATTATAGAGATTAGAAACTTAAGAGTGCTCACCACTTTAATCAGTACCTACCTAAAGTTTTGTTTTATTTCACGGAACATTACCGGACCCCCCACCCCCCCTGTGAGAGCACGCCAATGTACCGGGAGCTAGTGTTGTAATGCCTGGGGGCGGAAAGACGTTAAGTCCGCCCCTGGTTATCACAGTTATAATTTACAAACGAACTAACGTCATCATTGTTAGAAATTTGACATTGTTTCAAATTCTTACGGTTGAAGTTTTATTGTACTGCAGTCAGGGCAAGCCCGGATTAAGGATCGATATTGGGCCCCGGGACACCATACACTTAGTGGGCCCCCTTTCAACTTTAACTTCAAAATAATTGTGTATTATTATATATTAACGACTTGATATTATTGTATAATTTTTTACTATACAAAAAATATTCAGAGTGTATCTTATGTCATAGTACGCGGGTATTTTTTTTAACAATTATTGTGGATCGATAATATGAAATTTCGTTAAAGCAAAAAAAGACTTTTTTCTTTATTTTTAACAGGCATTTTTTCAATAACATTTTCAACATTTTGAAACACGCAGTTGTACCAATAATAAAATCGACTTTATTTTTTTCGAATGGTACCTCCTAACCACTATATTTTTTCATGGATTCTGGTAAAGCTTTTTGTCTGAACATTTTAACATTCAAATGATCAATTTTAGTTTGCTAGGTTATTACTTATTAACTATGGTCCTCGAAAATTTAGTATAATATGCATTAATACTTTTGACTGAAATACTAATTTACAAGAGCTAAATATTTTTTCTTATAACTACCTAAATACTTAAATAGTTAAATCCTTAAATCAGTAATCGAAAATGCTCAGAAAAAAAAACATAATCAAAATTGTGTTTGCCAACACATTAACAGTTACATTTACAGTAATTTTTCGTGATATAAAACTGAGAATAATATTATTTTATAATTATTATTTATTAAGTAATAATACCTATACTACCTATACCTACCTACTTAAATATATATTTTTTTTTTAAACTATTGGACGCCTTAAAAAAAATATATTTTGGGGATAAAGATGGGCCCCCGGGACCGTGCCACCCTTGCACCCCCCTTAATCCGGGCTTGAGTCAGGGCCGGCGTTATACGATTTTGACGGTGAGATCAAGTATTTGCCGTCTAAAAAATAATTTATGTCGACTGAAAAATGTCGACCCGTAATTTCTTAAAACAAACTTTTTGAAGTACCCATGAAAATTCCTGGTTTTTTTGTATAATAGGTAAGGTGCGCTAAAATAATTAAAATTCGATAAATATTATACTGAAAAACATTAAAAAAAAAAATTTTCAAAAATTGAACGAAAACATTTTGAACAGTTCTAAAAGGGTTATAGGAACCAAAATCTAAAATAAAACTCCGGCATCTGCATGTTACTCATATGGAAGACCGAAGAACTTAGGTAAGCCACGGCCGCGTAAAAACTGATCAGGAACATAATAGGTATATTAGTATGTGCTTGCCAGTGGTTGTTTTTTAAGTTACCCATTTTGACTGGTCGAAACTTTTACCTCCCTCTATGAAAAAAGAAATGACTTCCCTGACTGTAATAATAACAATATATGCCTACCGACTACCACCCACACAGCCCACAAATAGGCTCTTGAGATAGCGATTAGCAATAGCATACCGATGGACGACAGTCACAGTACTAAAAAAGGTATTATATACGTATAACAATCGGCAGTATTTTGATTTATAAATCAGTAAACCCTTAAATTGTCAAGTGTGTATAGTCGAAGTCAGTGGGAATAAGGAAAACAAGGAGTTCTACTTCCCCTTATTTGTATACTAACATTATTGTGGAGTCAATTATAGTAATTGATTAAATAATGAATATCCACTTGTGTTTTAAATTTTATACAACATAGTAAACTATTAATAGTGTCATCCTCTGCAATTACCGATAGAATTAAAAATACTGCTGACTGCCGAGGACCCGTTCTTGTTTTTATTACTAAAATTATAACCTAAGAAAATCTAGGAAAACAGTTTTTAACAAGTCGTATAATTTCTATCAGCTCTCTGTTATTAAGAAAATGTCGACCGATAGTTACGAAAAATTCAAAGGGCGGTGTGAAGACCCACCATACTTTTGGTGACCAGATATTTAAAAAAAAAAAAAGTACAAAGCCCGTAGGTTTTACAATATAACATCTAATAAGATGTTATATTGTAATATACATGAATATAAAATACAATACAAATTCAACAACCTTTATTAATTTTGAAACAAAACTGACATGAGATATCATAATTTTGTAATCTTACTATTAATTTAAAAAATGTACCTATTTATTATTTGATTTGAATTGTATGACTTTCGTAACAAAACAATTTTCAAATTAATAAACTTTTAATAAAGAAAACATTCAAATTTTTTTTGTTTACATATAACCCCTATTTACATAAACATTTAACTTACCTACTTAATGAGAAATACAATTTAATATATTTAATAACTAACTTACAAAAGGAACAAATATTAATATTTCAAATATTTTCGAGGTCTATGCATTTCTTTTAGTATATTTGATCTGTTTTCAAGTTTTTAAACACTTCATAACAGATTTTGTCATTAAAAAAAAAATTAATAAGTTAAGTACTTTTGACATATTATCATTTTAACATTTAAGGCACCTACTAAATAAGAAATATAATTGAATAATGAATATACCTATAGTTAAAAACAACTAACTTATAAACGGAACAAATATCAATATTTTAAATATTTTTAAGAACCATGTACCTATTCTAATTTCCATTTTGAATTTTTACATCATTTCAAATAAGTACTTTTTGGCGTACTTCAGCAATTTATTTAGTACAATAGGACATGTCTTCAAAAAGAAGTACTGTCCTTATAAAATAAGTACATCTGGTCACCATATATCCCCAGTGGTGAATTGCTAAAAATATTCATGGTACTCCTTTTAGATCTTAGGTGTCAATGACATAACTATAACATTAAATCAAAAAAAAAATTTTCACCCTTCGCTCGAGTACGATAACAAGCAAATTATCTAATTATCAAATTACAATTAATATACAAGTATTTTTCAACTACTAACTAAATGAAAAGCAACAACCAATTAAATCATGAAATGACTTTTTATTTTAAATATACTTTTAAAATTAAATATATTGCCTTTAAAACCAAAATAGTCAAAATATGCACTAAATAGGTCAAGTAGGTATTTCTTCCCAAATGCTGTGAGTTGTATTTTGTTACTCACATATCACAAAATTAACCATACAAACTACAAAATATGCAAATATTGAAATACTCAAATAGGTACCTACATAATTTAAGTACTTCCTACTGCAACTGTCATATAAATTATTTTAATGACAAATTAAAACATAAAAATATACTATAAACCACTTCAAAATTATAATGAACATATTTTTTTCAGTTATTAATAATTATCTAGGTTATAGATATTTAACTAAATCCAAGTACAAATATATACAATTAAATGTATATTGTAACTCTCAAAAGTTGAAAATTATTTAGTTTTTAACATATAAAAATAACTATTAATATAATATAATATACAAATTTGTCCATTTTTTTTTCTAAAAATTCTCAACATTCTTGAATAGTGCTCACAGTCGGTACATGTACACATAATTGTACATAATAATATTATACATTTACAAGCATAACAAGTTAAAAATAGCATCAGGGGTACGAAACTCTGTGCATTGGCCGAACCGGTGGTTGTGGCAGGTCTAATATTTTATAGGTAATTGGTTCTGAAAATGTTTTTTGATGATCGGCTAATAATATTATAATATCATAGAACGATAATACTAAAATATAGTAAAATAATAATATAGTACTATATCTGAGAAATGAAAATTACAAATATACAGAACATTTTGTTTTTATCGCCGAAAATTCCAATAGGTATACGGGGCTATACGGCCGTTTATTTAGAGCAGTGTTTCCCAACCGGTGGTCCGCGGACTAGGGGTGGTCCGTGGGCCAGTCATAGGTGGTCCGCGGTACCTTTCTTAGTTTTCTATTAAAAATTATTTTTTTTTTTAAACAGCGAAAAATATTTTATTTTACCGTAATATACGGTTATCTTATCGTTGTTTCTGCCGACGACCGATAAGTAGTTTTGTGTATTCTTGTTAATGAGTAAAAAAAAAAAGGTCTTCCTAGTTTGCGTAAAATTGAGGTGGTCCGCGACCTATAAAATATTGTCGAAGTGGTCCATGGTGGTAAAAAGGTTGGGAAACACTGATTTAGAGAGTATACGCCAAAAATAAAAACTAGAGAAGTGAGTATACCCCCCCCCCCCCCCCAAACACCACTGCATACCCCCATTGCCGCCGGCCCTGACTGCAGTTCGGTTCTGTTCTGTCCTGTTCTGTCTAGTTGTGTACTCGTGTCAAGACGTCTAAACCTATAAATTTTAAATTTGACATCTTTTCCAAAGTAATTAGTACCAGTGCAAATAATTATTTAATTCGTACAAAATTCGCACAAATTTATCAGTTAGGCCCCCTCGGCCCTCCGTCAACTATCCGGCACCGACTATCCTTTAAATATTACTAAAATAATATTCCCAACTTTTTATATGTTTTGTGGGCCTCCCATAGCAATAATAATAATAATAATTAATAAACAAATGAAACGATATAATATAATATTTTCAATGACTTCAGAGACTGCATAATATTATAATAATAATATCATAACGTCGTCAACACCGAACACAATTTCAATAGCGTCTTGGTACGCGGCTTGGTTTCCCCCTCGGCCCTCCATCTACCAAACTATAACATTATACACGTTTCGATTGCGACTGTCGGGCGGCGGCAGTATCACCGGAGTGCGGGCGGCGACCGCCGTTCAAATTATTACTAAAATAATATTTCCAACTATTTATTTATAGGTTTTGCGGCCTCCCATAGTAATAATAATAATAATTAATATACAAATCAAACGATATGATAATATAATATTTCCAACGACTTCAGAGTTCAGACCATGGACGGATAATATGTACATTTTTTGGTATCCCGACAATTGAGCGAAAGAAAAAGAGCGAACGTAAATGAGCGAATGAAAAAGAGCGAATACAAAATGAGCGAATAAAAATATGAGCGAAAACATATAGAGCGAAAAAATATATAGAATCGTTTTCGCTTTAAATACTGTGTACTAATATTGATTAAATATATTAAGTATATTACTTTACTTATATAAATTATAATTTATAACTATGTGAAACTACAGTGAAATATTTTAGGATTCGAAAAGTCCGCGATAACGATTCGATAAGATTACGTTTATGATCATTTGCCTTATCTGAGTCACTGTCGTCGTACTTATGTTGAGTTTGTCATTTTAGTCGTCCGCCGGAGTTCTTATATTAATGTGGTCTTTAACGTGTAATAATGCAGTATATTAAGTCACAACAAGGAAAACTTTTAATACAGTTAAATAGTTACTTATATCGGAAAGAAAAAATACATAAAGATGTCGAATATTGGCGATGTATAGACAAACTTTGTACAGGGCGTTTGAATTTAAAATACGAAGAAATTATTAAAGGCCCTTCCGATCATAATCATGTTGCCGATATAATTAAAAATCAAGCAAAAGTAGTAGTCGAAAATATTAAAAACCGCGCCGTTGAAACTCAAGATAATCCTGCAGTTATAATAAGTGAGTCGTCATCTTCTGTAGTTCCAATTGTTTTTTGTGCACTTCCACAGATCGCATACTTGAAACGTACAATTCAAAGAACGAGACAAAGAAATTGCTTGGCTCCACCTAATCCTCAAATTCTTGATGATTTACACCAATTGCCTATTGAATATAAATTGACTACTCATGGTAAACAATTTGTTTTATATGACAGTGTCGATGACTATGGTTTGTCCAACCAACGAATTATAATTTTTTGTACATCTGATAGTTTGGATCTGATGTCGAAATCCGATCACTGGTTTTCTGATGGTACTTTCAAATCAGCTCCACCTATTTTTAATCAAATCTATACAATACACGTATTAAAACATGATAGATGTATACCAACCTTATATGCACTATTACCCGATAAAAAATCATCTACTTATGTGCGTTTACTAAAAAAATTAAAAGAAATAAAAAATAGTTTAAACCCAAAATCTATTTTAACTGATTTTGAAAACGCCTCTATTAATGCTTTTAAAGAAGTATTTCCACAAATCGAAAACCGTGGTTGCTTTTTTCATCTCAGTCAGTGTATTTGGCGAAAACTGCAGACTATAACTTCAATGCAGGAAAAATACATCAATGACCCAAATTTTTCTATTCAGATTCGCTTACTACCAGCACTTGCGTTTGTTCCAATAAATGACGTAGAAAAAGCATTTGAGGAACTTTTAGATACTGAATACTACAAGGAACATGAGGATTTTCTTCAACCAATAGTGGACTATTTTGAAGATACATGGATAGGCAGACCAACTCGAAGACAGGGAAGAAGAAATTCAATATTTTCAATTCAGATGTGGAATTGTTATGAAGCGACAAAACATGGGTTACCAAAAACAAATAACTCTATTGAAGGTAATCAGAAATTAGTTAATAACTTGCAATCATGTATATTATATAAATTATATTTAATTGTTTTAGGCTGGAATAGAGGCTTCAATTGTCTATTAGGGTCGTGTAATCCAACAATTTGGAAGTTCATAAAAGCCCTTCAAAATCAACAGACTTTAGTAGATATGCAGTTACATCAAATTAATAGTGGCATACGTTCGTCCAATAAAAAAAAAAAATATAATGATTCTGCCGAAAAATTAAAAAATATTGTTGACGATTATTATAATATTCCGACAATTCAATATTTAAAAGGTATCGCGTATAATTTTTCATTGCAAGTATAAATGACAAATATGAGATATAAATGTATTAATTCTATAATTATATGTATGTGCAAATAATTTATTTTAATTATATTATAATATTATTTTTTTTAGCGAGTATAAATGACAAATAAATGACAAATATGAAGTATAAATATATTAATTCTATAATTATATGTATGTGCAAATAATTTATTTTAATTATATTATAATATTATATTTTTTCACTCTATATGTATTCGCTCATATTTTTATTCGCTCATTTTGTATTCGCTCTTTTTCATTCGCTCATTTACGTTCGCTCTTTTTCTTTCGCTCAATTGTCGTAGAACCACATTTTTTTACCCAGATAAAATTATTGGAGCCTCATATAACATTATATATAAGAAAAAAATGCTCTCTTCGCTGGCTTTAATACTTTTCACAATCGAATCATATTATAATGTTCATACTACACAATTATACACAATTAATTGTTGAAAACGCACAGTATTATTTATTATTAAAACGATGACAAGACAATTTTTTATGTACCATTCCTAGTAACTAATTTATTGAGCACATCATTTGAATCAATTGCACTCGGTAAATCTTCTTCAACATTCATCTGCATTAAGCTTTCTAAAATGTCTTGGGCCCAATGTATTTCTCAAATAGTTTTTATACAATATTATTTCAATAAATATTTCAAATTAGAAAAACTTCTTTCACGTCCAACTTGTGTGACGCATAACGTCAGCATGGGTTTGTACGCAACGAAAAGACTGGGATATGCATTTGTGTATAAGTTGTACTGCACAAGCACATCAAAGCAACAAACTACACGATATTTTACATTCATGTTTGGATTATGACTGCATGATACTAAATATCATTACGGTATTATAGACATTAATTGTTCAAATTTTTTTTTACTATTTTTTTTCGGGATTGGGGGGCCTCTGAGCATAATATTGATGGGGGCCTACCGGGAAAATCCTGATTTCATATAAGACATATACATATATACGTATTAACCGATTTTTCAATTATAAAACGGCTACCTACGTGGCAGAATAAACGATTTATACGAGTGACGAGTACACGACCGCGAAGGTTTACGAGCGTTCTATGTTTTGTTATTGATATTATGGATAAAGTATATAAAATATAAATACCTAATTGTCACTGTACGTCTGTACCCACATGGTCGTATCTGTAGGCGATCGCCTACTAATATAGTTAATAAAAAATAAAAATCAATCAACTATAAAGATAATCCACAAAATATTATACTATTATAAGATACCTACCTACTGAATAGTTGTTGCACACACACACTCTACGCCACTGGTGTAAGTTGTACATCCGTAAATCTTCGTAGGTTTCATAATTAGAGATGGGAATTTAAATATACGTACATTTTTTGATACTGTTTATTATTTTTATTTAGTAAATTTAATGCGAACTCAATAACATTTTTATAACCAAGCATTTAACCAATATACCACTTCCACTCCTTAATACAAGTATTATATTTATATATATTTTATAAGTATGCCTTGTCTCACAAACGGGGGTGCCAGGGAGTGCTTAGCACCTGCAACTTATATTAGTTATATTGGGCTAAAAATATTGTTTAAAGTAAATCGGAGATGATGGTGTTCAAAATTGTCTTGGTAATAATTATTTGCTGGAAGTTCTCATGTGCATGATATAAATATATAAGTAGGTGTATATATATACCTACTTATATTTATATAACTAGTTATATTTATACCAAGCATTGTGGATGTCACTATAGCGTTGTTGTGCATATGAAAACAATTGAAATGAGCGGTCACTCAAATTTTAAAACGGTAAAAAATATTTAATGGGTAAAAGAATGATCGGTAAAATTTACCGAGCTCCCATCACCAGTGCCATCCCGAGGGCAGGGCAAACGGGGCACACGTCCAGGGCCTCGCGTATAATATAGTATAATATAATATATCGTGTAAATAAAATATTTCCAAACATTTTAGCAGAGACTTAAAATTTAAATATGTCTCAGATAATATCACTAATGTTTATATAGTAAATACGATCAAAGAAACCAACCATATAATAATATGTAATTGGTTTTTATTTTTGTTTAATTTTAGTGTTGGTATTTATGTTTTCCTCGAAATGACGACGTCGACGGACGTCCATAATAACAACATGGCATATAATATAATATAATATTATTATTATTATTATTATTGTGACTTGAGTTGATATAATTAATTTAATGACACGAAACCTTTTAGTATAAAATATTTTCTGATATTTAAATTATCACTTATATATTTATATTTATTTTTAATTATAATTTTGTTTACAATTTTTTCTCCTGGTGGCAGTGATTCTCATTCGTGAACTCTGAAATTTTTGTAATGGGCAGGTGGTACTCGACTAGGTACCTATAAAAAGATAGAGAATCACTTTTCTAGTGTACCTATTGATTTCGATATAACATTTTTATAACAGAGCCTCGCAAAACCTGGGAACGGCACTGTCCCATCTATAATCATAATATTAAACGAGTATAAGTATTTCCGTGCTATGAAATATGAACACTCCTAAATAATTGTATAAACGTAATATACAATTTTCCTGCACTATGTACGGTCGAGTGATTATTAATCAGGAGCACAGGACGCAAATAGGTAGAAAATCAGAAATGTAGGTAGCACGTTATTCTCAACCAGCTTTCGATTTATGAAGACGATGACGACCGACGACTTCCGAAGAAATCGATGACACTGTTAAAATTACGTGTTTTATTTTCGTATTACATCTACATGACTACATCTATTCGTATTTCATATCAATATAAAGTTATAATAGCGTGAATGTGACATGTTCTACATTCAATAAAATATACACAAGAGTTATACAAGAGTCGAGAGCTTAAAATGGTTTTATGTTCCTTATATTTATATATTACGTACATAATAATTTACATTGGTATCGGTCGTTATGAGAATGTGTTGGTCAGTGGCACAATCACCCACCACTGGGTAGCATTCAAATATCCCTGGGGGGCACAAGTACCACGTATTTTGTATGTTAAAATATGCTCCGCAGGATTAGCTTTAATATATTTTATTGTCTGCCGCCGCCGCGTACTATTAGATATTAAACAATTTATTATATCATTCAAACATTTTGATGATATTATTTATTTTTTATTGATGTTTTTATAAGTTGTAATTATTAAAATAAATATAAATTAATAAAATAATAGGACCCCCCGAATTTAGTAACTTAAAATTTTTAACAGATACATATTATTTTATTATTTATAAATAATTTTTTGTTGACACATTATAATAAAAAACAAATCTGATATTATTTTTAATGTTTAAAATTCAAATAAAAACATCATTAATTTTAAAAAATCCTGATTTAAACAAAGCTAGAATTTTGCCCTCCTCTGTGTACCTATTACCTATGTCCAGGGCCCCGGAAATTATAATGAATATATCTGTGGTCGACGATATAGGTAAGTATGTATAACATATGTATATTAATATTATTTTGCTTTCATCGTTTAATTACATTAACGAAAGATGTAAATAATACTCTTTTGTAATGAACTACGAAAATAATTTTAATACAGCCTACAAAAGGGTGCACGGGCAACGCTCGCATCTCTTTACTTTATAAATATCCGAAATGAATATTATGTATTTTGTATCGATCGACATTTCACATTTATCCATAGATTACAACATTTTTTTCCATGTTAGAATCATTAAATTACAGTGGCGGCTCGTGGGTTTTTAACGAAGTAGTGCACGTCCAAAAAAAAATAGAACCCTGAACCAATATTATATTATGTATAAGACACGATTGTCGTTTTGAATTTCCGATAATGATCGACGAAATAATAAGCCAACGAGAGTAAAAATAAATTATTATGCCTGCGCCGACGTGCGACAACGCGGTGACGTCGAAAATAATTCTCTGAAAACAATTCCAGTTGTTTGTGTGCACAAAACGAATATTGTACACAATATCAATTCGATCATAACGCATGTTTCGACTTGTTTTGATTCTTGTGCACATCGATCGCGTGCACTACGCACTACAATAATACACACCGATACGGCTATACCATAGACCTATTAATAGGTGAATAGGTCTGTGCACGATGCCGTTCCGTCGCGGACAACCGCCAGTCAATCGAAATAACCCAATCCAAATATTATAATATTATTTTCACGGTATTCTGAATTTATGTTTTTTTTTTTTTAAATAATCTCAATAAAATCAGTACATACTACATTCACACTTAGATTAGCACCATGTCCAGAGGTATCGCTTTTTGGTACTCAGATCCCCCCATCCCCAAACGTTAAATATCTCAGCCTAACTCTTGACCGCCGTCTAACCTGGGCTCACCACATCAAATCCAAAACTTCACAATTAAATTCCCGCTTACAAATAATCAAAACCCTAATAGTCAACAACAAACACTCTAAATTAAATATTAAACTACTTCTTTACAAATCTCTTTTAAAGCCAATTTGGACGTACGGCTTACAGCTATGGGGTAACGCAAAAATATCAAATCTAAATAAAATTCAACGATTCCAAAATAAAATACTAAGAAAAATTACCAACTCTCCACTATATGTCTCAAATCACTCCCTGCATAAAGACCTACATATGAAAACCGTTCAGGAAGAAGCTAAAAATTATTACAAACGATTCCACCTACGCCTTAACTCTCATCCAAACGAACTTGTAAAAAATCTGGCTTCATTAACCATTCCTGGTAATCCTCCTCGTCGCCTTAAGCGTAAATGGTGTAGAGACCTACTTAATCCCTAACAAAAAAAAAAAAAAAATAATAATAATAATAATTAAGTTAAAACAAATAATTTAAAAAAAACATAAGTGTCATCGGTAGGTGGCTTCTTAGCTCATAATTTCATATTTTTTATTGTGTCTCAGCTCATACTCTTATTGTGCCGATTGTGTACAGATTGTGTAGTACTAATAAAGAAAAAAAAAATAATAATAATCTCAATAACACTATAAGCGCATAGTTGTATAACTATGATTTATGTTTTCAATTTTTCTCGAGTCTGGGTAGGTAGTGCGCACGTGCACTCGTGCGTGTATACACGAGCCACCGGAGGGCTATCAGAATCATTGAAGTCTAAAACAGTAGCAAACAATCCTAGGAGTGATAATTTTCAGATATTAATAATTTCAGTAACACTTATTATCTGGAAATATAATTTAAAGATACATTTTTCACAGGAAATATAAAACTCGGGAACTATTAAAATCATCAGGAAAATAAAAACAGGGAAAATATTTTTCAGAACAAACTATGTAGAACATTTATGTATAGGGCTATCATAATCGGGGAAGTTTAAAACAGCAACAAACAAACTTGGGAATAATATTTTACAGATATTAACAATTTCAGTAATACTTATTACCTGGAAATTTAATTTAAGTATACATTTTTCACGTGAAATATAAATCTCGGGAACTATTAAAACCAGGAAAATATTTTTTAGGTATTAACAATTTCAGTAACACTTATTATCTGGAAAGTTAAAATCGTTCTTGTCTGAATTTTAAAAACAAGGGCGATTGGCCGATATGTAATATTTTTTTCACGGGCTTTTACTCACAAAATCTATACCCAAGACGTCGGATACTTCTGTATCATGTCGTATATTTTTTGTAACTAAGCGAGTAGGTACTAACCTACCTACTCATATTGTGGCTGATATAAAAATACAAATCGGATTTTATTGGCTTAAAAATACAAATTTAGATTTCCAACGAGACCTTTAAGTGTATAAACTGATATAAAAAATAAGCAGGTCCGTTGGAAAATAAAATAAATACCGGACCCCGCGAAATTCTGCACCGGGCCACGAAATCCATTGTGCCGGCACTGAAGTGCGCATCTCGTATTAATAATATAATATTATTGAGTATAGTTCGCCGAGACGTAAATATGTTTGGGCAGAGCACGGAAAATGTAATGTCGAAGTGCTGCCGCCTGCCACGACAGTGCCGGGTAGGTACATTACTACATTAGAAACTATTGTTTGAGCTCGCACTGCAACAATGGCGACAAAAACTCGCATAAAAAACCCACCACCTCGTATACAAGTGTTAGTGTACGAAAAAATTTCTAACTTTCGGATCAAACATATATGTACATTTATCTCGTGTCTAAGCGGTGGCGTATTCACGGATTTGTGTTGGGGTCGTTGGGGACGACGAATGAAAAATGTGTAAAAATTTGACAAAATTCATCAAAACACGAAAATTGGTAAATTATTGCGACTCAAAAATTCGTAAAAAATGTTCCATGTATATTTACGATTTGAAATTTTCATACAAGATTCCTCTGAAGTTTCCTTACATTTAACAAAAATGCGTAATTGGTATTTATTTTTAGTTTATTTTTAGTGTATGTATTTATTTTTTCCCCGAAATGACGATGTCTTCGAACGTCGATAACAACAGCATACCATAATATTATAATATACTCTATTTTTGTTATTACGCCCGTTTATAATATTAACATTAATAACCTTTTGTTAAAAACATAACGTATCTTCGGATATATACAGCGTGTTCCTTCAATATACAGAATGATTGAAAAATATAAAATTATTTTCATCACTAATATTATTGAATTTATTTTTGAAATAAAAATTATTACGAGCAGTACCAACAGCGTTTATATTTTATTTACTTCTACTCTTTAACTGTTTAAATAACAATAAGATTAATTATTATTAATTATATACAGTTTGCTCAGAGCGGGTCGCCGCGGGTGTCGACTGGAGGATGTCACACCCGCATATATTGTCTCCGTCTTACAAATGTACAACATAGCAAAAACTGTTTTGAGCAAGACAAGTTTTATCTTTCTCCGTTTGTAGTAGTGGCTCCAAAATTTTTGAACATATAGGGTGGAAAATTATCTATGCAACAGCGTGCCCATATTTTAGAAATCGTAAATACAATAAAAGTTATTTGCTTCTAAACATTTTGTTTTTTTCATTTGCTTATAAAAATGATTGCATAGTGCTATTATAAAAAACAGCATGCTGTTGCACAGATAAAGATCTCCTCTACGTGTTGTGAAAATTCGGTAGTCTTACAACAAATATGGCGTGAGGAAAGTTTTTTCCATGTTTGTAAGACGGAGACAACACATGCGGGTATGACATAATATATCAGGAAATAAAATTGTGTGCAGTAGCACACACACTAAGTGCAGTAGCTAATGTTAAATGTGCAGTAGCAAATTTAAAAGTGCGAAGCGCTTATTTTAGGCTTTTATAAATTTTTATTTGATTAATATTCAATTTTGATTATTGAAAATTACGAATTAGCATATTGTATTCGTTTAAAATTCTTAACACTAAAAACAGTACAGACTACACCGTATTCTAAAAAGTATAATATTAACCCGAGCTATTTCGTTTTTAATTAAAAAATGTTTAGTCATAAGCCATGTAGGTATCAAGGACTTAATATTATGTAGAAGATTGTCTTGGATTGAATTTAATATAACTAATTATTAATGAATAGCAAAAACAATAATTATGCAACGAAGTCATATTATGTGGTGTGTGAACTACTAGGCCTATGTTCATTATTTTAAAATATTTTGGTGAGGAATTAGGCGTGCAGTAGCAAAAAATCTTAATTTTAGGCCCCGTAATATACCGATATAGGCGTATAGAGCAGCGAGTGGGTACGCCGATACACCGTAGACGTAAAAAGGGTAAAGGTGTACAGTGTACACGAGTGTTAAAGTGCACATGCCGCCCGTGGCTTGGGTACAGCGAAAAAACTGTAGAGGCGAGTACAGAGCGAGTATAGTGGCGGGCGGAGAGAGGAGATCGTCGAGCTGAGGCACGAGACGACGAGTATATGAAAAAAAAAATATGTAATTTTGGAGAGGATTTAAACGGAACCCGCGACCGAATTGCCGTTTGAAAATCCCCAAAACTCGCTCGTTGGATAATAATAATATTGTCGTCGACCGTCGTTATCGTACCGTGCGCGCGTGTTCTAAACCGCCCATTAGCCGTTCGGTTTATTTAATATTTATAGAGAAGTATTATTTATAATATTCTATAACCGACATTTCCACGCGATAAAAATAAATATTACAGTCGTGGCTAAATTTAGCTGCGACAGCAGTGATTTCCTACTTCCTAGTCTCCTACAATCGTCCGCGAGCGCGCCGCGTCCCACCACTACGCGCGCGCGGCGGTGGTGTCGTTACTCGGGAGTCGCGGTAATTGTCCAGTGGCCAGTTTTCACATCCGCATTCGTTGTTTCGCGCTCGTCGCTCCTTGACGTCCGCGTGCGCTCTCCTGTCATCGCAGCCTGGGTCCTGATTGTCTTGTGCAGTGTGTCGGTCCACGACGCCTCGTGTCTGTCTTATAGGTAAGTGTATCACCTGCATTATGTCAAACATATTTTAATATTTTAAACTACCTATTTCGATTATCCGAGTCTTCGCTCGTGAACCGATTTTTAAACTTTCCGCAATACGCGCTTACGCACGCGCCGCGACGGTGGCGTTACTCGCGAGTCTCGGGAATTACCCATCGTTTGGCCGTTCATAAATTTCATATTCGTTGCTTCGCGCGCTGTCGATCGCGTGCACTCTCCGGTCATTTACCGCCGGAATAACCAATAATCATGCTTTTTCAAAAGCGCACGATTGCGCGCGAAATTGGATGCGACGTTGCCAAATTATTATTTAAATATAAAATATTTATTATTATAAAAAAATATCGTTTTTGATAATAACGCAGAAAAAACCCCAGACAAACAAATTTTCGACTAGCCCAGTGATATCTTCTAAATTCAATTTTTTAGGTCAAAAAATTCAAAAAAAAAAAAAAAAACAATAATTGGTACACGATTGAAAATCATCAATTTCGATACAAAATCACTTTATATACAAATAATAAAAAAATGTTATCTATTCGAATATTTAATATTATTTTATTAAATAACATTTCGTTAAATCTATATCACAAAATAAAACAGATTCTCTATATTCTCACTCAGTCTACCTCATAAAGGAACATAATAATTATTATAAATAAAAAATATTCATTAAAAAAAAAAATAGTTATAATAAAATAATATTAAATATTCGAATAGGTATCAAAAAAAAATCGAAAAAATATTCATAAAAAAAAATCGTTATAAAAAAATAATATAAATAAAATAGTTTAAATCTTAAATCCCTGATACCTATTTCCAATTATGACTAAATACTTGAGTAAATTTTCTAGCGTTTTATTTTTTAGATACTCTTCGTATTGCTTACTCATTTTGCAACTTTGCTTAGAAGTAAAAATAATTTAGCATGCGCAATCGAATTGCAGCCGCCTACATTATGTCATCAGATTTAATTTAAACTGCCCATTAGCGATTCCCATGGCCGAAGACGAAAATCAAGGGGGGGGGGTGTGAATAATCTGAAAAATGCCGACTATAATTTTTTTACTCAATGTAATATGTAGTAATCAAGGCCGGATTAAGCACCTATTGGGCCCCGGGGCTGAAATTTTATATGGGCCCTTTTGACAAAACATGCTTTACAAAGCCGCTCGCTACGCTCGCAGAACGATACATTTTTTAACTATTTCACAAATTCTCAATACCATTATAAAATTATAAAATTAATAGGTTTGTACAATTTATGTCTATAAAATTACTCATTTTAGTATGATAAAAGTAAATACAAATTTTCATAATAACTATTAAATTTATTAATAGTATACAACAAATATCAAACTTAAGTTAATAATATATAAAACAAAAACTATTTAATTAATTAAACTTTTTTTTTCTTGCTTTACTTGAAGCCAACTCTTTTAGTACATCATTTAAGTCTAATGATTTTAACAAATCATTCTCAGAATATAAAATCATTTGTATATCTAAGTTTTCTTGTGTTTGACTAGTTCTATATTTATTTTTAATTCTTGTTAATTTGGAGAAAGCTCTCTCCGCAGAACAATTAGCAACAGGAATTGTCAAATATATTTTTAATGTAGTAAATAAACAAGGAAATACCTCTTCGAGTGATTGATTACCAAACCAGGAAAATAATTGGGAAATGTCAGCTGGATCAAAAGAAGGTTGACAAAGCTTCCAGTATTCTTTAAATTGTACAAGTTCATTCTGTAAAGTAATATCTACATCATTTTTATATTTTGAAATAAATGTTGAGACACTCAAATCAATTGTTTCATTAGATTCTTGAGTTAAGTGTGTTATAAATAAAAAATGATCACCAATATATTCATAAGCGGAAATTCTTTTGTTTAATTCTGACACAAATTTATCAATAATAAATATATGTGTCTGTACACGAAATTTGTTTTTTCCTTTTAATACTTCTTCATTTATGCTACCATCAGGGAATTTTTTAATTTTTTTTCTTTGCTTTTCATCTGAGTAGTAAATGGTAATTTCAGGACTAAGATTAGGTATTTTTTCTTCGTAAATTGAATTTGAGTCCCGTAAACTTAACACATAACACTTCAGTGATTTTAATAAGTTGATCGCCTTCATTGTGTCACAGTTTGAATGTTGTAATTTAGTTGACGTTTTGTTACTTCTTTCCATGATGTCATTCCAAAGTAATGACATGTATGCAGTTTCTCTTTTTACCATTTTCTTCCATAACGATTTAGCATCTAAAGTTGTAACATTATTTTCTTCGCCATCATACATACTTTTTAAAGCAGTCAAAATTTGTTTATAATTTACAACTATTGCTTTACAAGCTTCTGCATGACAAGACCACCTAGTGTCACTTAAGGATTTAAGTGTAAGAAGTCGACTAGAATTTCCTTTGACACTATTTTTTTCTTCTTTTTTCAATATGTTAATAAGTACATTCCACCTGTGAGTTGACCCACTAAAGAAGTTATACAATTTTTGTACAAAATCAAAAAAATGGACAGCTTCAGTACAACAATTTACACTATTTACTCCAACTAGATTTAACGAATGAGCTGTACAAGGTATAAACACAGCTAATGGATTTTTATTTTTGACATAAGCTTGAAGCCCTTTAAATTGACCACTCATGTTTGAGGCATTGTCATAAGATTGACCCCTAATGTTCATGATGTCTAATTCACTTTTTTCAAGAAAGTCATCTAATACCTTGTACATAGATTGGCCTTGATGGTCTTTAATGGGAAATAATCCTAAAAGTCTTTCTTCCACACCTGTTAATGTGCAGTAACGAAGAATAATGGCCATTTGATCAACTTTTGTCAAATCTGGAGTTGAATCCATAATTATCGAAAAATATTTACATTCTTTTATTTCATTAATAATAAAAGTAGATAAACTATTTTTCATTATTGTCATCAATTCATTACAAACGGTTTTTGAAAGGTATGATGGGTTGCCTTTTCCTTGATTTCCATACTGTTCAATATGAGCCTTTAAGAAAGGATCATATTCTGAAATAAGTTCTAATAGGCCAAGATAATTTCCATTGTGTTGACTATTTAACTTTTCTTCCTTTCCTCGAAAAGCAAGGCCTCTAGACGATAAAAATGTAATGACAGATACAAGTCTCTTCAATACTTCAAACCAATAATTCGTTTCAGCAGAAATTTGACTACATAATTCTTTATTAACTGAATTGTTGGTATTAGATCTTAATAACCACTTATTGGTAGCATTTCTGTGTTGAAGACTATTTTCATGTTCGCCAATTCGTTCAGATTTTTTCCATTTGTCAAAACCACCAGAAATAAAGGGACTCTCTCGATTGCTTCCATACAATTTACAAACAAAACAATATACAGATCCTTCACTAGGTGAATATAGAAGCCATTTCCTATTACATTTTTGTCCATTGGGTAAAGATCGAGTAAACATTGCTAGTGTTAAGTGTCTGTTGAAGTTCTTATCTGAAAAAAGTCACAATAAATATTTACTGATAACTGACATCTAAACATTCTATTGCAATTCACCTAATTAAATAATTTTAGACAATTTTATAAAGTGATTGAAATGCTTTAATATAATACAGGTGAATTTAAGTTATTAGAATAAAAACAAGTGGATAAACAAGATAAAAAAATCTATAGTTATAAATGTATAATTCATAGTAGGTACCTATACAAGATCCTTTAAAATTATAAATATAAAATACAAACATTTACTATTAAATACATATTTTATATGCATTAATGTATAATGTATTAATGTATTATGCAACTAAGTTATATCAACGATAGATTAAACTAGCTAAGTTAAAAAATTAAAAAATAAACTTCTTAACTTAACTTTAACTTGTTAACAAGTTAAGCACCTTTGAGTATTTACTTGTATATTATAAACACATAATTTATCAACATTTAATGATTGTTAATAACTTTTTTATAGAATTTTTTAATTACCTGAACGTTTTGAATTTATAAAATCAGAGTTCAAATTTTGAAAATAATCAGGTCCTTTTTCTATACAGCACTCAATAAAAGATTTTGGCATGTTTTTTGGCCAGAAAAAAGGATCTTTGTATAAATTCCAATCTACACTGTTCAGTTCAGTAGTTGTTTCTTCAATATTAACTTTTACCATATTATCTAAAAATGAAATACAGTTTCAATGCCAAACAAGAGCAAACATGAACTAAAACATGTAATTAGGTAGTACCTTCAGTTAATTTTTCTTCAATTTCAAAGTTTGCGCCAATGTCCAACAAATTGTCACGTGGCGCAATATCACTCTGGATCTCAGCTGAACCATTGGCTTCTTTGTAATTATGATATTATGAAAATACAATTTTTAATAAAAACTGGTATACAACAAATTTGCAAATAAAATAGTTATTTGATAGAAAATGAATTAAAATATATATTTAGGTACCTTCAGTTAATTTTTCTTCAATTCCACAATTTGTGCTGATGTTCAACAAATTGTCATGTGGCGTAATGTCACTCTGGCTCTCAGCTGAACCATTGGCTTCTTTGTAATTATGATATTATGAAAATACAATTTTTAATAAAAACTGGTATACAACAAATTTGCAAATAAAATAGTTATTTGATAGAAAATGAATTAAAATATATATTTAGGTACCTTCAGTTAATTTTTCTTCAATTCCACAATTTGTGCTGATGTCCAACACATTTTCTTGTGGCGTAATGTCACTCTGGCTCTCAGCTGAACCATTGGCTTCTTTGTAATTATGATATTATGAAAATAAAATTTTTAATAAAAACTGGTATACAACAAATTTGCAAATAAAATAGTTATTTGATAGAAAATGAATTAAAATATATATTTAGGTACCTTCAGTTAATTTTTCTTCAATTCCACAATTTGTGCTGATGTCCAACAAATTTTCTTGTGGCGTAATGTCACTCTGGCTCTCAGCTGAACCATTGGCTTCTTTGTTATTATAATAATATTATGAAAATAAATGTTTTAATAAAAATTGGTATATAACAAATTTGCAAATAAAATACTTATTTAATAAAAGTATTTTATTTTTAATAGTTAATAAAAGAGTAGTTTTTTTTTTTAATTCATTGATTAAAAATTATAACATATCAATTGTTTCATTCTTGTTTATTAAAAAGATAATTTCTTTTTAAACAAATGGCCAAGTTAATGGTTCAAAATATTATTGATTGATAAGTATATTATATTATACTAAGTTTAGTTTTAAAAATGTTTAGCTTTGAAAATAACATGTATTGATGTAGGTATTCAATAATAACTATAATAATTTGAATGCTTTGCACTTACCAGGTCGAATGCATCTAAATAAATTGTTGATTTTTTTATTAGTTAGTAAAATATTTTTTGTTTGCTGCTCTTTCTTCTTTCTTTTCGCTGATCCACTCAAAACTTTTGATTTCATCATTTTAGAAAAAATTAAGATTATCCGGATATTTTAATGTTAACACAATATGAAAAATAATACAATACACTGCACACAAAAGAAATGTGAACTGTAAAGTCTGTAATAATATTAAACCGAAAAGGGCAAAAATATCTAACTAAATCAATATTATTAGTTCGTACTTCGTAGTCACTAGTTTCGTATTTAATGCAGTATTAGTTTTATAAAATGATACTAGATCGTCTAGATTAATATATCATAAGCACTACGGGCTACTATAAATAACTTAAATGCATCGAGAATCGAGATAAAAATATATATTCGTACAATACTAGAGCGCGAGCGATTTCCCGTATTCCACCAATACTGGCAATATTACCCACAGACTTGTAATTATTTTCTAATTATAATATGTCAATATTATTACAGAGATAAAAATAACATAAATTATAACATTATTATCTATTGAAGATATTATTTATATCAATGAAAATATTAAATAACAGTAAAATGCACGAAATAAGATATATATAATATATATGTCTTAGTGCGTGGTAAAATGCGTCTTTTCTACCATAGTGCTTTTGTAAGTATTTACTATTTAGTTATTTTTGTCGATAAAAAAAATGGTTTTTAAAATATAGAAAAACTATTTTTTTTTAAATCACTGAAAATTGTGTATCGGCTTAAAATTGTTTGGGCCCCTTTCACTTGGGTATTCGAGAGGGCCCCGGGGCTACCGCCCCGGCTAGACCCCCCCTTAATCCGGCCTTGGTAGTAATAGTTATAGTTAGAGACCGGATTTATATGCGCTTAAAATCTTGGAAATAAGATGCTTCTTGCTCTATAATTTCGTCAAAATAAACTTTTATATGCAAAAATATTTCTTTTCATAAAAAACGTGTATTAAACACTGATAAAACAAATAAAAATAGCAGTTTATAAAAATAAACGGTTATATTTAATCTATAATATTATGGTGTACCTATATTTAACTGTTGTAACACAAACTTATGAATTCAAAAATTACAAATACTAAAATAAAAAATAATTGCATATACCTAGTTCATTAACAGAATAATATTATATTATGTATTCAAACTCAAACTTAAATAATTCAGCCTTATGAATCCAAAAAATGTTATTACTAAAAATACAAAAATGATTTCATCTAGTTCAACAACAGAATAATATTATGTATTAAAATAACTTAAATAATTCAACCTTATGAACTCAAAAAATAATAGTAATAAGTTTTAAGTAATACGAATATAAAAAATTTTAGTACCTATCTATTGGGTTCAAATTTGAATATTTTATAAAAATCTAATAGATAATAAAATTTTTTATATTTGTATTACTTAAAACTTATTACTATTATTTTTTGAGTTCATAAGGCTGAATTATTTTTTGAGTTTGAATACATAATATAATATTATTCTGTTAATTTTTTATTGTTTATTTTAGTATTTTTATTTTTTGAATTCATGAGTTTGTGTTACAACAGTTAAATATAGGTACACCATATTATAGATTAAATATATTAACTGTTAATTTTTATAAACTGCTATTTTTATTTGTTTTTTCAGTGTTTAATACATTTTTTATGAAAAGAAATATATTTTCATAAAAGAATATTTTTGCATATAAAAGATTATTTTGACGAAATTATGGCAATATATTCCTATAACATATTTTTTACACAAAATTCTTCAAGAGTGGCCAACCGTCGACGCGGAAGTGGTACATACACAGTTACGTCCGCAGGATTTTTCAATGGGGGGGGGGGGGGGGCTTGAAAATTAGTTTCAATTTAATTTTTTATTTTCTCCAGTCTAATGATTTCAGACGTTTATTTGAGGTATTTACAAATGTTTGTAACTTTTCAACTCTTCTGGTAGAAAAAATGCTCTGATCATAAGCTTCGATTCCCAGTGTATGTTTTTGGAAGCAAATTGCATCTAGTTAGTACTTTTAGGAGGCCGAAATCGAAAAATTCTTAGTGCTTTTAAAAATAATTGGGGTAAAAAATGAAAATTTATTTAAATTGTTTGGTAACAGCTTGGTTTACCGTCTTAACTTGGATTGTATTTGATGAATTAAAATTTTTTTCCATAAATGTCAATGAAAATTATTTATCCGGTCTAAAAGTTTAAAAAATGTAATACGTAAGTTTTTTATTATAACTAAAATATTAACAATACATAGGCATCATGGTTATTTTTTATAATCATTTAAAGTTCAAATTTCGTCAAAACCGCGGTTAATTTGTAGTTCAAAACTTATAAAATATAAAATATGTATATCCAAGGCTAGACAATTAATACAAGGTCTTTCATACAAGTAGTTCATACTTTTACCAAAAATTACAGATAATTTATGAAAATTGGTATGCAAATACAATGTTTTTTCAAAAATGAATTCATTCTGGTAAGACATACCTATATGAGATTTACTATAGTTAACAGTTTAAACTTGATTATATTTTTTTGAAAAAGTAATAACAATATGGGCAATGGGGGGGGGGCTTCAGCCCGTTAGCCTCCCCCCTGCGGACGCCACTGTACATACATACTTACTACTTACTCATTTACGACTAATACAGATCCCATTGCCTACAACGAGATTAGAACTACTCAAATGTTGCCCCTTGAATAATGAAATGCATAATATTGTTATTGACTTAGGAATAATTTATATTCATCAAAAACATACCTATTTGAAAATGTAAATTTAAAATGTTTTTTTCATTTTCCAAAAACAATTATCTAAAATTATTTCTAATAAGTACACGAGTACATGACCAAGTATCAACATAGTCATATCAAATATAAATAGGATATAGCCACATAGGTACTCAGAACTCACCTTTTTATTGTAATAATTATAATTTGTTGCATACAATAATTATACTAGGGTAATCTTTTTTAATTAGAAATAAGTAATAACCTATATAAACACTTATATTTTTATAAAAAAAAAAAGATTAATTGTATATTTAAAGTGTAAATTCTATTATTTTTTTAATTATAATTTTGTAGGGTATATAAATATCAATTATAAATACATAATACAATTTAAAAATTACAATAATTGAATTCTTCAATTTTTTAAAGATGCCCAATCATTGACAATATTGCTCAAATTAAGTTTATCTACTACGTCTTTCTCTATACCAAAGATTATCATTGAATTTTGAAGTCACTAATTGTAGACCTTAAGTGGGTTTTTATGAGTTTAAGCTTACTAAAAGTTCTCTCATTTGTTGCAATACTGACTGGAGCGGTAAGAGCTAGATCACAAACTGTTTTTGCCAATGGCAAAATATGTTTCATCTCGTCACCTTTTTTTAAATATATTAGCAGTTGTCAAATCAGACTGAATTGCTATACTATAGGTACTTCTCAAAATTTCCAATTCAGCTTGAACTGCTTCTGCATCTTTGCATTTTGCCAAAGAACTATTAGGTGGAAACAATAACAAGGCATTTTTAACATTTTTCAATAGAAATATTTTTGTTCTTAAAAGGGACTGAAAATAATTTGTACAATTGCAAAATTGTGTCAATACATTTTTTAAAATTTTCTTTAGATAAATTAATAAAAGTAGATAGAACACACTTGAATTCTTTTCGTATGCATGTTGAATTCTACCTGAGATTTAGAGTTTTTGTCTAACCAAGTGGCTTTTTATGACTATGGTGTATTTTAAAATCATTTTCTGGATTTATTCCTAAAGTTGTTGAAAATGATATAACACTGTCAATTAAATTATTCATTGAGTTTGTATTTGAGTTAATTTCTTCTAAAATTTGAATAGTTGTATCTATTAAAGTAGCAGCGTGAACTAAAGATAATTTTTTTGTTTCAAGAGTTTGTGTAAGAGCTTTTAATTTATACATAATATTTTTCATAAATATTAATGAGACTATAAAATCAAGGAATGTAGCTTTTTGTTAAGACCTTGAGCTTTGTTCTCATCATTCTGTCATATGAATCTTGATGTGAACTAATATAATGCAAATTATCACAAATCGCTTCAAATGAACACCAAACTGCTTTTACAGACTCTGCCCTAGCTGTCCATCTAGTTTTTGACAGGTTTCTCAGCTGTAGTACATTATCCAAGTCGCTCATTTCTTTACTCAAAATGCTGTCTCGTTTATTACTAGCTGAAAAGAAAACGTACAAACTTTCTAATTTGTCAATCATATTTGAAACTATCAAACTAGAATTACATCTGTGCTCTATGAAAGTGTTTATTATGTGTGCTTGGCATGGAATGTAAAGGACATTATGTCCAACTAATTCTGAAACTTCAGCTTGACCTCCATTTATTGAGCCAGACATATTGCTGGCAAAGTCATATGATTGAAAAGCTAAATTATCTGTACACAGAGAGTTCTTTGTAATTTCTGTCGCAGTTCCTAGACCTGTCTTTTTTTTCCTTCTGCAACTTCTAATAGTCTTTCAACTGCTTGTCCTTTGCTAATAGTCTTTCAACTGCTTGTCCTTTGCTATCAACATATCGTACACAAATTGCCAAACAATCTTTGTGTGAAATGTCTGGTGTAGTATCAGCCATAACTGAATAAAAAGGTGCCTCTTTGACATAATTTGTAATAAAATTAATCTTTCCTCATTACTTAAAATTTCAATTCATTTTGTGAACGTGGTCCGAGGTAGGTAACTTTATAAGGTTTTAAAGATATGGCACTTAACCATCGTTTCATTAATGGATTGTGTCTTGATAATTGAACAAATTGATTGAAATTTCCGCTTGATTCATCACCCCCCCCCCCCCCCCCCCCCCTACCCCCCGGAAAAAGTAATCCTTGTCTACATAGTGTACGAGCTATGTCAAATAATATTAGAACAATTTCTTTATTAAATTCTTTTTCTTGCTCTAATTTAATCAAATCACTTCGTCTAGAGTTATTCAAAATAGACTTATTCAATATGATTTGAATTTCTCATAAAATGGCAATAATCACTTAAAGCAGCTTTATGAGAATGACAGTTGAAGTGTTGCTCCAATTTTCCAGGCTTCTTTATGCCTCTGCTTTTCATCTGGTGCCATGAGCTTACTCCAATAGTGGTCCATGATGAATTTGCATGTGATCGACCCAACCCAATTGTAAATAATGAACAAACAAAACAGTGAACAGTGTCTTTAGACAAATTATATTTTAACATTGGATATTCTTTATACCAACTTGGATTAAAAGAACGTTGTTTTGATTTTTCTATGCTATTATTAACTGTGTATCTTATAAGCTTAGTTTGATGTGGTCCTAAATTTATAAGATATTGCCTTTGACTAGCTGTTGTAATAGAAATTCTATTGCCTGGTTCATGTGCAACACAATAATTTGATTCAGAATCTCTTGAGTTTATCGTGTGTTTATCGAGCAATTCAGACTGAGGAATACTGTGTGACACTAATTGAACATTTTTTAAAAATATTTCAGATTTGGTTTTTATATTTTCAATAATTAGTTGGCTTTCTAAAAGAAATATAATTGGATTAGGTAGTACTTCAGCTTTTAATTTTAAGATTGAAGTGTTGCAATGATTTAAATTGGAAACAATATCTTCCAATTGACCTGCACACTACTGCACACTATATTTCTTCTGATGATTGTACATGATCTGATAATTCAGGAATAACACTTTCAACAGTTTCCACCACCTAAAAAGTATTCAAATCATAATTTTAATACGCCAAAGTATCCATTATACACACTGCTTATAGAGCATAAATCCTCATTATTTTTGAAATATTACCTACCTTATTAGAAAAATTATCTTAATATACTATTTCAATATAACCTTATATCGGTTATTTAAATTTATCCTTCCCTTTATATTGAATAATACATAACTATTATTTTAAATCACCTGATCTGTGGCAATGTCTGTATTCAATTTTGTATCAAAATGACTACCTTGTTCATTTGACGATTGTACATAATCTTTTGATAATTCAGGAATAACACTTTCAACAGTTTGCACCATCTAATAAGTATATATTAAATTTATAATGTTCAAATTGTAAGAATTGTCAATATATTTACCTTAAACGGAGGATCATCAATATTCTCATCAAAATCAGTTTGAAAATCATTACTAGTTTGTATTTCTATAGATGACTGCACCTGTTTTATTTAAGCAATACATATTTCTATGATTGAGTAGGTTTAGGTATATATTTCTTAATGTATAGATTTAGAATGGAAGTACTATTTAAGTACTATTAAAATTAATTTTAATTAACGAGTAGGTACCTGTCCTACCTACCTATATTATGATGTGTATAAATTTAATGCATAATACAATACTTTTTTATTTACTTATGATATCTTAACTGCTTCAAACGGATTTTTAGGAGCACCAACATGCTTAATTGAAACTTCTTTTCCACCGTGTTGAGTACGTTCGTGTTTTCCTCTATAATCTTTATCGAATGTCGAACCACATTCGAGGCATTCAATTTGAACTCTATTACGTTTTCGTTTTCTGTACCTTGTATGATGATTTACCGACTGTAACATTCATGGAAAATGTAATCATTTCAGTTTATTTTTAGATCATTAATAGTGAAAAATAAACCCGATTACAGATTAATGGTACTAGGAATCTTAGCTGATTGCCAACAACCAAATGTTTATATTCAGTGTAGAGTGTGCCAAACTGCCAACGTGTCGGTGTCACGTTCTTTAAATTGAAAATATAATAGTTATAAAATAGTTATACACATTTTATCCGTGTATTTACGAAATGTGTAACATTATTTTTCTTAGGTAAAATTAGGTCTATATAGGCTATAATGAAATAAGTCTGACTGCCGACTGGACCGACTGGTGTTTACGTTGGGGGTTTGAGACACCTCCCCTAAGACTCCCGTTCGGGACGACCCCGGCAATTCCGAATTCGTCAAAACCCTCTTGCGAATATTGTAATATTTGTAGGTCCCTTAGGAGCCGCAAAGTGACAGGCGACAATATTGTTATTGTTGTCGGTTGAACAATAATTTTCGAGCGATCACTGATTACCAATATTTTGTAGGTGAAAGAGTTGAACGCAGAAAAATGTTCATCGACGCGGAAAAGCAGCAAGGCCAGATCGTTTGGGCCAAAATGAGAAAAAAGTCCAAGCTGTGGGCCGGTATGTAACTTTATAATTATTACTAACATTTAATCGGTGAAGTGTGAACACACTGTCCTGTTACAAGCCGCGGCAGTGATAAACCGTGCGGTTCGGCCGCAACATGCTGCGGTTAATGACAGCCGTGGCGGTTATTTTGGAATAAAATTATTTTTACATTTAAATAATTTAATTGAGGTTTCCAATAGAAGGATATCCTCCATAAATCGATAAAATCTATCATAGGTACTTTATTTATTTATTTCAATGAAACTTTCTTTGTATTATAATTAAATTATTTGTAAACAAAATATATCCAAATGATACTAACGCTCCTACTAGTCCTATCCTGTTAATATTACTGCCTCCTCCAAAATGACGCTGTAACACAGATGTAAAATACTTAATAAATTAAGTGTGTATTACAAGTAATATTTAATGTGTTTTATATTATAATACGGTAGGTAGATGGATAGTATAGAAACCTTAAACTAATGCCCAAACTATTTTAAAGAGATGCCATTCCTGCATTTTATGTCTCTACCTCATAAATGTATGCCATATATTAGAGTGAATTTACTTATCATTTTAAAACATAATACTCACCTAAAAATTAAAATATTGATAAAACACCACAAACAAAACATGAAGAAATATTGCTTTTTGCTTAGTATGAAAATATGTAAGTTCACTCTTATATTAAAACTAACAAAACTAAATGTTACCAATCTGCTAATATAATACATTTTTGAAGTTAAGCACTTGGTCAAACAAAATATAAAGTAGGTGTTGTGTTCTCCAATTATTATGTACCTATATAAAATTGTTTTACATTTTTGTATTCTTTTATAAATATTTAGCAATCATTCTTTCTCCAAAGAAAATGGATTTAGTATATTTCAAAGATAAGCCTGGAAAAACATGTGTTTGGTGGTTGGGTGATAATACTATGTCACAGGTAATACAAATTTAAACATTTACAGAGTAGTAGAATTGATTAAACCATAAGAATTTTTCAAAAACAACAAAAAAACCAATCAACAACTTACTGTTGTTTCTATGATGCATGCAATTAAATAAATGGGTACTTTTAAATTAAAAAAATTTAACCTTATAAATTAAAATTTTTAGTTGCAGAATGACTTAATATTTGAATTCAGATCTAACTTAAGAAAAGGTATTGCCGATTTAACCTATGCCCGAAAAGAAAATTTTGAACAAGCAATTTATGTAATTACTCTCAGTTATTACTCTTAATGTGTACTTTATTTAAAACACTGATATGATTTTTTTAAATTTATTTTGTAGATTTTATCCTTCCAGTTCAACTTTAAGTTCCCCAAAAATGGATTAGTCGATTGGGCTTTACAGAAATTGCCTGATATTATGAAAGGTAAAACATAACAAATTATTTTAATAACTATATTGTATTTATGATGTAGTTAAGTAGTTGACATGATTAGACAGAAAATTTGTTTTCATTTTTACTAAAGTTATTGCTGTTTTTATAATTAAATTTTAACAATAATTCCAGTGATCTTTATTCATTGTACATATTTAAATAATTTTTTTAAGTTTTCAGAAACTAGTTTTTATTAAAAAAAAAATCTTAATATTTTGTTGAAATAATACATAATATTTAATTTTTATAAGTTAATAGTTGCTACCTTAATTATTTGCCTAGTGTCATTTGTGAATACCTTAAATGTACAAATTTTAAAATATTATTTACAATGATAAGTTTAATTTGTGTTTACCTAGAACTAGGTTGATAATACTTTTTTAGGGTATTCTAACTAACAAATATACAATATTAGTACCAGTGGCGTGGCGTGGGTATTAAAAAGATGTGCACAGTGAAATTTTTTTTTCAAAAGTGATTAGAATATAGGTACTATACCTAAATACCTAATTATAAATTATGCATAAAAAAATGTTATCCTTTTAAAGTTTTTAATATTTTTAAAAATATATTAGTTGTACAAATCAAATTACTTAAAAAGTCTATTAGGCGAATGACAGTGACAGTGTACGTAAAAACGACTATAGTCTAACGCTACGCCCCTGATAAGTACTGTAGGTTAAACTCATATTTACAGAAAAAAATTCAACAGTGAAACCTTCCCGAACTCCCAATAATCTGACACCTCCAAATAGCTTACATATTTTCTTGGGAACTATCTTGGTAAACTATTTTTTTTTTTATACATATTTTTTCAAAATTTGATCTCTGAATGCTTTTTAAAAAAAAAATGCCCATGTATTTTTAATATTTCTCAACTGCTATTATAAAAACTTATAAGGAACCTTGTATTACATTTTCAAGCATTTCAATCCAAAGAAACATTCTTTTATTGACATGTATAAAAAATAAATTAAAAATTAAAAATGTTAATTAATAATAACTCAAAAGATGTCAAAAAAGTTTTGAAAATCTATCATGTATAGAAAATGGTGAACATTTCATGTATTTATAGTTATTTTCCTTATTTACACTAAAAATCAAAACTGGTTTTGAACTAATATTTTATTCAAATTTTTGTTTGTTTTTCCTGACGTTTTTGTAAAGTACTTGGAATGTTTTACCTTTGACCCCACCTTCCGCATAAGTACCAACTAGATTCATTTCCCTATAAGAAAAGATGTTGAAAATTAGCATAGTTAGCATTTTTATTACCCCAAAAGAAGATGACACAAAAACAACTTATATCATTGTAAAATCAATATGTTTATCGCTTCGATCAAAAAAAAAAAATAAGGAAAATAGTCATAATTTTATACATTAAAGTGGAATAATAACAATAAAACACATAACTTTCTAACAGGAAAAAATGGTCGAAAAGAAGAGTTTATTATTCCAGATCAATTCCTAAAAAAAATCATAATGGTAAATAATAGAATTAAAAGAACTACCGAGGAAAATAAAGAAAAAAATGTTAAAAGCAGCCCACATGGAGAAAAAATGAAAATTGATGTTTCTCAAATTTGTAAGTAATAGTTATATTTTAAAATTTAGTGACTTAATTAAATTAATAACATTTCAGTACTCAATTGTTATTTGTGAAGTTTTGTAACTGCTGTAAGTGCACGCGTACTAATATTATTAATACTTTTATGAACAAACAATTTAGCATTTTCATTATTTATAAACTGTATCATATGTTTATAATATTAACATACTAAATTACTATACTAGTTATTTTACGGCGTTGCTCAAGGTAAAATTTAAAAATTGTTGAGAGATATACTATGGCTGCCTTTGTGGGTTGAAATACAAAGTTATAATTCCTTTCCTTAGTATCAAAGAATCTATAATTAAATTGAAAACAGTCTATACTTTTTTGAATTTAGAAGAATAAGAAAGATAGAAATATTCATTTTTAATCATTTATCTACATTTAGTTATGTTTTATTCAGGGTAAGGCTTAACAACTCTTGTAAATTATTATCTTGGTTGAAGTCACAACTGCTCAAAATGTGATTACAATATATACATTATTTTATTATCAATAGACCAGAAAAATGACTCATTTAAATTATATTTTTATAATATCTTTAATGTGAGTATAACGTTTTAAAATTTTGACTAATTTGAATTATGTATTGTGATTTTAATTGTTCATAGCAAAAATGGTAAACCGATATTGCATAGCTTGCCGATTTCCTTCAGATGAACTAAAGATTGAACATCCCATATTTAAAGGTTTTCTATGTAATGATTGTTTTGTAAGTAGACATTTGTATGGTTAAAAGATTATAAAAATTTTAAACCTCATAAAGTATATTTCAGTGTACAATTAATGTATGTTTAATATTTCTTACCATATATTTTATGTTTAAATTATTGTATACTAGGTATATTAGTTTTTATTAACATTCCAAACTTTTTGGGCTGTTTTACAGAAAAAGTGTAGATTTATTTTACATGGACTTTTTAACGGCAGTGTTAGCAGTTTAAGGAAGGGTTAATGTCCTCCAATAAATATTAAGAAAAATAAACTCAATTATCATTAACTAACAACTATTCAAAGTATCCATTGCCCCCACAATGTAACTAAAATTTCTATTTTTACCTTTTTACCTTATTTGTGCTTATAATATGTGGAGCTATTGTAGCATTATTCATTTAATTTAAATACTAGTGTCTTATCCCATGCTTACAATTCCATAATTCAATTTATGTCCAATGTTTGTACATACTCATACATGCATAAAATCCTGACTATTTTTATAAAATTACTAGTTCATAATAAATAACCAATTTTATTGGGACATTACCACAATTTTTAAATTAGAAATTGATAGTTTCCCTTTGATTATATTATGGGCTGAAAATGTGCAAAATTCATATTTTTATTAAAAAAAACAGTCTACAAATAATAAATTCTCGGTTTTGTGTTCTAGACCCCATATTATAATCTCCATGTAAATAGTTGTAATGTGTTTTTTTTTTATTATTTTAGATAAATGGGAAACATATTATTTTATCAATTGCAAAAGACAAATCAAATGCAAGTATAGAACACGAATAGTTCATTTTTTGTTGTTAACATTTATATTTATTTGAAAAATTAATACTTTTTTAAGACTATTTTGATTATTTTTATCACATTTAATACTATAGCATTTTAATATATTTTAATAGGATGGTTGTTGCGTTTGCCTTACCCAAAAACCCACACTAGTACTGTGTAGTTCGTGCATCAGGTAAAATAAATTTAATCATGCAGTTTTTAATTCTATTATTTATGTTTATTATTTTTTATCTAGGGCATATTGCACGGATTGCTTAGCATTTAATCTAGGGAAAAAGACTTTACAAAACATTCTTTTGGACGATGCGTGGGCATGTGTTGCATGCACTTTGAATACATTAAAGACCAGTAATCTAGTTCCGAGGAGTACCAAAGAACAATTAAGAAATGTAATCATTAAAGTTGCTTGTTGTTTTGTTAAAAACCATAAATATTAAATTATTACAGATCTATATGTTGTATCCAGCTAACGCTAAAAAGGACTGTGCCAAGGAACAGTATAAAATAAATGAGATTCATGTCATGAATGTAAAAGATATTCAAGACAATGGTAAATACTATTTAGATAATACAGATTGTTACTTCTTTCGTACACAGTGCCGATCTAATACCTAGCTCGCCTATACCTTGAGCCGGCCTGTAATCTCAAACACACACGCGCGTATACATTTGGGTCAGCCCACCAAAGTTTTATTTGGTTTTTTAAACTTCAAAGTTCAAACAATTTGTCAAACTCCTCCATCAATTTCAAATACATTTTTAATGTTTGATTAATTGATTGTAGAAGCTTAAGGTTGTTTGAATTACAAAAAATTTGAAAAACAGGCTCCAACACCACCCTTCATCTAAAATACTGTTTGTAAGCTCTGGTTTTGTTAATCTTAATATGTATATTTTGTTTGTTTTACAGTACCAGAAGTTTTACAAGCCCTAGGATTTCCGTTTAAGATTCTGCAAACTAGTTATTTTAATGATAATAATCGGATCAATGATGAGAGTAATGCAAAATTAGTCATTCAATATTATCCAAACAGGGAGGATTATAATAAGGATAAATTTTTTGGTAGGTCAAGTAAATGTATTTTTTTGATTGGACAGGTAGTTAAGTTGTTCAAAGGCTATATTTTGTTTATTATTTTTTGGGTTTATGAACTCATATTCATTTTTTATTTAGATAACCATGATTGCATAAAAAAATTTTTTGCGTTTTTACAAATAAAAAACAAAATGCAAGCGTTGCAGAGAAATGATAATCTTTTTTGGGCTTTTGAAACAAGTGCAGCAATCAAAGTTAAGGAACTGGCAGTTATTTCAAAGTAAAATTTGATAACTATGTAACCTTAAATAGCTATTTACAAATTTAAAATGATGAACCATAATTAGTTTGGCTTTCACATGTTTTTGTGTTAAAATACATACTTAGTCCAGGTCCGGTCGCATATTTTTATGAATTTCATTATGTTTTATACCTGCTACACCACTTCAGAGTAGTGTATTTAACAAAACTTGACACAAAAACATGTACAAAGAAATGTGTTTTATTGTTATGGACTATCCAAGTGTTTTTCACAAATTGAAATATATTTATTATTGCCAAAAATAATTTTACATAGTAATATACAGTAATATTTATATAAACTAAAATGCATGTTTATTTCTTTAAGGCATCTCGAAATTGAACCAATACTTATTGGTATGGACACAAATGATGTCCATCAAAGAAGCAGGTTTATTTGGACAAACATCACTATACTCGATAAAGACATCAAACAATTTACAAATCAAAATATATATCTTTATGAAATACCTAAACCTATCGGAAGAACATCAAAAAAACATGACATAGGTAAAAAGAATAATGTGCTTTTAATAACTTTAGAATTAAAAAATTTTTATTACCCAGTTACGGTCATATGGTAGGGTGGATGAGGATAGATCCCCCATGAAAATGTTTTCAATGTTAAAGATCTGATAAACCTACATTTTACTTTTAATAATCAAATAGTGCATGTTAAAAAATCATCCATCATTTAACCGCCACTATATTTATCAATTGTCTATAGAACTGTTAACAATTAAATGATAAATTAATCAATTACGTAATTTTATTTTGCAGATATACCTTGGTGTTACACTTCCGTTTACGCTATTTTAAGCAGTTTCATAAAAAATCACATAATGTAATTTGAACCTAAAATTACTGATGCTATTGGCCAACAGTTCAACATATTTTACTTTTTTAACTTATGTATTTATTTTTTTAATGCAGAGATTTATTTTTATGTAATTCGTTTAATTTTTAAAAGACAGTTTTTGATATATTAGTTAAATCTCTGTTATTGTGATGTTGATTGTTGTTATAACAAACAGATTAATAATTTTGTCGTTGCCATTGCATTTTAATGTTGCAAGAACAGTTTTTATATAAATAAAAGGTGATTAATTAATCCCATTTGTATTCAATTTATTTAATTACTTAAATTCATCGTTATTGATGATGTAGACTAGCGTTTCTTAGTGTTCAATTATAAGTGGAATATTTTGAATTTTTATTTTCTTGTAAATGTTAGTTATTTTATTCTTAACATTTTGAGTTAAGAATTCGTAAAAATTTTTCTTTTTAAATCTAAGATTTGAAAATGTAATACAAGATTCCTTATAAGATTATCTACCTTTATCAAAAAAAAATGGTTAATAAGAAGGTCAAATTAAATTTTTATGAGCGTTTGAAATTCAAATTTCTACAACATAGGATATTCACTCTATTTCTTATGTAGCGATTTCCTTTTTTTGTTGTAATTCAAAAACGAATAACTATAGTTAATGACAATTTCACTGACTATTTATATTAGCATTTCCTATACACCATACAATTTTGAAAATATTTTGACTCTTTTTGAGCTGTTTACGGACAATTATGGTTTTCAATTTTTTTAGTTTTTTTTTTCTATAATTATCATTAAAGTTTTATCGTTGGGCCAAAAAGTGTAAAAATTTAATACAAGGTTCCTGATATATTGTTACAAAATCAGTTGAAAAATATTAAAAATTGCATTGGCACAATTTTTTTATAAGCATTTATAAATACTTCGAATTTTGACAAAATTTCAAATTTAATAATTATTTTTTAGTTAAAAATTTATAACACGTTCAACTTTTATATCTAAGGATTGAAAATTTAAAACAACATTCCATGTAAGTAGTTAATTCTGTTACCAAAAAATCTAAAAATACAAAAGCACAGTTTATTTTTAGTCATTTTAAGTTCAAATTTGGACGAAATTACATAATAAAAAACCTAGAATAACTATTTTAGTTATTTTTTTGTGATTGTGTTATGTTATTTGTGGGTAGGTACTTAAAACTATTATATATCTATGATAGTATCAGGGTTTGTTGTTGAGATATAACGCGTTATAAGTACCTAATGATTATTTTGATATGATAAATTTGGAATTTATTATGGGTTCCTATTATAGGTTATTTTTTTTTGTAATACCATAGATAAGTATATAATATGTCTTATACCTAGACTGACTTACTGTCTCCACTCAGAATCGTTTTCTTATACAATGATATTACATCATTGAATTCAAATTTAATACCATTCATTATACAGTGAACCACTTGTAACCTACCGTACAGCAGAGCACCTTTTTTATTCCTATATCCTACTGAATTGAAAGATAGATTTTGGGGTCTATCAAATTGTTATAACACAGTTGTTAAACAATTAATTTTTAGTATATTCGTTAATTTTTCTGAATATGTAAGAAAGATATTTATTTGATTTTCTGGTCTAACAATATTTATTTTATTTTATATTTTATTTTTTAATTAGTGCAATAGGTCTTGTAACGTAAACTAGATACCTTAAATTTACACCAAATATTTATATGACTGTTTAACATACCTACATGATATTCAAAATATTTTGCCTCATTTGCAACCAATACATAATTTTTTTGTTTTAATATACCTATTTAATATAGGTATCTAAATTATGTATGAACTCTTTTTACCAATACGCAGTATTTCATGGTAATCTTTTCATTTGATTTTATGTGATTTTTTTACCCGGATGTGTTCAAAACAACAAAATTCTAATCGTTGAATTTTGAGAGTCCTGACTTATGTAACTACTTGTAATACTACTAAGGCTTTTTCTGTCGATAACCATTAGTATTGGGTTTTAAATATATATTATTATTCTAATGCATGCCTCCAGTACATAACAAAATAATGAATCATGACTTCATAACAATTTAATTAATTTAATAATAGTTTATTACATATTATTTAATAATCATTGTTCATTTTTGTAACCTAACTTAAATAAACGCCTCTTATCGTCCATCTCTCTCGTAGATATTGAACTTTCTCTCTTCCCCAAAGAAGATCGCAACCTCTTACGAAGTGTATCCTATCCAGTCTTATAATAAGGTGTTCATACTCATGTCTACACTGTCTAAACTAGTAAAGACAGTCGTGAATTGTGAAAAACATACTGATAGCTGGCATAGGCGTGTTCAGACTTTGGTGGCCGTGGTGGCACAACAAATTTTTTAATTGTGAGACCTATTTTTTTTTTAGACTTGAAGACATTCATATTTTATTTTACAAAATTCACAATGGAAATATTTTTTAATTATGATCAAAAAGTGTAACCAAAAACATGAAAATACTTTTTTTCCCATCCTTTATACTAGGTAAACAACGAACAAATTGTAAAACTATTAACTAATCAGCAATAAATATTTTGAGTTTCTGACAAAATTTAAATTATTTTAACAAGTCGTAAAATAAAGGGCGACATTTCAAAACGTACTATTTCCAAATTGATGTCAAAACGTAGTATTTCCCATGTTAAATGTTCATTTGACAAATTGACGCAAAACGTGCGATTTCCAAAGTAGGCCACAATGTACTTTTTCCACTGGTAATTAATAATAGAAAATCGCGATTTCTCAAAAGAGTGTAAAATGTAAATGGATACGTTTTGAAATGTCCCCCTTCAAATATCGAAACACATTTTTGAAATGATATTCGGTAATCGGACACTTTCAGCTGGTAAGACCGTCTTATCACAGGTTAGATTAAATTTGTATTTAATCTGTGATATCCACAGACGACCGAAGAATGGATCCAGGGCCGTCGTTTGTGAGGCCTTAGGCAATATCTAAATTGTGAAATGCGAGGTCCCATAGATGCCCCTAGTAGTCAACCAATTAAAAATACCTAATTCATTTAAATATAGCAATAATATTAAAATAATTGTAATAAAGGAGCACACAACACAAAAAATAAGTTTTTTTTATTTGAAAGAATGATTAATTCTAAGAATAATGTTATAGGTTTTACATTTCTACTCGCATTATTCAATAATATGTTATGAGAAATTGAAAAAGACGCGGGGCGTCATTGGGCCCAGTCTCCTCGTAATTACCTATCTTATGCGTGTAAAAGTTTATCGCTGCACACAACGATTTACCAACCTAAATATTTCATTTTAGATTCTGAGCGGAGCGATGAATGTATTGGTTTTACAATGATGTGTGTTTATTTATTTTTGTGTCTGTGTACACGATAAGTAGTCGAAATAATGCTTCGATTTTCGACTTCAGTATCTTGTTCGATTGGAAAGTGAATATCGTTGGTGCATTGGGGAGGTCAAAATTTAAATTTCTAAGTAGTTTTCACAAGCGCCGGGAAAAACAACATAAAATTAAGGAAAAACGGGAATTTTTACGCAAAATTGGTTTTCCAAAAAATCGATTTTGGTTCTTGGTGTAACTCTAAAACAAATGAACGTATATACATGAAATTTTCACTGGTTGTTTATAATTGCATTTTCTATACACGATAAAATTTTCAAAATATTTTGATTTATTTTGAACTGTTTAGGGACATTTTCATTTTCCATTTTTTTTTAGTTTTTTTTCTAAAAATATCAATAAAATTTTATTTGTTGGTTGCGAAAGCTTGAAAATTTAATAGAAGGCTCCTAATATGTTGTTTCAAAGGCAGATGAAAAATATTAAAAATCCTAAGTCACAATTTTTTTTTATAAGCATTTAAAGTTCAAAAATTGACAAAATATGGAAAAATCACGAAAATTAGCAAATTATTTTGAGTTAAGAATTCGTAAACATTTTTCTTTTTAAATCTAAGATTTTAAAATGAAACACAAGATTCCTTATAAGATTATCTACCTTTATCAATAAAAAAATCTCTACCGGACAGTCAAATTAAATTTTTATGAGCGTTTGAAATTCAAATTTTTACAACATTGGATATTCACTCGATTACTCATGTAGCGATTTCTTTATTTTGTTGCAATTCAAAAACGAACAACTGTAGATACATGAAAATTTCACTGAATGTTTAAATTAGCATTTTTTATACACCATACAATTTTGAAAATATTTTGACTCTTTTTGAGCTGTTTATGGACATTTACAGCTTTCAATTTTTTTAGTTTTTTTTTCTATAAATATCAATAAAGTTTTATCTGTTGGGCCAAAAAGTGTAAAAATTTAATACAAGGCTCCTGATATATTGTTACAATATCAGTTGAAAAATATTAAAAATACATAGGCACGATTTTTTTTTATAAGCATTTAAAGTTGGAATTTTGACAAAATTTATCAAAATATCGAAAATTATCAATCGTTGGAATTAAAAAATTATAAAATGTTCAGTTTTTATAAGTTATAACTAAGAGTTGAAAATTTAAAACAAAGATTCTCTTAAATAATTCATACTGTAACCAAAAAATCTAAAAAATATATAAACACACTAATTTTTTACAGACATTTTAATTTCAAATTTAGACAAAATTTCATATTTAAACCAAGAATTACGATTTTAGTTATTTTGTTGTGATTGAATAATATTATTCGTGGGTACTTGAAACTTCTAAAGTGTACTATTATATATCTATGATAGTATCACGGTTTTTGTTGATGTATAACGCGTTATAAGTATCTAATGGATATTGTGATATGATTAATTTGGAATTTATTATAGGTACCTATTATAGGTCAATTTTTTGTTTAATACCATAGATATGTATATAATATGTGTTATACATAGACTGACATACCGTCACCGCTCAGAATCGATTTTCTTATACAATGATATTATATCATTGAATTAAAATTTAATACCATCCATTATACAGTGACCCACTTGTAACCTACTGTACAGCAGAGCGACATCCACTTACCCACCTTTTTCAAATTTAATTTACGTATAAATGTGTGGTTTTATGTGTTTAAGACGATACAAGTATCAGAATTTCAATATAACGTTTAGTTTCTTAATAATAAAAATCTTGAAGAAGATATTTTTTATTTTTTATTTCATATTTAAATCAGTAAGGCCCGCCGTTTAACAAAAATATTAACTTTAAGATTTTTAATATTCAAACAAATACATTTTATATTGAAATTCTGATATGTACCTAACTACCTACATTTGTAAAATACTCAGCCGGCCTAATGACGTCACATGGCTAATCTACATTTCTTAATTTCTCATAAAGTAATAATTTTTTTTTACATCGGATTTTCACCAAATCATTCCATACAGTGATAGCTACAATAATTTAACATTTAAAAAAATGTAAAGAAATTTTTTTTTGTGTTTCGTGCTTCCTTAAGAATAATCGTAGAACTGTAGAAGTGCATGTTACGGGTTACACAGAAAAAGGAATAATCGGTACTATTAGTGAAAATGTTAAAACGCATGAGCCACATGAGTCAATGCGATCCGAGGTTTGGCCACCCTTGTAATATCTAAGATGACTGATTCTATAATAGTTGAGAAATTTAAATAGAATATTTGAAAAAAAAACACGGGAGACGGGACAAAAGGTGATTCATTGAACGTTAATTAAACATTCCTATTTTTTCCTCAATACATAAGGTACCTTAGTACTTATATTATGATAAAATTAATTTTTCTAATAACTAAACGTTGCTTAACTACCTATATTAAATAACGTCGTCGGTTGTATAAATAATAATATTACATAATTAGTAATCTGCCGCGACTGACGAAATAGAAATGTGAAACAACTCGTCGAATTCTATTGACTTAATATTATATTATACTATTTTATACTATAATAATCAAATATAAATATATGTATATAATATAATATATAGTATATTATACTTAAAGCTAATAGCTATTAATATCCACGAGCGACGAGCGTACAGCACGGCGTATACCCGTATTGGTTAGTCATTAACACGATTTAAGATATACCTTAAATATAGTATATCTTAAATCGTGGTCATTAATAGCGATAATTACGTTATCTTGATTTTTGACGTGCCACTGGTAAGAGAAATAAGAGAATGGGCTACAAGACGTCTACAACGACAATAATATACTAAAAATAATGTTTAGGAACTGGCGGTATTGCACTCAATTTAAACTAAACTACAATACCCAATATAAATTAAAACTCAACAGCATAATATTTGTCACCATACACAATACAAATGTATATTGTATACCTTGTAATCAAATAATATCAATACAAAACTAAAAAATTTAATAATTTTGAACAATATTTTGGTATAAAATTTAAGTGCGAATCGTGAGGCCCCTACAAGCGCGAGGCCCTAGGCAAATGCCAGCACTGCCTACCCTTAACGACGGCCCTCATGGGCCATAGTAAAATGCACGGACTAATTAGATTAATTATAGTCCTTAGTAAATAATATAGTCATTTTGTAGTGGATCAATGTCAGTGGCCTAGCCATTTCATCTATTCTGTGGCCTGGCCATCGTTCTATTCTATTATCTCTGGTGATATCACTGCACCCAAGACCTGGTAAATGGGCACAACAGTACCAATGTTACGTGCAATTGGTGTGGTGGGCCGAGGCTTCACCACAACCACAGAACAATCCAGTAATCCACAACACTCTTCCCCGTCGGTCAAACCGCCCATGACCGTTGGTCACACCGCCCGTGCCACTCTCTCGTTCCGTCCTGCGCGAACAACGCTCTTCGCGCCGAAACCGAAACTGTTCCGAATTCTCCGCCGTCGACGGTGCCGACTGACACGCACGAAATGAACGTCAGAACATACCACATACCGGTGTAAGGTCCACGATGAAAAGGCCGCCGTCTCGCTCGCTATCGCCTATCAGCACAGACGTGTTTACGGTAGCGGCCGGGTGGGCTATCTTTATTCTATGGTGGGCACTGTCTTCCCCCCTCCCGGCAGGCTGTGCCGCCCATAGATAATAAAGATTAAAAGATATCTTTATCATCTATGGTGCCGCCAAGTCGGAGGTTCCAACAAAAAAGTTCCGTCGACAATATTCGTTCGGACGTAACAAATACCGTGAACACGCATTGAGCGAGATGAAGTTTCGATTTATTTTAATATACACAATAAACGATTCGGCGACGAGTCAAAAGTCCGAAGCCTCGGCAGTGTATCACCAAATACTATAGATTAGTACCTAATCTATAGTATTTGGTATCACCAACTCTCCGTCATTCCTATTCATTTTGTCACGGTGCTTCGCGCAGTCGCTTATTTGTTTTCGAAATAAATTTACGTTGTGAAATTTGGGTGGCTGTAGTTTTTTCGGGCGGCTATCTCAGATCGTCCCGTCTCTGTTGGCAAAAGTCAACTCGACGTTTGTGTTTTGTCTTCTCATCCCGCGCGGATCTGGCACGATGCGGGTTTTTTTCGCGTAGGCAGCGAACGCAATCGGTTTGCTTTCTGTTTATAGGTAGGTACTGATACTGCACAACACAAATGTACGATATTACGAATATTGTGAAGTTGTATTCAGGTACCTACTTACCACCGCGGAAACGAGCTAATAGTTCGATAGTGAATTTGAGGAAATAAAGTTGCGGATACGTACGAATATTTCAAAAACTTATCGAAAACGAATCAAGATTGGTGAGATTCAAACACGACGTTGATCATCATAAAGTGGCTACTCGAGAAGAAGTTGAACCGAAGACACCGACGAGGTTAGTATAATAATATGTTTACACTGTTTACTACGGGGTTGAATTGAGGTAAATTTTCAAGAAGAAAAATTTGATACCCATCGGCTATCATTAAGGAATAGCTACGTACCGATTCGTGTTGAAGTCTGTGTCCAAAACGGGTCGGTACGTAGTAGTGGTATACTTCACGTGTAACTCTTTGAAATCTGTAAAATTATCTGATACGTATCGATCCACTCCACTCCAAATTCTTGAAAGCCTCGGAAGTTCTTATGGCGACCGGGGGAAATTATATATATCAGCTTTCATACATTCAAACAAGTAGGTAATCGTGTAGCCAATTTTTTTTTTTTAAATAATTTATAACATACCTAATAATATGTGGTTTAACACTGTGTTTCTTGTAGTTTTCCAAGCAATATTTCTTTTAGTTTTCGATTTTGAATCTTACCTATATTAATTTAGCATATTATTTACATGTCGTAATTGGTTTTGATTAAATAATGATAAATATTTAACTGTCCATACTAGAATCTCTTTGTATCAAATAAGTGCTTTACATCATAGCCATGTTTACTGGTACGGCCAATATGGTCATGGCCATTACTGTTAAAGTGTAAAAATAAGTTTCTCACAGAATTTTGAGTTAATATTAATATCATAAATATTTTGCTAGTAAAAATAGTAAAATATTTATCGCGTTGGGTACATAGATGATTGAAAATTTTTGGATTCAGATTTTGTGGCCACTAGATATCTTATCGTCAATGCTTATAGGTTATTGGGCAACAATCTACGATAATATTCTATTCTTGAACAAAGTTTAGGAATCAGCATTCATTAAAGAGGTCTTTTTTTACGGTGACTGACGTTTTTGTTGTCCACATCTATGAATATAATATTCTAGAGACGCAGATGCATGACTTACATAACAAAATACTTTTAATAGATTAACTTAACTTAAAATTTTAATAAAATAAAATAAGCGAGACAGAACAACTAAAATGAATTCTTTAAAATAATAATATAATTATGTTTTGTTCAAAAACATTATGTCTTGCATGAATAATAAATATTTTTGATAAATAAAACATTAATTCTTAATCTTATAAAATAAGTGCCTATTGATTGTGATGAAATACGTAAACATTTAATTCTAGGTTCTTTTTTAAGTTGTTCTAATATCAAAAATTTGCAAACTATTTTGTAGTTAAAAAATGTTTAAATGTTCAATTTTTATAGTTAAGGATTGAAATGAATTGTTTGAATTTTTATTCTGCTCATCGATATCAACATTTTTTAAATTTAAATTTAAATTAATTTATTGATTTTATAATGATTAAATTATTGCACAATATTAATTTAATATTTTTCTGGTTTGTTATAAGATTTTAAACATAATTTTAATTTTTTTTTTTTAAATATCACATTTTGATTTCTATTTACGAGTCATACTCGTAGGGTCTTCTTAATAATTGTCTTAAATGTAAATATTTTCTATAAATATTCTTTTATTAGTATATAATATAGTATTATATTAGTAGTTCCGAATGACATATATATATACCTGTATATATATATCTATAATATAAAGATGAAAGATTTGTTTATTTGTATCGAATAAACTCATAAACTACTGGATATATTATTTTATGTATACTTTTTTACCATACTATTGCTAGGTAGTTGGGTATATTGAGCCCATAGATAACCACCCAGTTAATGTAATCGTTAAACATAAGGAACCAAAACCTATGGCTAGGTAGTATTTGGTTGTAGTAGAGATCTAATGTTGTATAATTTAATTATTATGAAAAAGTAATTTATATTTTGTTACAGATTGTAATTTTTTAAAAATGTAGTTTTCTCATCGATCAATAAGCTACATGTCTCCTCAAAAACCAGAATATTGAATTGAAAATACCAGCAACAAGTGACGAATTCAGCAGAAATAATCATATTTAAAGATGAATGAAATGATGTTTGCCTGAATGTTGAATCGTGCTTTGTGGCAGCTCATGGACTTGCCTTCAGTAATGAGGAAAATGAGAGAAGTGGCAATTATTTCCTCGCCGTCCATTACTGACACTGTGTGTTAGGTATATTGAAATTTTTAACTAAACAATTATTATCCATTTTAGTGTACACAATTAAAATATCAAACAATATGCTGAATTTACTAGCTTATACATAATTATACGGCTCAGAACTACATGCATTTGCATATTTCTTAGGAAGCCACATATTCTAAATCTGATTTAATACAAATTTGTTTCATGATATATAGAATTAAAATACAAAAATGTATGTTCCATATTTTGCTAAATTGATATGATTTTGTATATTTAAAGATTTTTAGCATATTAATGCATATTATGTTTATAATTTAATATAAATCAACAACAAACCCATTTTTTTTACTATACACAGTATGTCAGTATTAATTGTAAATTTGTTGTGAATTAATGCCTTATTTGACATTTTTTCAGTAACGAAAGATTTATATTTACCAATAGCTCGTGGCCTCTATAGAGTTTTGGAGGAAGTACAAATACAATTTGGTACTGTTGATGAAATTGTAGCTAATGTAAAAATAATAGTTAAAAAAGTACCATCACGAATACAAATTTTCAAAAATTATTCACGGGATATCACTTTACCTCAAGATCCAATCATAACCCGTAGGGATACCTGGATAATGGATTAATGTTGTACTTTGTTATTTCAAATATTTTGAATTGTGATATTGTAAATTATAGTTGGATTCCAATGATGGAGCTTGTAGTATCAGTTTCAAAAAAAAATTTTTTTCTAAGTTTATTCCCTTATAAAAATACATATTTTATACAAAAATAAGTGCATATTATGTATATTATATACCCCATATTCACGGTATTTTTAGTGCATACTATGTATAGATATGCAAATATTTCATTATTTTTTTTATATAATAAGGTAACAAATCTAGATAATTAGTAACAAAATCACCCAAATTTTTTAATGAGTATTTTTGTTTGTAGGTGCATTTATAGCTTCTGTATTGACATGCACAGTCATACAATATTGATGTCACCTATGAAGATTGTACAGCAGTACGTGAAGCTGTCTTCTTTAAACCACCACTGATGCACAATAACTTCCATTTAAAGGCAAAAACAGTGAGAGGAGGGCCATCAAATATCATCAAGATAATTTGGTACGATATGGCTACCCATAAATTTTGTAACACAAAGACAGGGTCTTTGACTATGTTGGCCGTTGCTGGTAGGTTTTAAATAAAATATCCAACTCATAAGGTCCTGAAAATTTGACATAAATGATGAATATTTCATTTTACATTAAAATTAATATTTTGTGACATTTCTAGTGTCTACTTAACTACTCATTAATACATTTTTTTTTTGTAATTTTCTAGGGGATCTGAAGTACGTGAATCGCCAAGCCGTATGGTAAAATCTATAACAGCATCAGTGAACAAATGACTACCCTTCAATGGCTACCTCAACAATAGATTTAAAGTACCATTGGCGGTGTGATTAGTAGCTGTCTGGAGTTTCGTTGAACTGGCTGAACTAAAAAATGCCTCTTGCCCGTGCTTGCCATGGTATGATCTAAAAATTAACAGATGGAAGTTTGGACCAGAAATTATAACACACTAATAGAGCTAGTCTAGCTGTATTAAATGATAATTGCGTGGTGTTTTTAAAGTAACTCTTAAGTCTTCTGTCGATAAGTTAGATTTATTTACAATATACTCTTATTGGAAACCATCAATTGTTAGTTAATGTTAGTTAATCCATGTTAGTTAATCGAAAAGATTTAGGAGTTTGTATAATAAATAATTATTTATATGCCATAATTTATATGTTGAAACTAAGTAGATGGTATTAATTGGTTAACATAGGCGTGTCCAGACCTTGTTCGCAGGTCATGCACAGTAGTGGCATATTCAGGGGAAGTAGGTTTCTGCACCCCCACCCCCTAAACAAAATTTGGTTTCGGTTTAAGGATATGACCTTCAAATTTCTTAATAAGCTTTATCATTATTAATTATTATCTAATACTTCAGAATAAAAAACAGTATTCCTTTTATTAGATAAATAAAATAACAATGCAATATAAAATTGTATTTTAAAATATAATTAATGTGTACCTAATACTTTTTACAAATATTTTTATAATCACAAATGGTCTTAATACTTAATATATATTATAATTCTAAACGTCGTTTTGTTGGTATCATCACTTTAAATTCCTCGATAACTTCGTCATAATTAATATTTGTTGTCATCTGTTGTTCTATGAATAGAAACATTAAAGCGTCAAGTCTTTCTTGAGTCATGGTGCTGCGGAGTTTTGTTTTTACAATTGTCAGCTTAGAAAATGCACGTTCGCATGAACAAGTTGTTACCGGAATAGTGGTAAAAAGTACTATTACTTTATAGAAGTGAAGAAAAATACAAGTTCTATTATTTGAATTTAGAAAATCAATCCATTGATGAAGTGTTTTAGAAGTGGTTCCACAAGGGAAGCATTATCAATAATTGTAATAGATATTAAAAGTCCACATGATGAAAATCAAAATATTTAATATGAAATCAGAATCTAAGAAAAAAAGTGTATATTATTATGTACCGCAATTTATAATGAAGTTAGATCAAATTTCGCAGGTCATGCCTGTGCATGACAGGCAAGACCCGTAGACACGCCTATGTTGGTTAAATAGTGCCGGAGTTTTTGATCGCACCTATTAAGTACTGAAAAATGGCGTCTGGTATCCATACGCCATTCTTCAGTACTGCGATCAAAAACTTCTGCACTATTTAAACTTTCAATACCATCAATACTGCCAACCTTAATTTCAACTCCTAAATCTTTTCATGTAAGTAATATATCAACAAATGGTTTGCATCTGTTAATTATTGGGTTTTTATGCTGTTAACTAATATCCTATTTTACATTATTTTAAACTTATAATACATTTCCTAAATTGGTTGTCGAAATAAAAATAATCCCCTTCATAGAAGAAATATGAATCACGGAATAAATCAACAAAATAAAATATTTTGATAAATTCAAATTTTAAATTAACAAATAAACAAAAATATAAACAAAAAATAAACAAATAAATAATTTACTAATATTAATATTTATTTATATACTCAATTCAACACACCTTTAATAAACTCGATTTTTTTTTTTTTTACTTGTAATTAAACTTTAATGTTATTACTTCTTAATACTGTTATAATATGTTTGAAAATGATAATAAAAAATATGTAGAAGTATATTAAATTTTGTCAATGTTTAATTTCAATATAAGTATTGCTTATTTTGTTAATTTTCATCAAGAGGATGTCAGCGCACTATTTGTCTCCTCTCTTTGGCCCACGCTCAACATATACAATAGCATTTACTAGGCGTCGGATGCTAGTTGTGAGTCTAAGCCAAGGGTCAGCAAATTTTAGTTAGGATAAACTTTCAGGGGTGAAATAGGGTATTTAAGTCCTTATATCTCTCTGTGAATTCTCTACTGTTAATATCGAGATTTTCATATGATTTTATAAACGTCTATATTTCTTCTATAGTCTTATTTGTATGTTTTTATATTTTATATAATGTATATTACGTAAATGGGCCTCAAAGTTTTTATAACATAAAAGCTGATCACCACAACTAAAGAGGTTGGTAACCGCTGAACTATTGCTTTTCTATTAACTTTACAGTTTTATTAAAAGGTTTTGGTACTATATAAATTTACTAAAAATTAAATAAACAAGCTTTAAAATTAATTAAATAGTATACGTAATTTACTAAACATATTTATATTTACACTTATGATAATGTAACACACAAAATACTTGTTTTTGATATTTTATAATATGTACCTTAATCTAACAACTAACATCTATATATATATTTTTTTTTTGAATTATTGTTTTATATTGTATTATATTTATATATGTTTTAATTCATTTAAGTCTATAATACTATTATAATCTACAAATCTATTTTGATTTAAAACATAAAATCATTTTGTACGACTAATAAATAAATTATAAACGGAAAGAAAACCACATAAAATACCTATCTAGTTAATAATTTATTTTTGTTTTGTTAAAACTATTTAACAATGACATTTTGTATTTTTCATTAAATTCTACTATTATTTTTTGTATTATTAACTATACTGATGTAAAAAGATTAGATTAGGTTAGGTTATGCAATTTGCAATCATTCTTGAGTGAAGTGGTTGTTCGGTATTAGTTTAGCTTTAGGTGATTAGTCAAGAACTTCAGTAAACTATAATGTAATAAATATAGTAATCATTTGTTTGCACTTTGCATTACATTTACCTACGTTAATTGTTAATTTATACCACTTAATTATGACTAATGATATATTGTTATGCTTAATTGTATTTGATTTTATTATAGTGCGTTTCACAACAACTGCGACTCGACGCTAGCGCGCCTCTGGGTGTTTTTTCATCAGGGTTTCTAAAGCTAGCGCGTAATAATCCGCGCCAAATTTAAAATTGATAACGAATATTTTACACTTTTTCAAATTATACATTTATTAAATAAGATAATCAACGAATCATATTTTATGTTACACTTAATTGTTTTTAAATAACTTAAAACTATAAAAATATGTAAAAAAAATTACATGTATCTATATTACATAATATTTACATATGGTTAGGTTTAGGTATATATATTTTTATTAATAGTCATCATCTTCGCTTTCACTGCTATCTTCTGGATTTATTGTCATGATAATTGGTTCCAAAATTTCGTCACGTAAGCCCTCTTTGACGTAATCATCGTCTTGCAGTTTATTGCAATGTGTCACACACCTCTTCCAGTCGTCAACTGTTACGGAATCCAATGCATCATGAGCCAATTTTTCGACGTCCGCGATTTTAAAGCTTGTATTTTCTTCGGCGATTTTTCCTTTTACTTGCGCCCAAATTAGCTCTATAGGATTATATTGGCAGTGATACGGAGGTAGCCGTATCACCTCATGACCCATTGACAACGCAATCTGATCCAGCTCATATTTTTTTTCTTGTGGTATTAACTGCTTGACTCGCTCTCGTAACTCCGGCAACGTTCCCAAGGGTGAAAACTGAATTCCCTTTTCTTGTAGCCATTTTTGGACATTTATTTTTTTTTCATTACTCTTTGGATAATTATCAACAAGACTAGAGTGGTATGATGCATTGTCCATAATTATGACACATGGCTCTTCCAAATTGTTGAGCATTTGTATGAACCAGTCTTTAAATATAACAGAGTTCATATGGGAGTGATAGTCTTCAGATGGACCCGATTTACAACGAAAGTCAGTTTTTTCTTGGAATTTAGATAAAATTTTTATGGATGTACCTCTTGGACCGTCCGTCGTACAACCTCTTGGTCAAAGTCATCAATATCTGTAGCAAATTTAATTCGTTTGAATGTTTTACGAGGAGAGGTAAATTTCGGTCCTTCAGTTTCTGGATCTAAAAGGGCTTTAGAGCCTTCCGATGTTATTCTTTTAACACTGCCGATGCTGATACCACATGCTTCAGAAGTCTTTTGTTGCGCTTGTAGAAAAAAATTTGCTACTTCAGGATTCGACGAGTCATTAGATATTTTTTTAAAATCCGAATATACACTTAAAACCATTTTTTTAACTTGAGAGTGAATATCTACTGAATGGTAAGACATTTTTAAATAAATAATTAACTATATTTAAAAATATATATAAATCGCACAGACGTAATACGTAAGGAATAGTCAACAACGAACAACAGTACAACAGTACGCACTACACACTGGAGTCTGGATGGCACAATAAATATAGCTGCAACATGGGTTGTTGTTTGACTACATTCCTACGCATGGGGTCGGTAGGGAGTATCAAACCTACTCATACACAATAGCGGTACATAAAATAAACATACCCATAACCCAGCTGCTCTTACCATTTGTTTCGAAAAAACGCACGCTATTTATTTCCTATCCTAGATTGAGAACCCCTGGTTTGAGATAAAACCGCCACGAGTCGCGCTAGCGTCGAGTCGCAGTTGTTGTGAAACGCACTTATAGTTTTTCGTTTATTGATCACCTACTTTTATTATTTGAAAATTGTATATTTTTATAAATAACATTTTGTAGCATCGCATTTAATATTCATATAAGAATTTACTAGTATGCGTGTTTGCAGGATGCAATACCTATTCAAAACGTTTTGGCTTGTATGCAGTTCATTGATGTTTTATATTTTTAACTTTTGGTAGTTATTATATATTATGTGGTAACAATTTTTCTTGTGAGTACAAAATCTTCACATTGTAGTAATAGGTATAAACTATTTGTATAAACAGTATAATATAATCATATTTTTAAGGTAAGCCAGTGAAGCAAATGTGCTAAGGCAGCTAAATTGTAAAATAGAATAGATATAAGGCGAAAAGAATAGTGAGGGCAGTCGTGGTATGTCAATACTGTGTTTGATAATTAATTTTGTGTTTGTTTATATAAGTTAATAAAAAGTGTTTCCGACCCGAAAATTATATGTTTTGTTTGAGTAGCCACACAATTCTAAGTACTCCTTAAATCTGATCTGTAACCGGTTAATTTATGGTCTTTTTTTAATTCTAGTGTCGATAGAGGTATATCACTGAAAAGTGCGTATACGACAATATCATTATACTTAACTGTAGAAAGGTGCAGAAGTGGTTAACGCTATGTTGAACACACCACACAACATAATACATTAAGTATTATTTTAAATATATACATATTATTAAGTGGAGATATATGAACACAGGAGGGGAACTTCGATATACAATACAAATATAGAAAATAAGCACAATCAAGATAATAAAAATATAATACATTGGTTAAGGCATTAAATAATACACATATTTTTGGAATTTATTAATTTAAATTTTTTAATATTAAAAATTGTGTTTGTGAATTTAGTAGGTATATTTTATATATTGGTATTGTTTCTAATATTTTTATAATAAAAAATCTAAAAAGTCTAAAATAGTCTAAAAAACCTTTTACTAAGTTTAATGAACACATTGTACATTTTTAATCTATCATAGACATGACAAATTCAATAATTTAATGCAATCTTTTTTTTTCATTTTGCCTCTTAACTCTTTGAGGGGCCGTGGTTAGTATGCTAACCACTTTTTTTTTACCGTTCAGGTGCTGTGGTTACTATTTTAACCACTTTTAAAATTATTTTTAATATTTTTTTGATGATGGTCAGCATACCAATCACCTTATTATCATCTTATACATGCATCAAACAATATCACTGACGCTGGTCTGATATCATTTCTCGCGTTTTTCATCATTTATTATCATTATAAATATTTTGATATACATACTAAATGTTATGGTAAAGAGACATATTGCCCACATGGGTCTTTTTTCTAAAGGAAATTTTCGCCCCTCAAAGAGTTAATGTGAATTGTGCTTGAGCAACAATGTATTTTATAATATTTTCCATTTCTCTTTGAGAAATTTGTTGAAAATAGGCTTACTTTTCAACTGCATCTAAAAAATAATAATGATGAACTAGTTAGTTATATCATGATTATAACATATTTATGTATTGATAACATTAAATTGTATTATTTTTTTTTAAATGTTAAATTTTTTTTTACATGACTGCAGACTGGTGAAATGATTGAGTATCATTATGTCATCAAAATTGACAAAATTATAGATTATTGAAAAAATTATTGGTTTCAATCGCTAGCAACCTAAGTGGCACATGGTGATCATAAGCATGTGGATACCTATTTGCATATGATTGGATAGTATTAATTGAAGGTTGATATTGAGTTTGAAGTTCAGAACTGTTTGGGTTTTTAGCTTTTTGAATAATTTTTAAAATTAAAATGTCAATATAAACCCTAATTTTTTATCTTTTTAACTTTTTATGAGTGGAACTATTGATAAATCAAATTATATATCAGCATCAACCTTTTGACGGTTATTCAGAATTTGTTGTAGGTTATTCTCAAAAACTGGTTCTTTACACTGGTTTTTTAGGAATCTGACGTACAACGGTACATACGGAGATCTATGCATATAGCCACATAGGTATAAGTAAATATGAGTTTTGTTATTATTAAAAAAAATGTATTTCATATAATACTTAAATCATTTAACATTGAATGTACTGAATATTTAATCGTTGATGGAAAAATTAATTTATTACGAAAAAACCAAAAAATGTATGAAAAATTAGTATAGGTACGAATGCCGCCTAAAATTTTTTTTTAATTTTGCAATTGCCCCCCCCCCTTTATCCCTCTCCTTAAACACGCCCCTAGTAAAAGTGTATAATATGGCAGGACACCGTGATAGGTACCTGTAAAAATAATAATAATAATATTATAATATGTCGGAGAGATCATTTCTCATTCCGATTTGCTACCGTAAAATATTATATTGTTGTCATAATTGTATATCATAGTATCATTATTGTTGTTATTCAATATGACCGGTTACTATAGGGTTTTGACTACCTAGGTCGGGCTAGGTATTAGTGTAATTATGTTTTCAAAATCCTCAGTTGACATGCAAGTATACAATGTTCCGTCTTCATTAATAAATGTTTACTAAGAAGTACAAAATATAAAAATATTAGTATTTATGAACATTTTTAAGTAAACAAAAATAATTGCATTTTTTCAAATTGGTGCATTCCGGGTGGTCAAATTTTGAAATTCTCAATAGTTTTCAAAAGCCCCGAGAAAAACAATATACATAATATACATTTGAATAGGGCTAGGATTTTATAGCATTTGCATTTTCTTTCATAGTACTCCAGGACATAGCTAATCAAAAACAAAATTCGATTCATTCATCACAGAGTTCAAATATGCAATTTTGTTTTTGCTTTTTTTGCTTTTTCTTGTGATATTCGTAAATAAATGCTTTATTGGTACTTTTTTGTCAGTTTATTAGCTTTTTAATTGGTTTTTGTTAATTATACGCATATTTTTTAACATTTACGTACATATTTATCTAAATTATTATTTTTTCATTTATTTTAATTGTATAATTATATATGTTTTGTGAATTCATAGTGAAATATTAACGCCTTATCGGAAAAATTGTTTTCAAAATATTACAAAATATCAAAGAAATTTAAAATATCTTATAGCCTTTTTTAATATTTATATAATAAACAGTTACCTAAAATATAAAAAAACAGTTTTTAATTTTTTTTTTCAATATTTATAAATTGTACTTGTTAAAAATATTTTTCAGCTCAACTTAAAAATGTTTAAGTCTTTTTTAGTTGCATTTTCCTGGTTAAATGCTTTTTTTTTGTAGCATTATTGGCAATTTTTTAATTCCTTTATTGTAGGTTTTTAGTGCTTCATTTTCCTAGCCCTAGTTATGAACAATAAATTACACAATATTAACTACATACTATTTCTAAATTTTAGATTTTATAAGGTCTGTACAATATTTTGCCAGGGGCCTGGGCCCCCGGGGCTATTAAAGTGCTGGTAAACGGAAAAAAAGTCCCCGGAAAAAAGTCTCCCGTCGCATCATAAATAAAACGATACTTTACTTGTTATTTTATTCATAAAATAAATTGTGTTGAAAATCTTATAAAAAAACGAAAGCTAGTAAAAAAATTGAAGTTTGATTAAACATTTTATATCAAAGTTTTGATGAAGACAAATCTGCAGATGTTCCTAACTTTTAGAGCAAATAGGTCAAAATATAAGAAAGAGATCTTTAATATCTGAATAAAATAATTAATACATTTTTATATACACTATTATTTTAAGATGTATTTTTTTAAATTTTTATATTTTTTAAATAGGTACTATTATTAAAAGATATTTTAGATTCTGAGTAAAACGATGAATGAATTGATTTTACAATGATGTGTATGTTTTTAATTTTTTTAATTTTTAATTTTGTTTTTTTGTGTCTGTCATCACTGTTTAGGGCAGTCAAACTCCTTCGATTTTCTTCAACAGTATCTTATTCGATGGGAAAGTGAATCTAGTTGGTGCATTCGGGAGGTCAAATTTAGCTTATGGCTTTCAAAAGCGACGGGAAAAACAATATAAAAATTAAGGAAACACTGGAATTTCTACGAAAAATCGGTTTTCGACCAATTCGATTTTGGTTTTTGGTGTAACTCTAAGACAGATGAACGTATAAACATGAAATTTTCACTGGTTGTTTATATTTGCATTATCTAAACACGATAAAATTTTCAAAATATTTTGATTTATTTTGAACTTTTTAGGAACATTTTCAGTTTCCAATTGTATTGGTCTTTTTTTCAAAAAAAAAGTCATTAAAACTTTATTTGTTTACTAAAAATGCTTGAAAATTTAATACAGGGCTTCTACTATTTTGTTACAATGACATTTGAAAAATATTAAAAATCCAGTTTTTTTTTATAAGCATTTAAAGTTCAAACATGAAACAGGTATTGACAAAATACTGAAAAACCACCAACATTTTGCAAATTATTTTGATTTGAGAATTCAGAAAAATTTTAAATCTAATCTATGATCAATATATTTTGAAACAATAATCGTAATGATAACAAAAAACTATACCGGCGGCGTGATCGATATAATTTGACTATCCAATTTTACAGACTGCATAACAACTCAAAATTTCAAAGAATTGAAAACTCGAACTTTTATTTTTTGTATTTTTTGCATTTTTATCAGTTTTGTCGTTTTTCGAGCAATAATTTTATTATAATCATTTTTAGGTGGTAATTTTGTTAATTTTTAGTGCACATTTATGCAATATGATATACATTTTTAGATTAAACTTCATTGGTAATTAAAACTATTTTGTTCCGACTATTCTTGATAATTTGTCGATATAATACTATTTTTTTATTATTTTGATGCATCAGTGTATAACGTCTTAAGATTTTACGTTATCAAATCAGTAACAATAGTAATTGGAAAGTTGGGTTTTTATCGCAATCGCTCGTTCGTATTTTTGCATGTTCAAGAACTGTTGAAACCATTTTTCGGTAATTTTTTAAGAACATTATTGTGGTTAAAATGATTTTGCGCTATTTTCAGAGCAGATTTGGATAGTTCTTAGGGCATTTAAGTCCGGACACTACCTACTATTATAACATAAACATTAAACTAGGTACTGATCCAAAAGTTGACTTTAATATATCTAAGTATGTAGGTAGGTTTGCATGTTTTAAAAATATAATGGTTATTTAATCCTTGTTCTGTCAAAGATATAAATTGTATTCGACAAGTAATTAGGTACGGGAAACGCCCTTATAGAGGCTAATTATGGCACTTTCACCATTTTTTATCGATTAAAAACCCTTATAAATGCACTATAAAATCTCAAACAATAATTCAGTACCTATACAAATATGCGTTGTGGGAAAACAAAAGGTTCTGCTTTGCTGTACTGAAATAGGTGTCCAGTGTAGGTACCTCGTCAATTTAGTCACAGCAATATAGGTATGTGTTAAAGTTGAATTCAACAATAAAAAGGCGGTCTGCTGTACAGTAGGTTACAAGTGGGTCACTGCTTATAATGGATGGTATTAAATTTGAGTTCAATGATATAATATCATTGCATAAGAAAAACGATTCTGAGCAGAGACGGAGTCAGTCTAGGTTTAAGACATATTACCTATATGGCTATATACTTATCTATGGTATTAAAAAAAAATTGACCTATAATAGGTACCTACCTATAATAAATTTCAAATTAATCATATGACAAAATCCATTAGGTACTTATAAGTAGTTATAACGCGTTATACATCAACAACAACCGTGATACTATCATAGATATATGATAGTGTACTTTAGAAGTTTCATGTAAACGCGAATAATATTATACACTCACAACAAAATAACTAAAATAGTTATTCTTGGTTTTTTATTATGTAATTTCGTCCAAATTTGAACTTAAAATGACTATAAAAATAAAATTTGAGGACGTATTTTTTAGATTTTTTGGTAACAGAATTAACTACTTACGTATGGAATCTTGTTTTAAATTTTCAATCCTTAGATATAAAAGTTGAACGTGTTATACATTTTTAACTACAAAATAATTATTCAATTTTAAATTTGATAAATTTTGTAAAAATTCGATCTTTAAATGCATATAAAAAAAAATTGTGCATATGTATTTTAAATATTTTTCAACTGATATTGTAACAATATATCAGGAGCCTTGTCTTCAATTTTTACACTTTTTGGCCCACCAGATAAAACTTTATTGATATTTATTGACAAAAAAAACTAAAAAAATTGAAAACTGACAATGTCCGTTAACAGCTCAAAAAGAGTCAAAATATTTTCAAAATTGTACAGTGTATAGGAAATGCTAATCTGGACATTCAGTGAAATTATCATGTATCTATAGTTATTCCTTTTTGAATTACAACAAAATAAAGAAATCGCTACATGAGTAATCGAGTGAATATCCAATGTTGTAAAAATTTGAATTTCAAACTCTCATAAAAAATTAATTTGACCTTCCGGTAGAGATTTTTTTATTGATAAAGGTAGAAAAACTTATGAGTAATCTTGTATTAGATTTTCAAATCTTAGATTTAAAAAGAAAAATTTTTATGAATTCTTAACTCAAAATAATTTGCTAATTTTCGTGATTTTCCCATATTTTGTCAATTTTTGAACTTTAAATGCTTATAAAAAAAAACTGTGACTAGGCGCCTTCTATTAAATTTTCAAGCTTTTTTAACCAACTAATAAAATTTTATTGATATTTTTAGAAAAAAACTAAAAAAAAATGGAAACTGGAAATGTCCGTAAAGAGCTCAAAATAAGTCAAAATATTTGGAAAATGTTATGGTGTATAGAAAATGCTAATATAAATATTCAGTCAAAATTTCATGTACCATGTCATTTGTTTAAGAGTTGCACTAAAAACCAAAATCGATTTTCTCGAAAACAGATTTTGCGTAAAAATTCCCGCTTTTCCTTAATTGTTATGTTGTTTTTCCCGGCGTTTGTGAAAACTACTGGGAAATTTTTACTTTTGACCCCCCCAAAGTACCAACTAGATTCACTTTCCTATCAGAAAAGCTACTGTTGAAGAAAATCCAAGCACTTTTATTGTCCTAAAACGTGATGACAGACACAAGAAAAAATTAAAAATTAAAGACAACACATTATTGTAAAATCAATACATTCATCGTTTCACTCAGGATCTAAAGAAACATTTTAGGCTTTTAATAGGTTGTCCAAGTCCATTTGAATGTTGAATTTAAATCTTTTTTTAAATAATCCTTCATAGGATGAAACGTGATGGCATTCAATGATGAAAATTGAAAAATGACTGCATAATTTAGAGTTTACCAAAATAAATAATTCAGAGAATCTTCAATGTTAGACTAACAAATACTATTTATTTTGCTTAATTTTAATTGAGTTAATGTACATGAAAATTAGTTATGTTAAAGTTAAGTTATAACTGAAAACTAGTAAGTTATCTACTTACTAACTAACTCACTATTTGTTTTTTCTCTCTGGCCCACACTCAACATAGACAAATTTAATTTACGGAAAATCATTTTTTTTATGTTCTTAAGTAATCAAGTTATAAAAACTATACAGAATAATATTTTTGAGTGTATGATCGATTTATCTCAATATTGTCTCCATACAACTTAAACAACATTTAAATTTACAAAAAAATTTTGTTTATTTTGTAAGTTAAATAACAACAAAATATAAAATCGATACGTTTACCTTCAAAAATATTATCTTCTATAATCTTTAAAAATTTTGATTTCACTTAAAATAACTCAAACACAACGAAACAACAATTTTAGTTAAAAGCGTTTTATTTATGTTGCTCGTTGGTATGAGAAAGTAAACAAATATTGAGCTGACATCCTCATAAGTAAATATGTTAAAATTAAATTAACTTTTAACTCATTAAATCCAGCCTTGATTAAAATAAATTATATTAATATTTACTTAGCTCTACTGATAAGTAAGAATAATGATATTGAAATAAGAACATTTTTTTTAATAGGTTATGTTTTTTAATTATTTTAATTTGATACCTAGTCTTGTGAATAATTAATAAAAGGACATTTGAAAATATAAAATTATAATTAATGCTTATAAATTATTTGGGCTTGCTAACTCAATTGGGTATAGACAGTGGCGTGGCGAGCATCTTTCAAACCCTAAGCAAATTAACTTTGTAATGACCCCCCCCACTTCCACCCCCCCACAAACTAAGTATAATTTTCTATATGCTGATTTTGAATTTTTGTTATAGGAAGTCATCAAACATTTATTATAAATAATAATAATAATTAATTATACATAAAATAGTAATTGTATAATTAAAAATATCAATTAACTCTGATGACTTTTGAAGCAGTCTTTTATGCAGTAAACATAAGCCTTGCTTATGTGTAAGTGTATTATCAGAAAATAGATTACATAATGCATTAATTATAATTAAAATACAATACATAAAAAATAATATAGGTATATAGTAATATACTAATATACTAATATCATTTTTTATTTACAGACTTACAGTATCACACTATCACATAAATATACAATTATTTATTTATTTAAATAAAAGAGCTTTTTCTAGCAGTTGAGAAGATTTACCCATTCTATCTAATGCTTTTTCTAAATTAGGTGAAATATCTTTTTCCAAAGATAAAAGCATTAGTGATTCCAATCTATTTTGGCCGATGGTTATTCTTAATATTTTCTTTATTATCTTTACCTGAGCCAAGGGGTACCCACCCCCCTGAAAAATTTCTAGGGCTAAGCAATTGCATTAGGTAAACGTCGTTCACCACGCCACTGGGTATAGATATTTAGTTTTTAATTTTTGAAAATCAGTTAAGGTACCTATACCAATTAGATATCTAGTTAAATTAATAATATTAATAATGGTCTGAAATAAGTCGCACGATTAAACTGCCACAGGCTGCGCTGTGATCGCTATGGTTGCCACGTAGTAGGTATTTTGATTATTCATGTTTTTTGCGTTTGTTTGGAAAATATATTCATTATTTTGAACCATGATTCCTTTGAAACTGTATAGCTTGTACGATTACGCATTTATACATGACGTGCATATAATATGTTTATATTGCATTAAAATTCAACATTTTAAGAAACAAATTTGAGTATAACGATACATATCGGTATAAAATGTTTATGGAATATGCACATAATATGCACACGTAATAAGTCATTTTCATATTATATCACACAATAAATAGGCACATATTATATTTGTTTTATTAGGAATTATTATAATTGCATATTTTTTCAAAATGTCCATGATTGTTATATAAATATAAAGTTTGTAATTTATTTCGGATTGCCTATCTAGGTGGCTAACTTGAAAGCTAATCTGTATTTTGACTTGAGATGACTGACTTGCTAGACATTCCAACACGGTTTTCGACTTTACATTTTTTACATAAGAAAAGGCACCGGACATGCGAAAGCACATACCACTCTATGTGATATACCTACTATATATAGGTGATAGACGGATTGCTCATTTTAGTTTCGTCATAAACGGTGATGATTGACTTGATAGACACTTTAACATGCAGGTTTTTGCATTTTTTTTTTAAATTAATATATTATATACACTATAGTTAGGTACATGTTTTTATGTATTGTATTGGTTAATATAATAGCATATATATCTAACTATCTACCTATAATATGTTAATTTTTTTTAGGAATTTTATTATAATTGCACATTTCTCAAAATATTCATTGTTATATTATATCACACAATAAATACATATCATCATAAGCGCAACTAGGGGGGGCTGGTGGGGCTTAGCCCCCCCCCCCCCCCAATTCTAATAGCCCCCCCAAAATAAATCATTTAATTGATTTCTAAAATATTAATAAACCTTTAAAAATTCAGCTGTATTTCTACCTTTCTATAAATCGTGGCTAATATATCAGAGTCCTATATTACTCTTATTTTCTCTTTTCTCTTTGATACACGTTTTTATCGTTCGTATTATGTACGCACTGATTAATTGGCGATTAAAAGTGATAATCTGTTACGGGTACACACAGATTTAAAAAAGAACCAAGTCCTTTAAAAGAGTACGCTGTTACAGTAACGACTGCAGCAGACTCTGAGGATTGTTCCAACAAAAATGATTCTGAGGCAGAGAATTATTGAAAATTAAACGCATTTTTTGTTATCATGGACACAATCATTTCAAACATGAAATGTAGATTTTCTACAGAAAGTTTACAAATTGCTACATCAGCTGATTGTTTGATGCAATTTGATTTCAATGGTAGTTTGCATCTGATTGATTATTATAAAGTAATTAAATATATAATTTTTTTTAATAAAAATACTTCTAGACTTTGGAAATTAATTAGGTATTTAAGCTTAATTAATTGTTGTATAGTCCTAACTAATTATTTCTTTATATATTGTTATTTATAGTAACTGATACAAATTAATATAGTATTTTAAATTTTAATGTATTTTTCAGGATTTATTTGAAATTAATAAATGTGATCTTAAAAATGAAATGGCTGTCTTTAAAAATTCATATTGCAATATTGAAAAAACAGATAGTTTTAGTGTCATTCAAGAAAATTTATCTAAAAAAGTATTCCCAAATTTATATAGGATCGTTCAAATTTATTGCCAATATATTGCCAATTTTTTCTGCAACATCAGAGCGTGCATTTTCTGCCATGAGGCGAATTAATACGTACTTAAGATCTACAATGGAGCAAGATCGATTTAGTAATTTATCGATATTGAATATTAAAAAATATGTAGAAATTGATCCTGAGATAATTTTGGAATAATTCATAGTCATCAACAAAAGAAAAATGAATCTTATATAAATATATAATATGTTAATAATTATTTTACAATGCATATAAATAAAATATATAATTAAAAATAAATGTTGATATTAATGGTGTTTAAAAATTTTAAGATGATGGATCGGGGGGTGTGGGGGGCATGGGTACAACACGATTGCGAACGTTTTACCATTTTTATAACACGATTGCGAACGAATGACGCTTATCAGAGAATTTGTTTTTTTAGCCGAAAAACGAACGATTGCGAACGTTTTTATAGACTACGTTGCCAAGTTTATATTTCTGAATATGTTTTGTTCGGGAGTTCAATTAAAACATTTTTTTTTTTTTTAATATAAACTATTGGTATTAATAATACAATTAAGACAACAACTCTTCGTTACAAACTAAAATAAAATTATACAAAATAATAAGTAATGTTTAAAATGTTGATTAATTAAAACTGTTTTCGTTGTATAAATATTAATAATACTGTTACAAAATGTACGTGTTCATTGTACGTTAGAAACTTAAAAATAAATAAAATAATACATACATACATAGATCTGAGTTCTGAATGAAAAAATAATATTATACATAATAATACACTCAAAATAATAGTTTTTAAAAAAAATTTTCTACATTTTTACTTTTTTTTAAATTTTTTCCCTGGTAGGAATTTCCAGTTTTTCTTAAATATAAAATTAGATCTTTGTGTACTTTATAATCATTATAATTTTGTAAAGTTGATTCAATTAAAAGTTTATCTTTTTTGGCCATAGGCTTATGTACATTGTTTTTAATAGAATTAATTATTGTCAAAGTTTGAGCTTGTGTTTCTTTTAAAACTGATATAACTACGTGTGTTGGAGGATGGGGGCTATAAAACTGACCATTGTACGTCCTGTGAAAGCTCTCTGGCCCATTAGTAGTTCTAAAAAATAATTAAAAAAACTTAGAGATATTGTATTAACTGGTAAAATTAAAGTAGGAAGGAACAAGAATTTAATTAAAATTTTTTTAAAATCATACCTTGGATTTACTGAGGGTTCTTGTGCCCAAAGATATGGGGGAAATAATGAATCAGGTGCAATATATGTTGATACTAAATAGTCTGTAAAAACATGACCTTCTTCTAGGCTGGGGCATTCGGCTATTAATGCTAAAAATGCATCTTCAATTTCGTCACTGGGTAAAAACGGTAAGCCAAAAAATAATTTTAGCCATTGACCTAATTCATTGTTGTTATCTTTGTATGCGTTTCTCAAATTTGAATCTCCATTAATCTGTAGATATTTTATTTTATTAAAAAAAATGTTTCAAAGTCGTAAAGAGTATTAATTTATAAATAAGATTAGATTTTAAATATTACCTTTCTCCACCAAGCTTGGCCTAAATGAAAACGGCATGTTACAATCATCACGTTCGGAAATATTTCTTTTGCAGCTTCATGAGCTCCAGATTCAAAATCCAAATGCAGTTTTTGAACATCGAAAGTTGAATTAAAAAATCGTTGACATAGTTCCAAAAGATATTTCCACATATTCAAATAAGTTTCTTTTGTTTTATTTGCAAGAAAAAAATATACAATAGGCACATAAAAACCATTTGTGTAAGAATGTATGGTATAAAGTTGTAAAAAAAATTTTGGTGCGAAATCAAATGTACCATCTCCAAAAAACTCATTTTGTGTTGTCATAAATTTTAAATTTTCTTTTGTAGTTATACAAACAAATTCGTCATTTTCCGGAACAAAAACAAATTGATCTCCGTTAAATAAACAACAATTATTTTCCACCAGTTTTAGTTGAGAAATTGCTTCGTTTAATGATATGGGAAAAACAGGATACATTTTACGTCGCTTATCGTACATCGCTTTACGTACAGATTGTATATCACTATATATTATGTCAGTCGGCTTATTTTTAATTAATTCATTTCGTATAATTTTTAATGGTCTGGTAGAAATATTATCGTCGGCTTTTCTCTTACAATTCTCCCTCAATATTTGTCGTTCAATTTTTTGTTGACTATTAACTAAATGTTTATGTTCACCAGATGACTGATGCAGAGACTTCTTATCTGCAGTTGTTAGAATATTTGCAGTGCAATTTTTGTTTGTACAGATCCATTTAATATACCCATCTTTACGTTTTCTAACAAAACAGTATTTAAAATTATTTAAGAGAACCAACTCCTTGCCTTTTTCGGACATAATTATTTGAATTTCCATATTGAAGACAACGAAACGAAACGATCACGATACGACTGAATTACAAATAATACTGCACGACTATCAGACTATACGAATTGAGCTGGTTTTCCATCAAATTAATAAAGATATAATATTATAGATATTCTACATCGTACCTATCTATCTTATCGCCCGGCGTGATAGCAGAAAATCCTTATATTACTATATGATTATTTTTAAAATTATTATTTAAAAATTTGTTATTGGCACCAAATCTGACAACACCGCATGATTAAAGGCAGGTAAAAACGTTCGCAATCGTGTTACCGGAAAAGGTCCGTTCGCAATCGTTCCATTCGCAATCGTATATTACCCGGGGGGCATAGCCCCCACGGGTTACTTTTGGTATAATATTGAGGTGGGGCTATAATTAATATTTAATTACAAATACGTATATTATATTCTATTATAATATAATAAAATATTATATTATATTGTTAAAAAAATTATATATTATAAATAATATTTTGTTTTAAATTACGATAATATATTATGTGTAATTCAAATTAAATAACTAACTTAACAACGTTATAAATAGGTGTAGAATATAAAAATATTTTGAATGATCGATACGTCAAATAATACAGTTAAACACATAGTATACAAAAATATTATACAAAATATATTTAATAAAAATAATATATTAAGATAGGTAGCCTTTTACCTTATATTACATATTATCAAAGGTACATACTAAACCGCTTATCGTAAAAATGTCACAGAAAACGCAATATTTTATTTCGGGGATTCAATTTTTACAGAATTATACCAACATAAAATATATAGGTACCTATATTTTGTATAATAATTTTGTATACTATGTTTTTAACTGTATTATTAATTGACGTATCGATCATTCTAAATATTTTTATAATTTTTTTTACAATATAATATAATATATTATATTATAATATATTTGTCAAAATATATTTGTTCAACCATTTGCATGTGATTGTGAGTAATATTGTAGCTGGGGATTTTTTTTCCTAGGGTCGGGGATTTTTTTTCCGATTACCGTACCTACTATCATAGGCATGCGCAGACTTAAATTTCTGGTCGAGCCTAGACAATTATAGTGCCCTAATATTTGGACTGCGCCCCTAATTTTTTTTTTTAACACACCAACATACATGTTGATAATATATTAACCTATTAATGTCTATAGTACTATAGTTATTGTATTTGTACCTATAAAGGTATAATGTTTTTTTTTAGATTAATAAAATGTATGAACTGGTTAGGTTAGGTAGGTGCACACAAATATTTATGATTTTTTTATACTATCACGACAAACAAAATTTTCATGATCTCCACGAACATATTATTATAATATAAGCATTATAGTAAAATATTTAAATACATACGCACATTTTACTATGCCCCTAAAAAGTGTCAGGTCGAGCCTGGGCTTGACCGGCTCGCACCGTGCGCACGCCTATGCCTACTATACGTCACAGATTCGAACCTCGAAATGTATTGCAACACGACGAAATCACTTGCGAATTCATAGGCGCAAATAGGGGGGGGGGCTTAGGGGGTATTAGCACCCCCAATTTTAAAATTAGCACCATCTAATAAATATGTGTTTATGTATCAAAACTTCTCTTTACAAAAAAAAAAAACCAAAAACAGTTTATCATCAGACATGAGGGTATCAGAGTATAATGAATGAAACAATGAACTCGACAATTGTAATTTTATCGAATTAAAATCTATTTAGAATATAAATCATTATTTTCCAATGTTTCTACTAAGCCCGGTAGTTGTGGTCGGTTATATTATTATCAGTGTATCACGTTCAGCAGCGACTCAGCTCTACGACAATTTATAGTATCGCGAGTATTTACTAATAGAAACATTCCCGTGCCCACATCTAATTCGGACAAAAACATACGATATACGAATTACTTGTCAGTTGGTGTTCACCGGAGTTCCAAGTTTCCGACAGCCTGTGTGATTGTGTATGCCGAATTATATAATATAGTAGGTACAGATATAAGTATATAACTGACGTTTGGAATAACTTTTGTTCTAATCAATATTTTTATGTTTTTTTATAATTTTAACAATTTTTGTCACACATTTAAGTAGCTTCATTTTTTTTTTTTTTTGTCAAGTCTGTCTGTTACACTCCTTGTACACTAATATTTATTTGTCATATTTTTTGAATAAAATATAAATAATTTGTTTTAAATTTTTAATAAATTAAAATTTACTATTGTATTAATTTTTATAAAATGTACCTAATGCACTATAACTATTCAATGTTAAATTGTCATAAAACCATTTTTTCTCAAAAAAAATCATAAGGTGCCTCATAGGTATAATTTAATTTAAATACCCAGGAAATGCAGAGCTTAAGCACCCTCAGTTTTTATGTTGAAATTGCGCCTATGCTTGCGTGAGTTGCGATGTCACCAGTGTTGAGTTTATCTAGATAAATTTATCTAGATAAATTATCTAGATAAATATTCTTTTATCTTTTATCTTATCTAGATAAATAGAGAATATTAATTAACACAGTTATCTAAGATAAAAATCACCATTATCTAGATGAATTTATCTAGATAATTTAATTTATTAAACGGGTTTTATTTATCATAGCCTATAGGTAGACAATTATAAGTAATAAGTAGGTCGTATTTACTAATAACTAATAACTATTGACATTTTCGATAACATACTATTAAGTTATTCTACATTGCTACGACCGTTACGAGTTTTTGTTTGTATGTTTTCGTAGTATTTAATAATTAATATTATGTTATATCATAAATCATAATGCTGGTACCTATATTATATAAACATATTATAATAAAACATTTATAATTAAAATCTATAAAGCAAAATATACATCTATACCGAGAAATAAAACCCACCAGACGGCACTACGTCAGTCCAGAATAACATATAAAAATAACTCAAAATAATTTGATTGTACAAAAATGACATATTAATATTATTATCATTGGTTATAAAATATACAATAATAGACATACTATTTATTAATAATTATCAACGATATTAAGATCGTGTGATGCTTGATCAATTTAAAGTTGTCAAGCAAGTTTTCCTTAAGTTTAATACAACGCTACCATCATCAGCTCCAGTTGAACGGCTATTTAGTGGGGCCATACAGGTTTTAACTCCAAGACGTAACCGATTAAAAGACAGCACATTTGAAATGCTCTTATGTTGCAGATCTCAAAAATGATCTATTATTATTTTTCCTATATACATTTAAAACTTTTTATATTTTTATTTTGCCACAATATGCCAAGATGGCCGAATTTTTTCAAAATTTGTTAATAGGTATAATTTTATATTCATTTCAGTTATTAATAAACGAGTGTTGTCAACTGGAACTTCTCAACCATTATTTACATTAATAATAATATGAAATATGATTATTAATTACAATAAAATATTTATTTATTTATTTTTAATATATTTACAATCTATACAGATTACAGACTAGGTTGGCCACAATAAAATGTACATAAATTATTATGTCTTATATTTTATAAGAAATGAGTGCCATAAACCAATAGAAAAAAAATTTATCCGATAATTTATCTAGATAAAATAATTTTTTTTCATCTTTATCTAGATAAATAAATAATTTTGTCATCTTTATCTTTATCTAGATAACATTATTATAATTTATCTTTATCTTTATCTAGATAAAATTATATTTATCTCGGCTCAACACTGGATGTCACCGCTGCCGAGCGAAAATTCACAATCCGCGCGAGACGCAACAGCGTTGAAAAACTTAAAAAAGTATACTGTTGTTCGAGATTATCAGGGGCGCACCCAGGATTTTTTTTGGGGAGGGCTAAATTCACATAATTTTAATATTAATAGGTAGTATTTATTTTGAAATATGTACAGAAATCTTTAAGCTTTTTTACAATCTTTTACTAACAAATTTTTTTCATTTTTGTCCCGGTTTTAAGTGTCGCCGTAGCCTTGATGTTATACCTGTAAAACATAAATATTATTTATTTAATTATGAATAATATAATGATTATTTTTTATAAGTCTAACCTTTTAAATTATAAAGTTGAGACGCCTTGGTCCTTTTTTCCCCAATACTGAGAGTACTTCTGAAGTTTGATAATAATAGACAACAGCAGAGGTCTCTCCCGGAGCCCGGAATGACAGGTATAAATATAATAAAATTATAAAATCAATGATATAATATAATATTATGTTATACCTAATGTTTCAATTTCGATAGTTGATAATTTTTTTTTATAACAATTTAAAGTAAAATGTCAATTTGTCAATAAACCTAATAAAATTATCAAAATGTTTGGGGCTAGCCATTTGGGGGGGGGGCTAAAGCCCGTTAGCCACCCCCTTGGGTGCGTCCTTGGAGATTATTGAGTAAGAATGTACAGCTCGGTAATAACTACTACCTACCTAGGTACCTATTACAGCAATACTACAATATTACAACAGACGCGGCGGCGGCGCGAAATTGTGGAGGCTTTGAACTTTGAAGCATATCGTAGATTTTACATGTTTTTACCATCGTCGTACCCTTCATCGAAGAACAATAATTAGCAGCGGGGGCCATTAATAATTATTAGTTATAAATTATAATATTTGTCATGATATTTGTATTGAGGTCTTACGATTATAGGTATAAATTTATACACCCACCCACCCATTTCAGATGAAAAATAATCCTTATCCCGCCGCCACTGTATATATTTAATACTATTATACTAAATTATATTATTATGCCGTAATACTGTTATTAAAATAATTAAAATTATAAAATTTTAATAATTCACAAGTAAACAAATTTCTGACCAAAAAATTTTGGCGCCCTGGGCAGTCGTACCCAGCCCCTCCCCCTAAATGCGGCCCTGTTCTTGGGCAATAAAGTGGATTACACACTAGGCGATTTGAACGCGCGTCTCCGCGCGTTTTGAACGTTGCGATTAATCGCCCAAAATTAAACATATACTTTTATATGGGCTTATTCACACACGTAAATGAGACGCGCGTTCGGTCGCGTTCGGTCGCGTTCGGTCGCGTTCGAACGCGCCGAAACGTACTTGTTTAATTTTGAGCGTTCGATCGCGATCTTCAGCTAAAATTAAACAATATTTTTCCAATGCATTTTCAATGCATTTCTATTTTTGATAACACACGGGCGATTCGGACGCCACGATTGACCCGCGTTTATTTACGTTCATTCATAATTTGTCTACGACAGTTATAGTACGTATAGTTAACGAAGTTCGATAATATTACTAAGTTACAGTTGTTGCCACTAAGTTTACCACGGTAATCTTACTCTGCTTGTTGGTTGTTAATTATTTAGTATTTACATATTTGAACCTACGTATTTTAAAATTGTCAAATATGTTTGACAACGAATTATTTATTAATGAGGTATCGAATGAGGAATCTATATGGAATATAGGTAAGTTCTTTTCATTAACATATTCAATTATTTTAATTTAGAATCTAACTAACTTAGTTATTCTGAGTTTGTATACAGTGTAATACTTACGTAAAACGTCATTCATCATAATAATTAATATTACATATTCAATTTATAGAAAATAAGTTATACCATGATAAGAATGCCAAACATGTAAGCTGGACCAAGGTGGCCAGAGCTTCTATTGCAGATTTCGACGAGCTTGAGGACATTATTAAAAGCAAAAAAAGTAAGCATAAAATATATTATGTTGTAACTTGTAAGTTTTATTTAATATTCAGTGCAAATGACAATATTTTTAATTCATAAATAACATATTAAAAAAAAAAAATTTTTTTTAAATATTATAAATAATAATATAAGTATAGTTATAGGTAATATAAATATGATAGGTACACATTTATATTGCATAATATTATCCTCATTATATTAGCCTATCACTTTGTTTTGCCAACTTAATGCATGAATCGGTTGATTGAAATAGTTGACAAAATAGTCTCTTACGTCTTTTGCAACCGATGTAGAGTTCCCAACCCCTACTTTTTCATTTGCATCCTCCATATCACAAGTCTGTGTATCTTCGGGGCAATATCCATCTCTGCGTCGAACGAAATTGTGCAAAACACAACACGCTTTGGTAATAGCAACTCCAAAGTCTGCAGGTTCTACTAATAAGGCCGTATGGAAAACCCTCCATTTGTTAGACAAAATACCGAACGTACACTCTATATTCTGTCTTGCCCTTGACAAACGATAATTAAATATACGCCGTTCATTGTTTAGGCTTCTTCCGGGGAAAGGGCGTAAAAGGTTTCTATGAAGAGCAAACGCTTCATCACCTACTATTACGTAAGGTTGAGGAATACCACCATCATCTTCTGGTAAACACTGAGGTTGGGGAAAATTGACTTTTTCGTTGTATAATTTTTTTCCAAATGACGATTTCTTAAAAATGTTGCAATCGCTCTCCTTGCCATACGACCCCACATCTATAATCGTGAAGCAATAGTTTGCATCACAGATTGCCATGAGTATTATGGAGAAGAAATGCTTATAGTTGTAGTATAAGGTACCACTTTTAGGGGGGCATTCTAGTCGAATGTGTTTCCCGTCTACGGCCCCCACACAGTTTGGAAATTGAGTTTTACTATAAAACCCCTCTGCTATGTCTAACCAATCTTGCATTGTCGGCTCTACCATTTCTTTAGGCTGAAGAATTGTCCACAATACTTCACATGTCTCACGTACAATTTTTCCAATTGTTGACACGCCCATTAGGAAATCAAAATGGAGAGCAGAAAAATTAGTTCCAGTTGCCAAATACCTGAATAATTAAATACAGATTATTGCTTTAAAAGTATGTTTTAACGAACAGTATATTATATTGTTATGAAGATGTTTGATTCTTAGTGCTCTATACTTATCAAACATTTTTAGTAGGTACGTCTTATCATCTATCACCCGTTTCATGTATATTATGATATAATTATTTTAATTATTTACTACGATTTATTTACTATAAGTAAATTTGCATACTTTTATGATAGTAGCTATAGGTTAGATATAAATAAATATAAATTTGTATATATTAAATTATATCAAATTAATTTAAAACTGATTATATGTATAGTTGTATTATTCAATTTTTATTTATTATTTTTATAGTAGCAGAATTACAGAAAAAATGGAAATCTTTAAGGGATAGTTACCGTCGTAAATGCATCACCAAATCTGGGCAAGCAGCAACAAGATCTAAGCCGTACATATATGCCAATGTACTTGAATTTTTAAGACCAACCATGCAAAATCGAACGTAAGTAATCTCAGACAAAATAAATACATTTTTAACTACAAAATCGTTTTTAAATTTTAAATTTTATAAATGTTGTCAAAATTCTAACTTTAAATACTTGTAAAAAGAATTGTGCATAATATATTAATATGTATTTTTAATATTTTTCGGTTACTGTAAAATTAGAAGTCTTTTATAAAATGTTAAGCTTTTTGACCAAAGAATAATTTTTTATTGATATCTATGGAAATAAAAACTAAAAAAATTGGAAACTGAAAATGTCCGTAAACAACTCAAAACAAAACAAAATATTTAGAAAATATTATGGTGTATAGCATATGCTAATATAAACATTCAGTGAAATGTTCATGTATCTATGGTCATTTGTTTTAGAATTACACCAAAAATCAAAATCGATTTTGTCGAAATCCAATTTTGCGTAAATAATACTAAAAATGTGCCTGTTTTCGAACAAACACACACACATATTATAAATATTAAGTAGGCACCTTAAAAGTATATAGAATGAAATGTTATAGTTTTATAGGCATTGCTCGAATTGGGGGAGGGGACGCAAGGGTACGGAGCTCCTCTTTAATTTTTTTATATTTTAAGCGCATTCCTTCTAATTATTTTCTTTAGAACTGGGGGATGGAACGTTTTATCTTGTTGAAATAATATTGTATTTTTTATTTCGTGCCTTCGTGAAGCTGTGTATACCTATTCAATAAGATGTTAAAACTAAATGTATGGTTTTGTTTTTTATGATAATTGATAATAAGTTATTAGTAATTGAAAAAAGACGCGAGGCGTCATTGGGCCTGTCTCATCGTAATTTCCTATCTATTATACGTGTAAAAGTTCCTCACTTCACCCAACGATTTACCAACCTAAACATTTTATTTTTGAAATTTAATTTACGTCTAAATGTGTGATTTTATGAGTTTAAGACGATACAAGTATCAGAATTTTAATATAACGTTTAATTTTTTAAATATTAAAAGAGATATTTTAAAATTTTTAATTTATATTTATGATGCGCCGTTCAACAAAAATATAATTTTAAAGATTTTTAATATTTAAAAAACTAAAGGTTTATTGTAATTCTGATACTTTTATCGTCTTTAACACATAAAATGACACATTTTTCCGAAAATTAAATTGTGTTAATAATGTGTAACATTAATTTTTATTTTAATAAATGAGAAGTAAAAGAATATTTATTGATTGTTGGTAAATGTTATTGGTATTGGACATTGGTGTATTATTTATTTTCTAATGTTGTTGTTGGTGGGTGGTGGTGTGGTAGGTGGGTATCCCCACGGGTTAGGTTAAGATTAATCATTGTCAGGAACGCTAATTTTTTTTAAGTTTTGGACCCCCTTTCTTTTATTTTTTCCAATTCGAGCACTGTATATTTATATATATTAGTATTAAACATAATCCAATTAACTAAATTATGAATTATATAAAATTATATTTTTAAAGGACTGAAAGTAATATACAGTCAAGCGAAGACGAGGTATCTGTGGGTGAAAGTGGGGAGACTGAAGATGTGGATTTAGTTGTTGGGAACAATATTACTGCAGAAGAGATCATGGCCAATTCCGATGCAGAGGCCACCAAATAAAAAATTGAAAAAAAATCCAAAGAAGACTGCGACATCGAATTTTGGATCCTCTTTGTTGAAAATATTAGAAAACCGCCAAAAAATACCAGAAGACCCGGAAAAATCTTTTTTGTTGTCATTACTCCCTCAAATTAAATCGTTGGACGAAGACCAAAAAACTCGGCTGTATGTTGAATTTTTAAATGCCATACAACGAGTAAAAAACTGCTCTGTAACCCCTACTTATCCTTATAATACACCAAATAATCAACCTTACTCCCCATTCCCCCCTCAACACTATTACACCACAAATAATAATCCTCAAAGTGTATCTTCATCTATTTCTCATCAAACACCACTATCACACATGCCACATTTTAATATTACTCCTCATCAATATGCTTCCCAAAATGTGCCTACAACTATGATAAACAATACTACTATTACTTCTCCACAAAGAGTGAATGATGAATTAAACTATGTTCCACAGTCACCCTCTACTGAAATTCGTTCTGCTCAAAAACAAAACCATTACTATAATTATTAAAAATTAAGTGTACCTGTACCTATTTAAAACATAATTTAATAAATTAAAAATTAAAAATACAAATGTCTACATTCTTAATTTGTATTTAAAAATTATCTACCTCAGTGTCACGGTCAATCGCTCTTCCGGTGATATTGGCACACGCAAACCAGTATGCTGTTTTGACAATTTCGGTCCTACCAGCGATATCTTAAATAACAATTTAATTATTATTATATTTTGTTAAGAAGACGCCACACAGATATTTGTTAATTTATTATAGATAGACGAAAAACAAGGTATTCAAAAGTGGTAGGTAATGAGTATTTGTAACATAATATAAAACATTAAATAAATTTAAAAAAAATATTTTTATTTTTATTGTTACTTAAAAATGACTTATTTCTACTTACCAACTCATCAAACGATGTTATCGACATACGATAATACTTCATAAACTCTTCTGGATAGCTACCTACGCAGAGTCATAAATGTAACCTGGAACTGGCCATTTTCTGGTCTTTTCAGATTAAGTGGATGGACCCAATGTCGTCTTTTTACTTTATTTGGTTTCTGTTTTTTACTTTCATGTTCCTCATATAATGCAAACAAAACGCATGCAGCTTCTATATCGTCTAACACTTCCATATTAAAAAAAATTAAACGAAAACAACGAAAAGTTAAATAAGAAATGAACCGCAGTCATATACGGTGAACGGTAACAACAGTACTAACCTAGTCTACAACAAAATACAAATAATTGAGTGGTTCAAATAACATTTGGCGCTATTTTATTTTTGAAAAACGCTCACAAATCGTCCAGTGTGAAAGCGCAGCGCGATTTTAAAACGTTGACAGACGCGTCGACACGCGTCTAATGTGTAAGGAGCGCGCGTTCGCGTCTTAAAATCGCGATGTTCGAAACGCGCGGAGACGCGCGTTCAAATCGCCTAGTGTGTTATTACCTGTAATCCGGAAATCATTTGGTACACATTAAAATATGATACGGAGGTAATTGATTGCGCCGCAAACAGGCTTCAATGTGGTGTTTTGTGTTGACGGTGCTTATCACTTACCACTGTTATCATGTGTTTGTCTTGCTATCTGGTTTGTTGTGTTGTGTTGATAACGGGAGAAATCCAATATGATTTGTGTTTCTTCAGTCAACTGTCACCGTCACTTTCGTTGTTAAAATTCACGTGTGCGTGTGTAATTTACTAATTTGTTCGTTCGAGAAAAGAGCTTGAATCTTAAGCACCTTTGACACTCTTTTTCAACCGCCGTCCACTCACCTTTTGTCGGTTCATCGTTCCTGTGCTGCCGCCGACCGCAGACCACGACGTTCTTGTACAGTGCAATTGTGTATCACAATACATGCACTCGGTACACACATTATCTGGTAACTGTATAAACATAGGTACAACAATTCTAACAGCTCTTTCCCCATCTAGGGTGGTCAAAGCATTGACGGGTGATTCGTGGTTGTGTTTTCTACAGGCGGTGGTGTGGTCGCATCAACGTTCCCGTCTCGGCGGCACCGTTTGTCATTATTAGGTTTTTGTGAGTATTGGTCGACCATTTATGTTCAAATTAGTATTACAGCCAACAGGCTCATATTATTACTGTTGTAATTTTCCAACAGACATACTTTATTATAGTTTAAGTAGCCAACCAGGCTCATTGTTCAATTGGTTTTAACATTATAACATTATAACGTTATAACATTATTATTATATTTCTCTATTTAACACTAAGTCACCACTAAGTCACTTTTTCAACTAAAAGTCCCCTTTTTCCATTAAAAGTCCCTTTTTTAAAATATGAATGATAGTTTTCTTAAAATTAGCGTTTTTTTGTATAAATCTATGTATAAAATATTGATAAAATGAGTTATATATGAATATTTTATGTTGTATATTAAATTGATAATTTTAATATTTTATATGGCTTATTTTAAACCATGGGTGTAGGTTTGCAACCGTATTTTATTAATATAATCAACAATAGACAATGTATTATACCACATCTGATATATTCAATAAGCAATTATTAAAACAATATTTTTGTATAAATTTTGTTAAACTTAGATTTCAACATAACCAAATTTAAATTACTATTTGTTCCTATCTGTATATGAAGCAATAATTAAAAAAAGACTGTTACTAAGAAAAATCTTAATTTATTAACATGAAATATGTTATTTGTTTGTTTTGTATATGTACTATTACTAAGTTTATAAGAATAAATTTAAAAAAAAAAATGGGGGTGGAGAGGCCAAGTGTCAGAGAAACAAGTGTCGCATCCGCCCCCTACCGGCATAAAAACTTACAAAAAACCAAAAAAAGCCAATGGCCAAATAAAAAAAAAATTAATTAATTAAAAATATTTCGGTTAAATAATAATATGGTTTTATGTCTTTTATTATTTCCATCCTCTAATGAATTTTATACTAAATTAAATTAAAATACTAATTTAATAATCTAAAATAATAATAAATAATTGTAATTAAAAAATATCCGTCACTTTTTGGTCACTTTTTTAAATTTTTTAGTCACTTTTCCAACTATTTCCAATTTTAAACTCTAGTGGCAACCCTGCTATTATGATTAGCTAACCAGGCTTATTATACATAGTGCACTTGTTATTGCCGCCCATCACCATGTATCAAGCATTGTTATAACCATTAGAGGCTTACAATAAACACTGTATTATTACCTTACTTGTTTCTTACTGCATTATTATTCATAGGCGTGAGGGTGTACTTGGTGTTTCGCTTGATACACCAAGCATTGAGCACCCATACAGTAATAAAATACCTTACAAAATAACATAAATATACCTAACATAAGAAAAAAACTGGAAAAATACTTGAACACTGGAATTAAATGCACCAAATTCATAGTATATGTAAGTAGGTAGTCAATTAGGTGTCTAAATTAATAAATTGAGTAATACTCAAATACTTTTCAAAAGTATTTGAAATAATCTTCAAATACAAAAAATGATTTTTTTTTTACTTTTTAGTTCTGATATAATTTGTTTAAATCGAAAATTTGTTAATTGCATTTTAAAACATGATTTGTTCATTATTCAGGTTCTTGCAACTTGGTAGGTATTTCTTTTTATTTTATATATTTATAGTAGGTACCTATATTTACCCTTACTTGGTGTATCGTTTGATACATCAAGCATCGAGCGCGCATACATTTTTTGGTAACCTCGACGTGATACATTTAATTCTTTATCAAGTTCTTTGCTGATATGTTAAACATGTAAGTGTAATAGTTGGTTTGTTGTTTCCCTCTGGTTACAGGTTATTGTAGTTTAGTTAATCACTGTAACAATCAAAAGTTGTAAATCATAGACTGACAGTACCAATAGTTTATTTTTAAGTCAGCCAATTATTGTCTTGTAGGGCAAATTAAGTCTAAACCACGCTGTCAGTAAAAATCAGTCAACAATCACAGTGGTTGGATTGTTAATTTTGTAATTTCTTAACTTGTTTTTTGTTATTCTTTCTATTGTGAGATAAGCACTTGGTACATAACACTTCTTTTTGTAAAAACAGGTATGGCTGCCAAAGCGGTTAAGAAGAAACTTAAGACTCAGCTCTCAGTTTCATGTTTCAACTGGTAACATCAACGAGGTGCGTGTAAGGATCGAATGCTTGCCTGATATCTCTGAGAGATTTGAGCTGCTTCAAACCGAGCTAGGGACGAGGCAACGTATTACTGAACGATTGGCACACAAAGATCTTCTGTTCAGTGTCAAGGCATCTTTAATGAGTCTGTTGGATTCGAAGCAGAAGAATAGTTCAAGTGCTCCATCAATCAGTGAGGTGACAAGACCTGATGGTGAAAGTTTAATGAGACTTCCGCCAATCGATGCACCAAAATTCAATGGCGACTGGCAGATGTAGACGTCGTTTATAGACTCATTTAATGCCATGTTTCATACAAACAAGAAACTGGCCCCAGTTCAACGGTTGCATTATTTAAAGAGTTGCTTAGAAGGATAGGCTCGTGAGGTCATCAGGTCAATCCCTACGACCGGAGAAAACTATTTACAAGCTTACAACACACTAATTAACAGATATGAGAACAAGGGTGCCATTATTCAATCACACATCCGGTCACTCTTCGACACACCAAGGGTACATACTGCGTCTCACACAGAGCTACAAAATCTTCATCGTCATGTCGAATGTCAACGCACTAAGGGCTGCAACTCAACCAGTTGAGTCATGGGATGTGTGGTTAGTAACATTGATCTGTAGTCGCATCGACAGCGCCACAGTGGCCGAGTGGCAGCTACACTATAATAAAAAGGACTTGCCATCCTTTACTGAAATCAAATCGTTCTTGTTTAACAGAATCGCTGCTTATGAAGCTGGTGAAATGAACAGCCACAAGGTTGGTTCCTATCCAGTGCCTGTAAGTTTGATCCCATCATTGTTCAACAAACAGAAACTTTCTAAATTTAACGACAAGAAAATTCTGTTTGCCAAATATAACGAAACAAACCTAAGTGTGTCTCATGTAACTCTGAGAATTACTTATTTCAATGTATGAATTTTAAAAATTTGTCAGTTGAGGATCGCAGAGATGTTGTATTCAAGAATCGGTGTTGTTTCAACTGCTTGCGATCTGATCACCAAGTGCGTCAATGCAGATCGTCATCATGCACCCAATGTGGAAAAAGACACAACACTTTGTTACACCTCAGCTATGATGAGCAGGAGGCAAATCAACGCAATGACGATAACCAGTCAGTTCAGGGTTCAAGTAGTGCGCCACCCAATGTAGTCGGTTGTGGTATTGTAAACAGAACAGTACATTGTAAGCCCACTATTCAGGTTGTATTGGCTACAGCTGTGGTTTATGTGAATGACGCAGCAGATAACGTGATGCATTGCAGGGTAGTACTTGACTCAGGATCACAGTTGTGTTTCATCACTAACAAACTGGCTCGACGCCTCGGGTTACAGATAGTCAACAATACGGTACCTATTACTGGTTTCGGGCAGTCAAAATCATCTACCAGCAAATGTTGTATGGGTACAGTGCAATCTCGGTTTGTCCAGACACAGTTCCAGGTGCAACTTCATGTGTTGCCTACTATCACCAGCGACCTTCCAACACAGGGGTTTGACACAAATCAATTAAACATCCCTCGTGAAATACAATCAAGCTCAGCTGATCCTGAGTACAGCAAACGATTTCTTAATCTTGAACAGAAATTGATCAAAGACAAGGTGTTGTCAAATGAATAGGACAAATTTTTGATGGAGTACTTGAAATTATGGCACATGGAAACAATTGGACAATTCAATGAAACCCAACCCAACGGATATTACATACCTCACAATGCAGTCTTCAAAAACACCAGTACAACCACAAAGCTACGAGTAGTGTTTGATGCATCTACTATATGTTCAACAGGGAAGTCTTTAAATGACTTGCTCATGAAAGGCCCAGTTGTCTAACCTACTTTGTATTCCACACTGTTGCGTTTTAAGTCCATCAAGTAGCCCTCACAGCAGATATCGAGAAGATGTACCGACAAATACTGATTCACAATGACGAGCTTCAAGAGTTCATGTTGAAAACAGTAACGTATGGTACAAAAACTGCCCCATACTTAGCCATCAGGTGCCTGGTATAGTTGGTGAACACATGCAATGATCCGGACTTAGCAAGAATCATCCAAAGGGACTTCTATGTAGATGATTTATTGTCAGGAGCAGACACTGATGAACAATGTCATGAGATTTTCCAAAAACTCACTAGTGTACTCAACAGCGGCCAATTACCATTAAGGAAGTGGTGCTCAAATTCGTCAACACTCTTGTCCTTGTTACTTACCACCACTGCTGATAATTACATAATAACATTGTCAGAATCCGACTCGGTGAGTGCGTTGGGTTTGCAATGGCAACCAAGCACAGATAGTTTTAGATTTGTCATGAAACCATGGACTCCACCTAAGCGAATGACTAAGCGTAGTCTATTATCAGATATCAATAGTATTTATGATCCCATTGGTTTGATTACTCCAGTACTCATCAAAGGAAAAGTATTTTTACAACAGTTATGGAGTCTAAAAATCGACTGGGATGAAGTACTATCAGATGACATTTGTTCAAGGTGGACAACCTTCTATTCCAGTCTCCTTCAACTTGTTGATTTGTCAGTACCTAGAAAGGTGTTACTCGCAGATGTTGTCACGCTTCAAATACACGGCTTTTGCGACGCGTCTCAATTGGCATTTAGTGCATGTGTGTACCTGAGGTCGGTCGCACTTAACTGCAGTGTGTATATACACTTGTACACATCAAAATCCAGGGTTTGCATCAATGAAGGCCACGACTATACCGTGGCTCGAGTTATGTGTTGCTGTGATATTAGCCTGAACTAGCGCAGTCTCCTCTCTTTGGTGGCATGGGCCCCACCATGGTTAAATCAAGAGTCAACTGCGTGGCCAGACTGTCCAGCGTTACCAACAGAGATGCCTGAAGTTAAACCTATGAAATTTGTCTTATCAGCATCCCAGAATCATATTCGGACTGGATGAAGTTGTTGCGGATCTCAACTCTTAAGACTATTCTGTGTTAAAAAACAAACAACAAGTTTCCCGTCGCAGTTGCTTAAAACAGTTAAGTCCGTTCATTGATGAGCCTGGACTTATTCGTGTTGGAGGTCGTTTGATGAATGTTTCCATAGTAAACTCCATGAAGCATCACATCGTATTACTATCCGCCAACCAAGTTACTCAATTACTATTTAAATTTGAACATGTCAGGTTACTGCACGTGGGACCATTGGCATTGTTAGCACATATCAATAATCATTATTGGGTCATTAGAGGTCGGTGCATAGCAAGATCCACTGTAGGTCGCTGTATTCAATGTTTCAAAACCAGTCCTAGATTTATATCCCCATTCATGGCACCCCTTCCACGTGAGAGAGTGATCATCGCAAGACTTTTTGCACGAACTGGTGTAGACTATTGTGGCCCGGTCATGGTGCGAAGTGGATTGAGGAAGGTTACTCCTCTGAAAAGTTACGTGTGCGTTTTCATCTGTTTAGTAACCATATACAATATCAATACATCTCGAGTTAGTGTCGTCATTGTCAGCAGACGATTTCATTAGCACCTTATCCAGGTTTATGGCTCGCTGTGGGCAATGTCAAGAATTGTTCAGCGATAACGGGACCAACTTTGTCGGTGCAGATCGAATCCTGCAAACGCATACTCAGGAATGCCAAAAGAGTACCAAAGTACACAACTTTTTAAGAAGCCGAAGCATTGACTGGCATTTCATACCACCGTCAGCATCTCACTTTGGTGGCATTTGGGAGGCTGCGGTCAAGTCAGCCGAAAAACATTTGTTGCCCGTCTCCAAAGGTTTTATGATGACGTTCGATGAGACTACCACATTATTATGCCACATAGAAGCAGTGTTGAATTCACGGCCATTAACACCACTGTCAAGCGATCCTTCTGACTTCAATGCTTTGACAGCCGGCCATTTCTTGATAGGGGAGTCCATTACAGCTCTAACCTGAACCAGATTGTACAGGTATTCCACAGAACCGTCTGCGTCAATTCAAACTCATGCAAGCACAAGCACAGAATTTTTGGAAACGATGGTCTTCTGAGTATTTGCCCCAGTGTCAACGACGTGGCAAGTGGACCAAACTCACTCGCAACATTAAAGTAGGAGACTTAGCAGTTCTGAAGAATGACAACAGCCCACCACTGCTATGGGACCTAGTTCGTGTTACCAAAGTTCATCCGGGCCCTGATGGAATTGTACGAGCAGTCACGGTACGGAATTCTTCGGGGTCTGACTTCAAGCGTCCAGAAAACAAGTTGGTTGTTCTACCCACTGAGAACGATGAAGTCGGAGAAGGGCAGAACGCGTATTAAAATTTTTGTATTGTATTCCTTGCTCATTTGTAATTATTGTTAAGTATTTGTTGTGGTTCATGTATTCAAATTGTCATATTTAGTCAGTCATATAGTCCACAGTTTTTGTAATTTTTGAAAGGCATTTCCCTTTCAAAAGGGGGGAATATGTTGGCACCGTTTGTCATTATTATGTTTTTGTGAGTATTGGTCGACCATTTATGTTCAAATTACTATTACAGCCAACAGGCTCATAATATTATTATTGTTATTGTTGTAGCCGACGGGCTCTAGTCATTATTATTGTTATAGCCAGCAGGCTCATACTATTATTGTCATTAATTGCCAGCAGGCTCATATTATTATTGTTGTAATTTGCCAACAGGTATCCTTTATTATAGTTTAAGTAGCCAACCAGGCTCATTCTTCAATTGGTTTTTACATAATTATTATATTTCTCTATTATGATTAGCTAATCAGGCTTATTATACATTGTACACTTGTTATTGCCATCACCATGTATCAAGCATTGTTATAACCATTAGAGGCTTACAATAAACACTGTATTATTACCTTACTTGTTTCTTACTGCATTATTATTCATAAGCGTGAGGGTGTACTTGGTGTTTCGCTTAATACACCAAGCATCGAGCGCGCATACAGTAATAAAATACCTTACAAAATAACATAAATATACCTAACATAAGAACAAAAACTGGGAAAATACTTGAACACTGGAATTGAATGCACCAAATTCATAGTATATGTAAGTAGGTAGTCAATTAGGTGTCTACATTAATAAATTGAGTAATACTCAATACTCAAATACTTTTCAAAAGTTTTTCAAATAATCTTCAACTACAAAAAATGATTTTTTTTTACTTTTTAGTCCTGAAATAATTTGTTAAAATCAAAAATTTGTTAATTACGTTTTAAAACATGATTTTTTGTTCATTATTCAGGTTCTTGCAACTTGGTAGGTATTTCTTTTTATCCTCTTCATGCACGAATTTTTAGATTTTCATATTATGCGTATTATCAATACAGTAGGTTATCACACATGTGACTAAAAATTCTCATATAGTCTGAACATAGGAACGAATATTATGAGACGGTTGTTATCAAGTGTATCATATGATACCTTTATGCACAAATGGATCAAAAATATTTAACAGCTAAAATTAAATTAGTTGCGGTATCATATGATACCTACATGCACGAAGAGGTTATTTTATATATTTATAGTAGGTACTTACCTATATTTACTATTTACGCATCAATATTGCTATGTAGTATTGAATGCTGACAATGCTAGGTAATATAAAAATCTATTTCAAGTCATCACAGTTAAGTATATGGAATTTTTTTTTGGCTAATTAATTAATTATAAAGTAGGTACATAATTACAATTTTCAAATTAAGGGGTATGCAAACCGACCGTTTCTAAGGAGTTCAATATAGGCAATTTTCTAATTGTGTGCACGCGGGTCGTGTAAATGTATGCATAGTAAGTGATTATTAGTGTGAGTGACTGTGTATAAAATTAATAGTGGAGCACACCCGCACGTACACTCACATGTCGGTAACGCAAACATTTTACACTCTAATTACAAATGTGAATTTTAGTGAAACACTGAAACTTAGTTTCGTATTTCCAATGATAGAGCTTACCGAGTGACATTACAGCATGAACACCTATTATACAAATTGAAGAGAACAAGTGTATCTAGGCTTTTATTGGAGTCGATTTTCGATATTTTATTTTCAACGTCCAATATTAAACTCTAAAACTTGTGATATTTTACTTTTTGAATTTGAATTATTGAGTTTAGTAATTACAAATATCAAAAATTGACTTCTATACAGGCACAGATCAACTTCTCATCTACAATATTGATAATAAGTGTTTTTACTCTCAAACGGCTCAATAAACCATATTATTGGAAATACAAAAGTACATTTCCATACATTTTTTCAATACTATTCATACCCCTTAACAATATTTTAATTCACTTTGGTAGGTACTAGGTGGGTAGTGTCGCAGCATCAAATTTTTAACGTAACTATAAATTGTTTTTAATTAATTTTAATTAATTTTACGTTTAATATTGTACCTAACGATCTTGGTACTTGGTACCTACTATCGTTGTGATAATAGTAGATAAATAGCTTTACCAGTACGTTAAAGTGCAGGTGGCAGACACTTTATCTGATGTTGAAGTCGTGGTTGATGAATGAATAAGACAGTTGAATAAGACAGTTGCAGGGCCTATAATTAAGATATTTTGCTACTGCACACCTTATTCCACACCAAAATATTTTAATATAATGCATCTAGTAGTGCACATGCCACATGCCACATGCCACATGCCACATATAACTTCATTGCATAATTGTTTTTGTTATTCATTAATAATTAGTTATAATAAATACAATCTAAAACAATCTTCTATATAATTCCTTGATACCTATATACCTATAGGTTAATATAATTATTATATTATAAGCCGCCCAGAATATGATGTAGTAGGTATTATTTTTAGTGTTAAGGATTTTAAACGAATACAATATTATGCTAATTACCAATTTTCAATAATCAATATTGAATATTAATCAAATAAAAATGTATAAAACCAAAAATGAGTACTGCACACTTTTAAATTTGCTACTGCACATTTAATATTAGCTACTGCACATAGTGTGTGCTACTGCACACAATTTTAGGCCCTGGACAGTTGTTGTATATTGTGAATTTTATTATAACGCTCGATAATTTTTCTAAGTTCAAAATAATATTGTACAAAGTGACGTGAAGGTGCTTGCACTAATGGGTGGTAGTACACGTCTGAAAACAGGCCGATTCGGGCTCCCTTTTAGGTATATGAAGTTCCCCGTACCCCTTGCCTATGGATACGGTATCTTGGTTCTCACGGATGTGATTTGTGTGGTCATCGTTCCAGCCCACGCATTTTATGACTTCCCAATATAATTCTGCGTATTACTAAAATTTTAATCTATGGTCTATATCGATGGCTAAGAGGCCAAAAGTTGTACTCGTATGTCCAATTTTTCTCAAAATTGTTTTATTAGTTCATAGGGTTTATCTGGGTCGTCTTTTTGATTCGGTAAAACATTATAAGTCAATATCATGATTAAAACATGTTTTATTTATACTTTAATTTTTGTGTTTTAGTGCACACATATAACAAGTCCTAATTTAATGAGACATACGATAAATATTTTAACATGATCTAAATATTAAGCGGACAAATATAACAAGTCCGGACTTGTTACTTTTGTCAAAAACAATTTATTGAATTTTGGCCTTGTAATGTTTTAGATAATATTGAATTTGTTTATCTATTTATAAAAAAATAATATGTCCGGACGTATTATTTTAAATAATAAAAATTTTTAATTTTAAATTACACTAAATAATATAATATCTTCACTTAGCATAAAATATCATTAAACACTGGTTTTATTTGACTAAAAATTTGATGAAAAATGCTACTTTATTATTTTTCACATTCAATAAAAAATTCCAATATATTTTATATTTTTTACTTATTTACTGCAATTTTATAAACAAATTGAATTTTTTATATTAAAAAAATAAGTCTTACGTACATTTTAACTATTTATGTAATAAATTAATTAGAGTTTATATTAAATTAACAACTTTTAATATGTCCATCAAAACCTTATATGTCCACGGTAAAAATATATTATAATTGCCATTCATAACAAGTCCCATTTAAATTTAAAAGAAACATTATAATTACGTTTGAAAAAATTTTAAAACCTAAAAATAATAATTTATGTAATCTACAGAATATTTTACAAATAAATCAGTTGCAACACCGAAAAACAAAAATCTACAACGCAAATTATTTGGTGTAGAATAATTTAAAATCTTAAAACTGCTCTCCCGAAAAATTTAGTGTTTGGGACATACAACTTTTGGCCTCTTAGCCATCGATATCATTAAAATAATCATTCTACTCTTTTATATTTTATATTTTGAATATCGTCGTATACAGTGCAGCTTCCTGAGTCGTTATATTATTCAGTGAGCCTGTCTCCTTATGTTAACCAGTAGGAAATCCTATTTCCGTTTCTAATATCCGATTTATGCCGATCTACAGTATATTATACTAATTATGTAGGTACCTGTGGAATTTGTTTTATTGTTAGGCAGTAACTTGCTTACTACAATATCTATCGTTTTGCTGACGTTCGAAAACTTACACCTACGCTCATTGAATGAGATGTTTTATATGCAAATTGATGGGTAATAAAAAATAATGTTAGGCATGTGTTTAACTTGGGCCAAAAATATTATCTTTTAGTTTTACCTCCATAAAAATATCTTATCGATTATTTAATATGATACTAATATTCTGTTGTACGTTCGGATGTGTGTTAAATTTATTACCCTAGGTAAATTATAAAATGTATTCCAACAAGTAACAGATTTCAAGTATCTAGGAACTAATATAAACAACCGTAACAATATGCACAACGAAATCAAATTGAGAATTGCATCAGGAAACAAGGGATATTATGCACTTGCGAAATTGTTTAAGTCGAAATTTTTGTCCAGGAAGTCAAAAGAAAATTTATATTCCAGTTTTTTACGACCGGTCTTGACGTATGGCTGTGAAACCTGGTCAGTAACTAAAGGAGATGAGGAGAAGTTAAATATATTTGAAAGAAAAGTACTACGTCGAATATATGGCCCAGTATTTGAGAATGGGGAATATAGAAGAAGAACTAACCAAGAAATATACCAAATTTTCAATAAACCCATTATAAGTTCGTATCTAAAAAGCAAAAGGTTAGAATGGGCGGGTCATATTTGGAGATCGAACGGTATTGCAAAAAATATTTTCACTGGAAAATTAAACGGTAAAAGACCTAGGGGACGACCAAGACAGAGATGGGAGGACAGAGTGAAAACGGATCTCACGGAAATCTCAGAAGAATTAATAAGGATTGAAGATAGCGAAGACAGAGATAGGTGGAAAGAAGTGGTTGAGGCAGCGAAGGTCCTAAACGGACTGTAAAAGCTAAAAAAAAAAAAAAAAAAATTATAAATTATTATAATCCTGCATACATTTCTGTAAATTATGTTTTACTTATTTAGTCCAACTTGAGCCTCTATTATTCAATGTAATTTTATAATATTATTTACATATTATAATACCTACCTACGTATTCAATTGTTAAACAAAAAAGTTACCTACCGATTATTTAATACCTGACAAGAATGTTATTATTTTTTTTTTGTTTTTTAGTGTTATTTACATATTACATATTGTAATTCTTATTTAATTGGTCATCAAGAATGTTTTTTTTTTTATATATGCTAACAATATATATACTTACCAGGTACAAAATATATTTGTTAAATTCAGACAATTGTCTAGTATTTTTTTAAAAATTGAACATAGTGCCCATAGTTAGTTTTAGTAATAGATTAAGAAGTTGTTCATAAGAAAAACACGAACGCCCCATGTTGTACTGAATTTCGGTACAACATGGGACAAGCAGTAAAAATAAAAAAAAACCTTAGGAGGAACGATGTGCATGGTTCAAATACAAAAGAAATCAATAAATTAAACCTTAACTAACAAATAAATGTTACATTAAAAATATTGTGTCTATACTATGGCCCACGAGAGTCCATATTATGTCCAAACGCGTCCGTCATTGAGCATTGGCACGTTGCCAAATAGTGGAAATGGCATCATTTTGAGGGCTGTATGACATAAGCGCCAAAGGTACAAAAATGACCTATCATTTGCGCCAATGTAAGTTTATGTAAGTAGTTATTTAAAAATCACTATAATATGCGTGTAATAGAGAAATTTCAATAATAAATATTAAATTATAATATGTATACAAATAAATATCAATTTAATAACCTCTTGATTGCGATTTTATAAAAAAATTACTAACAATATATTATGTTATAACACAAAACTTCTCACACGCACTGTCGTGTAACAACCTATCGTAATCATATAATACATTTGTCGATTAAGATTAAATGTTTGGAGCTTTTAAACGATATACTTCTAAAATATGTAATATCTGTTATTTAGTATCTATTAACCGTGGCACACAGGTAGGTACCTAAGATTTTGGCGCTTTCGAACGATACAATTTTGGAGCTTTAGCACTATACGACTTTTTTTTTTTCTAATCTCATTTTGGCGCTTATGTTTTCCACCGATTTTGAGAGAAAACAGATGTCGAGTATTACCAGAGATGGATAACTTACGTAAAAAAAAATATTGGTAAATTTACCAAAAAGGTGGTAAAAATGGTAAAATAGCTAAATCTTAGAGCCATTGTTATTTTTACTATTACACATTAGTAAATACGATTTGTATTGGGTACCAACTAATGTCGTAGGTATACCTACGTCTTGTTAAATCTAATTCTTTCCAATAATAACAATAATTAACAAAAAATCTAAAATATGATAATATATAATATTATCTATTGTTCTGTATATTAGACATTAATAATTAGTAATTAGTACATTTTATGAAATATGAATATTTATAATTATTCATATTACAATTAATAAATAATTTAAATTAAACTAAACTATCAAAATTCACATAACCTTTATTACTTTTCAAGTCAAAAGTCAAAACATGTATACCTATTTAGACTTGACTTTTGTATTAATAATAATTAATAGATTATTATCAATATCATATTATTCGCCTTCTTGGTGTCTGCGATCTGCCTATATAAAATGTTTCCTAATTACCTACTGATATTTTATGTTCTAAAATATAGTAGCGTTGGCCGAATATTGATACTACCTACCTATAGTCTGTAACAAACTATATAAACAATAACAAATATACCTATCAATATTATAAATGATAATATCACTGTATCAGTTGACAAAAAAATATCTCTTTACAATATTCAGACTAGGCGATTTTGATATTTAATTTAATTAGAGGGGCCACGCAACATTTTTTTTGGTAAAAAATAATTTACCGGTAAAAAAAAATGGGTAAAATTTACTGTAAATTCACAGCACTCACATCTCTACTTAACACTATATCGATGCTCATTTTACGTGTGGACTCTCGTGGGCCGGACTATAGAATTAACCTTAAAGTTGTTTACAATTTAATTTAAAAACTGCCCCAAGTTCGGCCTTCGACACTTTGACAGTACCTACTCTATCAAGCCCGTATTTAGGGGGGGCAGGGTGGGCCATTCCCCTCCTGGTGGAACTTAAGGGGCGGTAATTTTTTCATGAAGTTTTTTTATTATTAAGCCAACATAGTTATAACTTTAAAATTATGTAAAATGTTTTTAGATTCTGAGTGAAACGATGAATGTATTGATTTTACAATGATGTGTGTTTTTTTTTTTTTTTATTTTTTATTTTTTTATTTTTTTATTTTTGTGTCTGTGTACACGATAAGTAGTCGAAATAATGCTTCGATTTTCGACTTCAGTATCTTGTTCGATTGGAAAGTGAATATCGTTGGTGCATTGGGGAGGTCAAAATTTAAAATTCCCAATAGTTTTCACAAGCGCCGGGAAAAACAACATAAAAATTAAGGAAAACGGGAATTTTTACGCAAAATCAGTTTTTGACAAAATCGAATTTGGTTTTTGGTGTAACTTTAAAACAAATGACCGTAGATACATGAAATTTTCACTGGTTGTTTATATTTGCATTTTCTATACACGATAAAATTTTCAAAATATTTTGATTTATTTTGAACTGTTTAGGGACATTTTCATTTTCCATTTTTTTTTAGTTTTTTTTCTAAAAATATCAATAAAATTGTATTTGTTGGTTGCGAAAGCTTGAAAATTTAATAGAAGGCTCCTAATATGTTGTTTCAAAGGCAGATGAAAAATATTAAAAATCCTTAGTCACAATTTTTTTTTATAAGCATTTAAAGTTCAAAAATTGACAAAATATGGAAAAATCACGAAAATTAGCAAATTATTTTGAGTTAAGAATTCGTAAAAATTTTTCTTTTTAAATCTAAGATTTGAAAATGAAACACAAGATTCCTTATAAGATTATCTACCTTTATCAATAAAAAAATCTCTACCGGACAGTCAAATTAAATTTTTATGAGCGTTTGAAATTCAAATTTTTACAACATTGGATTTTCACTCGATTACTCATGTAGCGATTTCCTTATTTTGTTGCAATTCAAAAACGAACAACTGTAGATACATGAAAATTTCACTGAATGTTTAAATTAGCATTTTCTATACACCATACAATTTTGAAAATATTTTGACTCTTTTTGAGCTGTTTATGGACATTTACAGCTTTCAATTTTTTTTAGTTTTTTTTTCTACAATTATCAATAAAGTTTTATCTGTTGGGCCAAAAAGTGTAAAAATTTAATACAAGGCTCCTGATATATTGTTACAATAGCAGTTGAAAAATATTAAAAATACATAGGCACAGTTTTTTTTTATAAGCATTTAAAGATCGAATTTTGACAGAATTTTTCAAAATCTCGAAAATTATTAATCATCGTAATTAATAAATTCTAAAATGTTCAGTTTTTATAGCTAAGGATTGAAAATTTAAAACAAGATTCTACGTAAGTAGTTAATTCTCTTACCGAAAAATCTAAAAAATATACAATCACAGTTTATTTTTATAGTCATTTTATGTTCAAATTTGGACGAAATTACATATTAAAAAACCTAGTTATTTTGTTGTGATTATATAATATTATTCGTGGGTATACCTACTTGAAACTTCTAAAGTGTACTATTATATATCAATGATAGTATCAGGGTTTGTAATTGATCTTGATGTATAACGTGTTATAAGTACCTAATGGATATTGTGATAATGTGATATGATTAATTTGGAATTTATTATAGGTCAATTTTTTTTTAATACCATAGATATGTATATAATTTGTCTTAAACCTAGACTGACATACCGTCTTCGCTCAGAATCGTTTTTCTTATACAATGATATTGTATCATTGAATTCAAATTTAATACCATCCATTATACAGTGACCCACTTGTAACCTACAGTACAGCAGAGCGACATCCACTTACCCACCTTTTTTCCTTATGCATTGTGATTAAGTGGAGATTTGTCCAAAGCTTATTTTAGGATGATATTCTCTCAAATCTATGTTTATACTAACAATAATAATTCTTTGGATAACTTATAGATATAATGGCATGATAGCAGCCCGCAGCAAGTGTTGTTGTAAATAAGTAAATCACAACATAATTATAATAATGTCTATTTTACTTTTACGTAATACCTACGTCCTGGTTATTAATAAAATTAAGATCAGAAAAAATGCAATTAAAATAAATAATAGGTACATTTTTTTCAGTTTATAATTTATTTTTATAATATGAGTATTAACCTTAACTGTTCGGATACCAAAGATACTAGATTCTTTCAATTAATATGTACAATAATTTGTATTTACAATAAGATAAAAAAAATAAACGTTTATAAAGAAATCATTGTAATATTGCATTCATTTTTATTTTACTTAAGTATACAGTATACTTTTTTTATAAAAACTATAATATGTTTATTTAACATGGGTTTTCCTAGTGATTTAAGAGATAAATAATAAATGAAAGTATGAAATATTGGAAGGAATGGAGTTTAGATGGAAATCGATTTTCGTGAATTTTTTTTCTTCAAAATGTGTATTTTCCACGCTTAATGATGGTACTATAAAAAAAAGTTGTTCAAATTTTCTGTTGATGTTATAAGATTGTGACTGCTCGATCATATTTGTCATGTTCTCGAGAGTCATGTGGCCGCCTCGAACATTTCACGGTCGCCAACCACGGACCGAGACCCGAAAGCCGGAGTGCTATTTTTTTTTAATATCTAAGAACGGGAATACATTTGAAACAGTAATAGGAAGGTGACCGACGGTGAAATAATGGGGTTTGGTAAGTTCCCACACGAAACATAGCAGGTAAGCGAGTACATATGTAAGTTCCCACACGAAAAAAAATACGCCCGTACGTAAGTTCCCACACGGAAAAAATTACACCTGTACGTAAGTTAAGTTAGTAAGACTTAGGAATGACAACTTAAACGAAATTTTTTTAGGTATAAAATAATAATAATAATAATAGAAAAAAATCAAATTTTATTTGGTTTATTTCGAAAGCTCAAACACTTCACATAGTCAAAAGTCACATAGTCAATCTGATATTTTATTTTGTTTTTCTTCTTCCACACATTATTTGTATAGGTACCTATAAAATAAATAATAATAATAGAAAAAATCACATTTTGTTTGATCTAATAACACTTTACAATATAGTGTTTGAGCTATCGCAATAAACCTAATACAATTTGATTTTTTCTATTATTATTTTTATTTTATACATATACAAATATTATACACATTATATTATTAATTTTTATTATATATTATACGGACTAGATTCAATTGGACTTTTTTTATGCAATACAAAAAAAAAACAAATTTTAACCACACCAACTACGTTTAAGTTGTCAGTCCTAAGTCTGAATAAAGTGGGAAGGAAGTTTGTGTTTGGCAAGGCTGAGCATTAACGAATTAAAAGTTAAAATTATAAACAATTTATATAAACATTATTATGTGTCTGAAATTTCGTGTGGGAACTTACGTACAAGTGTAATTTTTTTCGTGTGGGAACTTACGTATGGATATCCAGGGATAATTTTTACCTGCTATATCTCGTGTGGGAACTTACATTCGCCCGAAATAATAACACCTCAATTTAGGGAAAAATATATATATATAGGTTTATTTGAACAAATTTAGGCTTTAAGTTGGTGCCGAGAAAGCCGAAGGCATAAAACTCGGTCGAAATAAATTATGGTAATAATAATAATGCATACAAATAATAATGATGCATTTTAAATAATAATGATGCATTTTACCAAATAAAATATAAAATATAAATATAAATATTATATAAAAATATAAATACGACTGCCGAACAGCGAGAAAAATAAATAAATAAGCATCTAATTGTCTTACGACGAAAGATTAATTAAAAAACAATATGTAAAACGAGAATGAGTATCCTAGGACAAATATGTCGATAGCAAAATAAGTAATGAAATAAATCTATCAATGAAAATGATCACCGGGACGGCACATGAACAACACACTAGTTTGTTTGGTAATACAATTTGGACAATCACCGTGGCGCGGGATCTATTAGAATATATTATTAATATGTGTATAATTCAAATGAATAGTATAATAAAAAACATAATAAATAAAGAGTACGAAAATAACTCAATACTACACGAATAATGATTAACGAATAATAGTTGTACTCACACAGTACTAGGAGACGACAAAAATAATTATTCATGTTGAATGACAACAATCAGAGTCGTTAGTACGGAATAATACGAAACGCGACAATCGTCAAGACTGAAACAACAAATCGGTAACCATTAATAAAATAAAATGGATATAGTGTTAGGCACCACACCAAGTAATCATTTTACGCTCCTACTAAGTAGGCACAAATACTCCTGACGACCCCCCATACGTGCACGGGACGTACAAACGGCGGCACAGGACGTGTGCGACAACCTACACTGTGGGTGACGATAATCACCGCGGGCTACAACGTATGGCAAACTTATAACTAAAGACCGGATTTAATTGATATTGCAACTTTTTTTTTAGTTAAGATAAATCAAATCTGATCAAATATGTACACGATTTGTATTAATTACTGTCTTTCTGTTTAATTTTATGTTGCAATTTATTGCAATTTTTAATGTTTTTGCAATTTTTTTCAATTTTGTATATTTCACGTAATCAAATGTACAAATCAATATTTCTTAACTAATTTTATAATATAAAAATAATAACATTATTGTGGATTTTTATTATTGGTTTGATTAATATGATCTTAGAAGAATAAAGGAGTATTATCTATGTTATTTATCGCTCGTCTGGAATTTTCTATCTCAAATTACTGTGACTAGCGATAATAACGACTACGAAAGCTATAAGCGTCGTGTGCGTTTACCCGTTGATACGTACTAGTACCTATTTCTTTGATCAGTTTGACCGCACAAACCGACCGTGAACGTATTCGTCGAAATGCCTAAAATAAAATCAAGTTTAAAAAGTAAAATATCGAATTGGATTGCTCCTTATAATGAAAATAAAGAAGTATTTTCATCAGATGGAAAGATTATATATTGTCTCGTATGTGAAAAGTCTGTGTCTACTGAAAAAAAATATCTATTAGATCATCATTCCAAAACAAGTAAGTTTTGTATTTTATACTCATACTACACGTAATAGTGTAGTACACGTAACTCCATGTTATTTTATATCAAAAATACATGTATATTTATTTTAGTTCAACACATAAATGCATTGCAAAGGAATAAAGAAAGAAAACAGCAGATTTTCATTACTTCTCAAATCTCGAATAGTAGAAATGTATTTTTTGAAGATTTATGTAATGCATTTGTTGCTGCAAATATTCCTTTGCATAAGCTGGGCAATCATGTGTTTAAATCATTTTTGGAAAAGCATACTGGCAAATCAATTCCAGATGAAAGTACTTTAAGAAAAAATTACATACCAAATATTTATAAAAGCGTAATGGACCAAATAATTAGCGATATTGGAAATAATTACGTTTACATAATTGTTGACGAGACAACCGATCCAAGAGGTTTGTATAAATATTTTTTTTTTTAATTTCTCATATAATAAAACATACTATTTTATAAGTTATAACTAACCGTCGGTGTGTGTACGGGCCTAACATGGATCATTAATTTTTTGGTCAGTCTACCAACCGGGATTGGACTACGTATAAAGTACAAAAAAAAAAAAAAATCATCGTTGCAAAAATACAACATTAATAAAAACTGAATTGCACGCGCGTGGATCTATACGGTGGACGGAAAAAATCGTCGTCAGACAGTATACCAGGCGAACAAAACAAAACCTCGACTGATGGGCTATATGAGCATTATCAGGAACAAACTAAATACATATGCAATACGATGATAATGATGATATACGTAAAACGTTGATACTATCAGAATTAATTACTAACAAAATAATATTGGGAACGACCGCACAGCTGTGGTGGAACGATAAAAATAGAACATTAATATTATATAGATAGTCAGCGGCGCGGCGGTAGACCAATAAAAATAAAGTGCTACTGGTTATAAAAGTGAACCAGGTAAAATGGGATGATATATATATATATATACAGGCACACACGTCGACGTGTACAGATAACAAATTAACATTACGCCCCATCTCCGCCGATCACGTCGATCAAACTTACACCACGATGACGGGACACCTCCTGTCGACGGTGAACACCTGGATCGCAGTTTCGCGGCGTTGGTGACGGTGTAGTCCAACAGTGACGAAACCTGTTTTGGTCAGTTCAAACACCCGGACGATGGCGACGCACACGCGCAATACTCTCCGTTCCCAGCATCGGCAGTCAGTAGGTACTCATCACGGCACCAATACCAATATTGCACTGGAGCATTTCTGGAAAATACGCAGACAACAGTTTGCTCTGTATAGGGACCTATCACCTAAGATTCACCGGGCCGGCACCTACACTAGACCAAGCATAACCGTTTGGTGGTTCGAGCTTCAGCCATAACCTTCTCAAACACCCTATGCGGCTATGCGATCTCAAAAAGATCGATTTATACCCTTTTTTTTTTTTTTTTATATTTACACACTGATTACATTGGCGGATATCCATCGAAAAATTTGGGGGGGCTACGATTTTTCTTATGAATCAAGGGCGTGGGGGTGGGGGCTATGCCCCCACACCCCCCCATTAATAATTCTAAACAAAATTTTAATTTAACATTGAAATAATTTTACTGAACAAATGAACGAAATATTTTGAATAAAATGGATGTCTAATTACTTTTTTTTATATTTAAAATTTAATATAATATAATCTTACATAACAAATAATAATATAGTTTAGGTACTGTAGAAAATAAATAGGTAGGTACTATAAAATATTGCAAATATTCTACTTAACGAAATTGATATACCTATTAATAACAAAAATTTATTTATTTTATTTTAAAATTTTAGTTACCTTAATTTTTGGCCGAATAGGACCTGAATTTAGGTTTCCTAAATCATCGATAGCCTGTCTGGTATTTATAGTACTGACCACATCAATGGAGCAAGACGCAGAGCTAGACGTTTCTGCCTCGACGGGCTCGACAACTTCGACGGACTCGACAGCCTCGACGGGCAGCACTTTTTTTTTATGTTAAAAATACTAAACATATTATTTTGTTTCAAACAGTTGTTTGAAATAACAACCGACGAGTTATAACGTTATTCCCGTTTGAAAATAATCAACACGACAACACGACGTACTATGTACAATTTACAAACAAAACATTACTACAATACTACCTCTCTGAGTCTCACACAGTCACACGCAGCTAAGGAATCAGGCCACTCGCCAACATAATTGACACAAAAGACGACAGTTTTGGATTTCCCTAATATTTATTTTTACACGAGAGATAAGAACAAGGTGTCACGGACCACGGTACAACCTCAATACGTCATATTAAAATAATAATAATAGAAAATTGTTCGAACATCGGAAATATTTGATACATAATAACTATTTATAGATTTCTTCCAGCCCAGTATTTACTGATTAACCGGTAGTTGATGACGCATTTCGCTCCCACAATTACCATTTTTAGAACTATTGGTTTAGGTTATTCAGTTATTCACGGAAATTAATATCGCAAAACAAATGTTATAAATAAACTAATATATAAAAAAAAAATTTTGAATCAGTTATCGAAACTTTTGCAGAGAAAAAAGGAAGAAAGAAATCTTTTTAAACTTTTTTTGTGATAAAATGTTATAGCTAAATAAAAATATAAATATAGAAAATATAGAAATGATTTATTTTTTATTTCATTTTAATTGTATAAAATAAATTGTTAAATTAACAAGTTATTTACCATTTTTATAATTTTATGGAAGATTGATAATTAATTATGTTATTTAATTAGTATTATCTTTTCTATGTCCTTAATTTACCTGACCAAGTAACTAAATTGTATTTATAGTATATGAAATAATGTACAAATATTTTATGAATTTTGAGATATTTATTTAATACTTAACATATAAATATTTTGTTTTATTATCAATATTTCCTCCTACTCTCTGTATAGATTTTTTCTAGAACATTTTTTTGACTTGTGGTGGTGGCCGGTGGGGGTAGGGGGTAGGGGGCCCCCAAAAAAATTGTGCACTTGGCCCAAATTTTATTAAATCAGGGCCTGCTCATGGTGTGGTAGCTGAGGCGGGAAAAAAGGTAGTGGTGGCTTTTGCTGGTGTCGGCCAGAACTTTTCGATCTCGGGTGGCACGGAGACGACGACAGGTGAGGGAGGGGGTCACATACGTAAAGCTAACATGAGTGGCCTTTACTCTGAGCCGTGGGTACTAGGCAGTGGCGTTTCCTGACTTTCGGCGTTAGGCGTTAATGTGTGAGGAAAACCCCCCTTATGGGAAATAAATTCGTATCAACTATTAATAATCAACATACCTATTATTAAAATTATTTATTATATATTATGTTTTCGACGATCGGCGTTGCAGTCTTGCAGTATAGTACCTATGGACTACGACGTAAACAGGATAACGTGCAGCCGCGACGATCCCCACTAACGGTCCAAACACAGTGTATAAGCTAGCGCTAGACTAGTGAGTAGTGGCTAGTCGTTAATTTAATTTTCAAAGACTTGGTCTAGTATTAACATGGCACCGAAAATATCACGACAAATTACGAATATGAGATATTAGATACCACAAGTCGTTGTTCGAATCATTAACGTCCTACACGGCTACACTCTACACAAACACAACATAATACAATATTATTCCGTAATCGGCGTCGTAGCTGCAGACGGCGCGGGCGCATGGTCGATTTTAGAGCTTAAAATAGACAATAGTTTATTATTTGATATTATTATTTTTACATGACAATTATTTTAAGATTTTGTAAATACAATTATATAACCATGTAATATTATACTAATATGAATTACAAATTACAATATTACACACATGTATGACATCAATGTTTAGGGCGTTAACACACAACTTGCACACCCAGAGAAAACACCACTGGTACTAGGAGGGGAGCGTGTGTACGACTGCAGGTACGGTGGTGCAGTATTGGATCGGCGGAGACTGAGGCGCGCGGGATAGTATGCTTTATCCATCTCGTCGCATGTCTCGCTCATATACTGTACCTACTAGTACAATTATAAATTATTATAATAATATTGGTTTGCGTTGGACGTCACAAGATTAAAAAATTAAAAAACTTCAAAACCTTAAAATCTTACATTATCAAAATACCAAAAATAATATTTTGATTTTTTTTTTTAAATGTGAGTTTTTTATCCTTATAATTTTGGTGAAATCAGAAATTACCTATTGTACTTACTGTATATTATATATTTATATTATTAATAAAGAAATTTAATAAAACAAACTCCCGATGGATGGGAATTCGCTAACTCGTGTATAACGTTGAAACTAAGTCCGATCGACAAATTCTGTTTGAATCACTGATTGAATAAAAAATGTTTCCAAAAAAAAATTTCAAAATCTAAACACATTTAAGGGTCATAAAATATAATGAACCAAAATAATAGGTTCCTTACATTTTAAGAAATAACTTTTTGGGGGGCGGAAAAATATGTTGCCCAGGGGCGCAAAAGTTCAAATACGGCCTTGTATACTCTATATTATAAATTACTAGCTGATCCAGTGCACTTCGTTTCCCGTTTAATGTACCAACTCTTTATGACTCAAACTTTGTTCAATTCGTCATTTGATATTCGGTGTATGATGTTCAAAACTTATCCTAACTTCTCCGGAATAAAAATTCGGTAGATCGAGCGGACCCCGTACTGTTTGTACGTAAGTGTATGATTTAACTCTAGAGCATCAAAGACCAAAGTTATACGCCTTATACCATGTTTTTCGTTTTTAATTAAATCCACCCACGGCGGATTAGTTTAATCATATTAATACAAAATCCTAACCCAACCGCAGTGGCGTATATACAAATTATTTTCACTATTTGCCAATTTATCACTAGTCAAGCTTAGCACGACTAACATAGCCATAACTGTATATTTTTTAGGGAGCTGAGTGTTCATAATTATGACATATACAATACAAATAAAAATTGCTCAATTTAATTTTATAATTATTATGTAAAATTAATTTTTTTATTCTTTTTTAAAAAAAATTGACAGTTTCACTATTTTTTTTTTTAGGTGTGGCAATAAACAATTACTTATACAACCCTACCCTCATTGAATATTATAACCAGTGGCGGCTCGTGCTTAGGTGCGACCGCACTCCCTATACGTACATTTTAAAATAAAATTATATTCGTAAATTATACTTCTCATAGTAGGTACCTTAAATATGAATCATGATGGTCTATGTAATAGAATTTTATAAATTACTATCCAAATTGTATTGTAAAATAATAATATTTGAAGAAAAATATCATCTAAACCCAGCAATTATTCCATTGCAATAAAAAATAATCAAAAAATTAAACGAAAGCCGAGCGACCAACGTCTGTAACAGTGTAACACGAGACTCGTACTTTCGTGTATACTGTGTAGATACTGTATGGCGGGGGGGGGGGGGGGGAGGCCGAGGCGCACACAAAAAATGTCAAAGTATATCAGGAGCCTTGTATTCAATTTTTACACTCTGTGGACTGTGGCCAAATAGATAAAACTTTATTGATATTCATAGAAAAGAAAAATAAAAAAATTGAAAACTGACAATGCCCGTAAACAGCTCAAAATTGTATGGTGTATAGAAAATGAAAATATAAACATTCAGTAAAATTTTCATGTATCTATAGTTATTCGTTTTTGAGTAACAATAAAATAACTAAACCGTTACTTGAGAAATCGAGTGGATGCGTCCAATATTGTAAAATAATGAATTTCAAACGCTCATAAAAATTTAATTTGAGTTTCTTGTAGACATTTTTTTTTTTTTGATAAAGGTAGACAAACTTATGAGGAATCTTGTATTAAATTTTCATATCTTGGATTTAAAAAGAAAATTTTTTTATGAAATTCTAACTCGAAATAATTTGCAAATTTTCGTAATTTTTACGTATTTTGTCAATTTTTGAACTTTAAATGCTTATAAAAAAAAAACTGTGACTAAGGATTTTTAATATTTTTTATCTGTCTTTGAAAAAATCATATATTAGGAGCGTTCTATTAAATTTTTGAACTTTTGTACCCAACAAATAAAATTTTATTGATATTTATAGAAAAACAAAATTAAAAAAAAAAAATGGAAACTGAAAATGTCCGTAAAGAGCTCAAAATAACTCAAAATATTTGGAAACTTTCATCATGTATAGAAAATGGAAATATAAACAACCAGTGAAATTTTCATGTATATACGTTCATTTTTTCTAAAGTAACAACAAAAACCAAAATCGATTTTGTGTAAATTCGATTTAGCGTAAAAATTTCCGTTTTTCCTTAATTTTGCTTTTGTTTTTCACGGTGCTTTTGAAACTACTGGAAAACTTACTTTTGAATAATAATTTTAACCTGGTACTTGGGTTTTATTTATTTTTTATTTTTTTGACATTGCTGACTATCAGATAAAAAGGTGCAAACCAGGTTTTTTTTAGTGTGCAGTGAGACACATTTTGTGCAGTGAGAAAAGTAATTGTGCAGTAAAAATTGTTACTTTGTGCAGTGCAAAAAAATATATTCAGGATGATATATTTTATTGTATGCCTATTATAAAACAATAATTATTGATTAAGGTACAAAAAAAAACTGCATTGCACTGCATTGCAGTCGTATATTGACAAAATATCTGAAATCATAGCTGAATATTATGCAGTCGACAGTATTTTTATAAATAACTATTGCTTATGGGCTGAGGAAAGACATTATTTATAGTTTATAAATAATAACATTAAATTACAATATAATATGTATATCTAATATTAACGCAAACCCTTACGTAGCGAATAATATAATTAATATAATTACGTAGATAATATTTCGTTTAATAATAAACTATGCAACTATTGAAACATATTATGAAAACTACAAAACAATAAATAATAATTATCAATAATATTACAGTTAACATAGAAAAAAAATTACGAAAACTAAAATTATATTTTTACTATAGAATTTAAACTTTGAAGACAAATATACATAAGCCATAAGCTATAAGCATAATATTATTTAAGTAAACTTCCAAAAGTAATTAATGTCTTATCTTCATCATTGTTATATATATTTTTTTTTTTTTTTTATTAATTTTATCCCGCGGCAACTTAGGCCATTGGGAGAGGGGGTTGGTACTGTAGGTTGTTTAACGGTAGGGGGGTGTTACACGTGGGTGTATTTTGGCAGAATTTTGAATGGGGCACCCGTAGGTTTCTGCCATGCCCCGGAGTGGGGGATGGCGGCACTTGTTTTCCGGACACCGTGACTTGCCCGGAGAAAAATGCCGCCCAGTGGTCGAGAGGATCGAACCCGCGACCGCCAGCGCCGCAGACGACGTGTTCGACCGCTCGGCCACCTCGTCCCCCTTATATATATTATTTATATATATAAATAGATATAGACATATAAATGAATAGTATTGTACATCATATAGTATCATACATATTTTTATATGCAATATAATTGCATGATCGCTGAATTCAACAACAGGGCCCCTACAGTTACGGGTAAGCGGGGCCCTCGTACTGTATTAGTGTATTGTGTATATTTTTTATAGAGTAAGTATCTAAAAATGCAATAAATACAGGTCGCGTAAGTACGCGCGAACATTAAAAAAATTACGGTGGAAATGTACGCGTGTAACGCGTGTATGCATTTTATATTTAGGTAAGCTATGCACCAGATACGAAGGTTGAGAAAATAATAATCGTCGCTCCGAAAGAGCACAATCGACAGGGCCGGAGCGAGGGGGGGGGGGTTTAAGGGGTCGTCACGACCCCTCACTCATTTAACCTAATATTTCAGTCGGCACATTAACACATTGTCAAATACAACAAAAATATGTATAAAATATAAAAATACAAAAAAAAAAAAAAAAATTAAAATAAATCATCAATTAATTCCTATGGCTAATGAACTTTGTCGTTTGGCATTAACATCACCAGTTACCACAGCTTCAAATGAACTATATTTCAGCAAGCTAAAATTAATCAAAAACCATTTAAGAACTACTATGACCAGTTCCCGATTAAATGATTTGATTATACTTGATTCTGAGAAAGACATTTTAGATAATATTGAAATGACAAATATGATACAAATATGGCATCGTTAAAAGAAAGAAGAATTTCGGTGTAATATATAATTATTATATATATAATTTTTTTATAATTTTTGTATTTGGAATGCACATTCTGACAATGTTAAATGATATTTTGTAAAATGTAATATATTATAATACTTATTTGTTATAAAAAATAGTTATTGTTTTATGATGCTCATTTAAAATCAAAATAGATAGAGATACTAAAAAATCAGCTTCGATCAAAAACTCTAAGTAAAAACTAAAAAGGCAATATTGTTGGTAAATAGTGATTTAAATAATTGAAAAATGTCTCTAGGATTTTGTTTATTCTTTATCATATGATACAAAAACATTATTAGTTTTATTGTTTTATTTATAAACGGTTTTGACGAATTTTTACTCTGGAACAATATCATAATTAATAGTGAATATTGGAAAATATGTATAAAAACATGCATTTATCAAGATTTTATAATAAGTTTTTGCTCCAACATAGTATGGAATTGTCGAAACAAAAACTTGACATTTTGAGTGTCGCAAAAATTTTTTTTTAGTGTCTTATAATTATGCATGAATTTCAGTTGTCACTTTCGTTAACCACGACCCCTCACAAATATTAGCTAACGCCGGCCCTGACAATCGACGTGCGTGAAGTTGGCCCACCCATGTTGCCCTACGCATTCTACAACTTTGAAATTAGTATCAAACGATAGTGTGTTATTTGCGAGAATTTTCGAATCCACTTTCAGAATTTGCGAGTCACTATTTTAATCACCAAACTCATTTCCATAATTCCTAACGAGAATTAAAATTTGATATTTACCATTATAAGGTATTTTGAGGATATTACAAGTTAGGTATTTTGCGAAAATAAAATCGTTTTTATACGTCTTGATGTTTTTCGCAAGTAGGTACTATATAGTATAATATACCATGTTGAACTTTTGGTGAAGATTTTGAACCGCTAAGCCAAAGTGGGTGGGCCAACTTCACGGACGTCAATCGTCGGCCGGTCGCCGACGACGAGTGTGGGCGCGGCTTAAACGTCGCGCGCTTGCGCATCGCGAAAACACACCTACCAGCGCGTCTCTCGGTCGTTAAATACGTTTTATACTTTATGTGTAGCGTCCAATAATACATCGTCTACTTTCTCGTTATCTCTCTCTCATTCATTACACATAGTGACTTATTTAATATATTCTTAATAGTTTGTACCCCTCTCTCCGCCAAACCGTTTGACTCTGGATCATACTGTATAGTAAACCGACGGAGTCGCTTTCCTATATATTAAATATTATAAGTACATTTCTCACGATGTAGCAAGCTGGACAACAACAAGACTATAAATGCACTCAATCTTCGCATGGCCAAAATAATGCGAAAACAAAACTATTAAATTGTTAATAGTTTTACGCAGAAACTATTAAATTTTTATAGTTCAGGTCTTTTGGCAATAACAACATCTAGCTCCGGCTCCTTTTAAATATCCATCTCCTAGACTCTACCGTGTACGTTTATATCCTCATAGATTTCATATAAATATAAGATGATGTCTATAGCAAAATTAGAATTAGTTTAAAGTTTGCACTACGTATACATACTGTACGTAACTAATTTCTCGGGCAGATGCTTTTCGCTCTGCCCTCAAATTTATTTACACTTAAATAATATTGTGATCAATTACTTTTTAAACGTTAATAAAATTACTTATACATAGTTATACCTAACTTCTGTAACTTGTCACTCTGCAACCTTTTCTCCTATTCAACCGTCAACGTCTTTGAACTCAAAAATATAAGCGTTAGTGAGGGATCACTACAATACGGTGGCGAATGTAATAACCTCATACTATTATTAATATTATATTATGTTTTTAATTCTTTTAAACCGAACGGCGCGTTTTATAGGTTGTGATTTGAAAATCTAATACAAGATTACTTATAAGATTGTCTACCTTTATCAATAAAAAAATCTCTACCGGAAAGTCAAATTAAATTTTTATGAGCGTTTGAAATTCAAATTTTTACAACATTGGATATTCACTTGATTTCTCATGTAGCGATTTTCTTATTTTGTTGTTATTCAAAAACGAATAATTATAGATACATGAAAATTTCACTGAATGTTCAGATTAGCATTTCCTAAACACTGTACAATTTTGGAAATATTTTGACTATTTTTGAGCTGTTTACGGACATTTTCAGTTTTAAATTTTTTTAGTTTTTTTTTTCTATAAATATCAATCAAGTTTTATCTGTTGGGCCAAAAAGTGTAAAAATTTAATACAAGGTTCCTGATATATTATTACAGTAGCAATTGAAGAATATTAAAAATACATAGGCATAATTTTATTTTATAAGCATTTAAACATCGAATTTTGACAAAATTTATCAAATCTCGAAAATTATCAATCATTGTAATTAATAAATTATAAAATGTTCAGTTTTTATAGCTAAAGTTTGCAAATTTAAAACAAAGGTTCTCATGAATAATTCATACTGTAACCAAAAAATCTAAAAAATATATGAACACAGTTATTTTTTACAGACATTTTAAATTCAAATTTGGATGAAATTACATATTAAAATCAATATTAACGATTTTTGTTTTTGTTGTAATTTAAAAATATTATTCGGGGATATTATGAAACTGAAAAATCAAAATATTATGGCCTATCCATACAATCTACCATAATATAAGGAAAAATAATTATGCTCATGATAAGACTGTGCATATTTTAAGGAATTTATTCATAAATTCCATATAATTTAATACCATAGAAAAGTATATACCTAATATGTCTTATACCTACCTAGACTGACATATCGTCTCCGCTCAGAATCGTTTTTTTTATACAATGATATTATATCATTGCATTCAAATTTAATACCATCCATTATACAGTGACCCACTTGTAACCTACAGTCAAGGCCGGATTAAGGGGGGGTCTAGCCGGGGCGGTAGCCCCGTGGCCCTTTCAAGTACCAAAATGAAAGGGGCCCAAACAATTTTAAGCTGATACACATTTTTCAGTGATTTTAAAGAATAGTTTTTTTATATTTTAAAAACCATTTTTTTGAAACAAAAACAACTAAGAGCCGTTCTTACGATGTCCGGTTAAAGTTAACCGACACTTAACCGGAGGAATTCTGCCGGTAATAAAATCTGTTATCAGTCGGTTAACGTTAACCGACACTTTACAGGACATGGTAAGAACGGCCCTAAATAGTAAATACCTATTTGTAGGAAAGGCGCATTTTACTGTTATTTAATAACTGTTAGTTAATATTTGTTGTAAATAAGTATAATGTTAATAAATTTAAAAGTTGGTATGAAAATTTGAATTTAAATTAATGAAATATGAAGTATTAACTCTGTGGAATGATGGCACAAGCTGATATGTACATTTTGTTAATTTTTCAATTATATCATTTAAATAGTTTAGAAATCGTATATTTCAAGTAGTGGAAAAAATTTTTCTTCTATCATACTTAATATGATATGTCTCTATTATGTGTGTGGTGCCATTTATATTCAAAGACCAAAACTGATAAGTCATTAGGTATTTGAAAATATATGTAGCGGCAAAACTAAATTTGTAAAATATCAGCTTCTGCAGTCTTTACTTTTATTATATTACAATTAGTGAATAGTGGTTGTATACTTTATAGACATATAAATTACATATACTTACCTATTCATTTTATAATTTTATAATGCAATTGCCATTTGTGAAATAGTTAGAAAAATGTATCTTCCTGTGGGCGTAGCCAGTTTGTTTTAACGCGTGCCTTGTCAAAAGGGCCCATATGAAATTTCAACCCCGGGGCCCAATAGGTTCTTAATCCGGCCTTGCCTACAGTACAGCAGAGCGACATCCACTTACCCACCTTTTTTAACTATTGTTTTTAAATAGGTATTCTATAAAAAAACTACTAACAATAATGAATAAAAACACTTACTGAAAATGTTCATTGGTATTTGCAGATAGCCGATAGGTATACAGATAATGTTTTATGCCTCATAAAACGCATAATAGTGTTACATGATATTACATTTTACAACGAATACCTACTTATGAAAGCCAAGACATTTAATTCCCTGATTAGATAGTTATAAATTATTATACTGTATAATACTATAATTATTGTTTTGTGTTGTTTTGTGTTGTTTTTTTTTATAAAAGGTTCGTACTAATACAGTAATGCGCGTGTCGGTGTCGTGTATCGTTATATACTCACAAACACCTATTATACTATTACTACAAATTAGTATTATTTAACGAATAATAAAAGTTATTCTACACTGCAAGTGATTTGCATTCAGTCAACAGCAAAACAGACAACATCTAAGACAAAGGGTTCAACAACCAACATAATTGTAGACGATCAATAATTATTTTTTTATCTACGGTCACACCAAAATTTTAAATTCTGGTAATTTGATATAGGAAATTAGAAACTGTGGGCGTATTGTTGCAAACTTGAAGTAGTTCTGCAACGGGAAATTGGTATGTAAATAATATAATGTAATATTATGCAGGTGATATATTATGTCAAGTTAGTAGTTACATAAAATTATAAAAATAGATATTGATAAATTTAAGATTAAGTGGTGATCATGCGACATAAAGTAGCGCACTACTCGATATCCTCCTTTTCGAAGAAAATTTATGAATTATAAATATGTAGTAATATTTAACCATTAATAAATTGTATAATATAATATGCTTAGTGGGAATTAGGACATTTTTATATTTTATTCATTTTTATGGTGATAAACAAAGCAGTGAAAAAATCGGTTAGAAAAATAAAATATATTGTACCTGGCCGAAAAACATAATTATATTTAATGAAACAATGAAACATGCTACTGTCTTACTGAGTAGTAAGTTCTAAATCAAGTTAAGGGGACAGGGGTCATTAGCTTCTATAAATATTGATTCATTAATTACCTAATATTTACTGATTAGTGATTGTTTGTGCAACCCAGCAAATGGCAATAATGTATTTTAGTGACGTCTGTTGAGTGTTAAAAAGTGAATATTATACTTTGACCTTGATTGTTTACAATACATACATACATACCGATAATACAGTATAAATTATAATGTATATATTATATTCTATATAGATTATAGCATAAGTATAAGTATATTGCTAACTTGCAGTGTCGGCCTGGCCAGGGCCGCGGGGCCGCGAACGCGGCCGAGGCCCTGAGCTTTTTTTTTTTAGTTTATAATTAGTGGCCAGGACCACCACCCCAACGTAGAGTAGTCAACAAAGCGTCCAATATACGGTATAATTAAATGTACGACGATGAACGAGGGAGTGTCGATCACTGGGGCCCACAGGCTGCAGGGGCACCAGCCGAAGTCTTAACTAAAAATATTGTTTTTCTATATTAGATTTGGATAACAATTTTTACAATCAATAAGACTACCCCAATTTTTATTCACAAAAATAATCGTAAAAAACTTTAATAGAGCCCTTCATTGAAAGTGACAATTGGCCTAGTTGCGCTATACTGACGAAGTGTATAAACGGGGCCGGTTTAGAGAGAGCCCACGGGGCCCGGGGCCCCACAAGATTCAATTAATAAGAGGCCCCCACGAGATAATTACCTTTCAGCTTATGCAGTAAGTTATATGTCAACCTTATATGGCCAGATGATGGGCCCTAGGGCCCCCACCATTCTAAATCCGGCCCTGTGTATAAGTTATAGAATTTGAGTGTAGTGTACAATCACTACAAACACGTATCTACTATCTAGTACGATATAATAGAATCTATATTTTGTCATGGTATATACGTGTGCGGTGTGCTGTTTACTCGTATAAGGTGTAGTACAAATGTAATGATAAACGAGATGATTTGAACGCACATAAGATTTTTTGAACAACAAAATTGTCGGGAAAATCGTAACGAGTACAAATACAATAAGTCAATAACGTCTATGTGTGGGGCCCCTGTATGGCCGTACAATAGGTTTGATAAATTGTCTAATCAATTATTATCATTAGCGCTATATCGAAATAAAGAAGTAAGAACAATTAAGTTAAGTAATTAAAGAACTTTCATTTCATTCAAACTCATTTCATAATTTATTTACAGTTTATAAATATGTATTTATTTTACCCTCTACTCAAGTGACTTGTGAAAGGGTATTTTCTAAACTGAAACTTGTGAAGTCTAAAATTAGATCAACAATAAGTCAACAACATTTAATGCTTATTGCAATTGAAAAAGATATCAAGATTCAGAAAACTCAAATTATTGATACTATAGCTACCTACCTAACTACCTAAGTCATCTAAAATGTTACATTAATTGCTCATTTAGTATTTAAGTTTTTTATATTTAGCTATTACTTTCTTTAAAAATAATGTTGTGTCAACTTTTGTTCATTGTTCGTCTTCTTTATTATATTTTGGATGATATCTTTTTCGTAATTTGAATTACATTTTGTTTAGTAACTTATTAAAATCATGTGTATCATTAAGCACGTCAGAAGTTAATACTTGGTTTTACACTTTAGTAGAGAATTGTAAAAGTGGAAAAATTTTAATCGAGCGACTATTCGGTGAGTGGTGGGAGGGAGGTAAAAGTCAGCGTTAATAATTGGCGTTTAACGGCCAGCATCAAACGGTGCTGTTCAATATACAGGTTTCACTTTAATCACACAACTATAGTCATTTTTTATTTTTATTCATAAAAAAAAAACTGAATTCTGACATAATATATCATAAGTTAGTTTACAAAAAATAATTAATTTACACATTGGCTGATTGAGCGGGGGGGGGGGATATACAATAACTCTAGGAACGAAATTGTTCATATATAGTAAATGAAGAAAAAAAATCGAGGCCCCAGAGAAAAATTGCGGCCGAGGCCTTTTATATGCCAGGCCGACACTGCTA